>CM053785.1:876022854-876520354 GCA_028749045.1 Cupressus sempervirens | reverse complement strand
GACTTTTTCCCAATCTTTTAGTTGCATGCAAGTCAAAACAAATGAATCACTTTGCCATTAAAGAAAGCTCAAAGACAATGGGGTGGCTGGTTCTTCAAGCTGGAAAAGGGCTACTTTTTCTTTTTCTTAGTTGCCATCCATGTTTACATCAATACACCAAGCTATAGAACTATCATTTATGTTAGGTTTATTACATTATTAGGTTAGTTTTGGTGTTTAGATTAGATAAATGAAATTAGTTCAATATATAGTTGCTGGGAAGTTATTCACGTAAGTAGTTGTTGTAAGGGAAAATAAAACTATATAAACATGCCCAGACATCAATGTAATGATTTAGTATTATTCAATATCATTATTCATATCATTCTAGTATATTATCAAGTATCAAGTCTTTGTGTATCTAAATGATCTGAATTAGTAGTTTCAACATTTTATATCTTTGATCTTTCATTTTATATTTTCAATTTCACATTCTTTGGGCCTGTTACAGTATATAAACATGCCCAGACATCAATGTAATGATTTATTATTATTCAATATCATTATTCATATCATTCTAGTATACTATCAAGTATCAAGTCTGTGTGTATCCGAATGATCTAAATCAGTAGTTTCAACATTTTATATCTTTGATCTTTCATTTTATGTTTTTAGTTTCACATTCTTTGGGCCTATTACAATATATTGTATAAAATTCTAAAAGGGGTATTATTATAACTAAAATGGATATCGTGTAGCTTTAGAGATTCGATGATGAAGAATAAGAATAAAACTACTTGTTTTAATGGTGGAAACATGATAACATAAACAACTAAGAAAATGAATGATGCAAAATAGTGGAATCAAAGTGGGGACCTAAAAAACATATCTATCTATTTGAGTTGTGAAGGTTACAAGTGATTTTCCATTCTTTCTATATAGAATGGTGTCAAGAAAAAATAGTAGGAAATGGGATTCAAAGTTTTGTGCTGAAGCAAATTCAGACTGGCGAATGATGAATTGTTTAGGCTTTCTACCATTGTAGAGCCAAAATGTCTCAATCTTGAAACCCAAAACAAAAGAAGAAAGAAAACAAAATTTTCATATGCACTATCTCAACTTTGGAAACTTTGGAAAATTGGTAGTAGTCATAGTTGGCCACCCTTAAGTTCATCACACACTAAAGTAGAAATTAAGCTTGGAAAAATAAGTCAACTTTGACTATTTAACACTTTTAGTCTAGGAATAAAGCCTTAGTGTGTGATGTTTAAGTAGTCCAGTCAAAGTCCATGCTAAATTATTTTCTCTATAAGCTCAGATTAGTTGTCACTCTTTAAAGTTAGGTGCACTTATTCCTCTTAGAATTATACTAAAGTTATATAAGTGTTATTTTAATAGATTATTTAAGGAAATTGTTATAGTGTTGCTAAACAGATTGTTCCTTTTTATTGAACTCTTTAGATGCCCAATTTGTGAATAATATCTGGTTACAATAGTTGGAAAGTTTCTTCTGAAAAGACTAACCTTCCTCTGAATTCTTAGGTATAGCTCCCTATTATAGTATGATTTACAATGAATTATGTTTTTTCCTAAATCTAAGATGAGGTATGTTCTTAACTCAAGAATAGGAGAGGTAAACCAAGCTAGGTCTAAATAGGAACTAACATAGGCAAGAATGGTATTTGAAGATTGATTAAGTTTATGAATTCACACCTTATAAGCCCACAAGGCTTAATGATTCAATAATGCATACTAACTAATAATAAACTAATTTAGCAAGAAACTAACTACTAAGAAAGAAAAACTCATCTTGAAGGAAAATACAAAGGGATTTCTCTGGAACCTATGATGACAATACTATCATTTTTAGTTTGTTGCTTCAAAACAGGGGAAAGAAGCTTTGTTCATTCCTTGTTTTAATTTAGATGAAAGATAAAATATACAATTAACATAAAACATAATGGAACGAAAAATAATTGAAACAAAATACCATTCAATTGTCTTTGCAACATCAAGTATTTCACACCAAAACTTAGCCGACCTTTTATTAATCTTTTATTCTAATATAGATGGGATTTTGAGATGACTATTACAAAGTAAGTTTAATTAGTTCATCTCTTCAGAAATGACGAATGGAAAGAAGCCAATTTGTCCATTACAATCATTAAAAGAAAATAGGAAAGGGGTGGAATATGAATCACTTTTCCTTCTTTCCCTTTTCTGATTTTTCCCTATAAGCTTTGGCAGCAATAATGATTGGAATCAATTCCTCATGCTTGTGTACATGTACATTAGTATAACTTAAGAGCCATTTAGAATTCTTTCTAGCCAAATCTTTGACAACACTTAATTGGTCTTGTATTTCCTCATGGCCAAGTGTACACACCTGCCAAGTCTCTGGAGTTCAGAAACTCTGTTTTGATGACCGAAAGATATCCCTATCAAACTGGTCTATGTAATTAGAGAAGTTTGTTTGCATGACAGTTATCCCAATGATTCCCTTTCCTTTTCCACTAGTCTAAAAAAAATTATGTAGACCTCTTAGGAGTTCATAATCTCTATCTTGATCCTTCTTCACTTTAGCTTTAGTTTCCTTAAGCCCTTCCTCTACCTCTGTGATCATTTCGGACTGGAACTGCATGCTCTAAAGCCACTCAAATAAAGGCTCATCTCCTTTAGGCAAGATCTTCACTTCAATGGCCTCCTTAACCTTCATGTGGGAAATCATCTTCAGCAAAGAGACACAATCTTCACTCTTAGTCTTCTCCGCAACCAAAGTGGCTCTATTTTCTAAAATGTTGTCCTTCTCTATTTCTAGCCTCAGTATGGCATTGCCAATCTATTCTATAATAGTGAGTCCCTCCAATTTGAGTTTCCCACTCCATTCTCTATCCATTTTCCTAAAGTGTTTATCTTCTTGGAGCTGGGAGATGAGTGCTTGGACATCGGTAGCAATAGGATCACTAGTAATAGGCATTCTAGAAATGCTAGCCAATGAGGTTACCAATTGCTTGTTGAAGTCATTTAGTTCATGGATTTCTACCTTCATCATGACCTTTGAAAATTTAAGAATTTTTATTTGTCCTCCAATCACATCTTTTTTTGACTTCCATAAGTCAACCTTGGTGTCATGTTTGGCCTCCTCAAGATCCATAGAGTGTAAGGAAAAATCATCTGTAGAAAAATATTTGATTCTCCTGTCCTTGCTAAGCTTTGAAATCTCCATTGTTAGATGCCCTATTTAAGGATCCTTTCTGAGGATGGACAAAGTCTTATGCTTTTTAACATTTCTTAGTGCTAATCCAAAGTAGATAGCAAGAGATAGAGTATCCTTATTGGGAGCTCCTTTATCTCTCCTCTTTCTCTTTCTATCTAGGATGTCCTCCAACCATGAATATGTTCCTATCACATTGAAGGTCATCTCAAGGGAGTCTATGCTAAACATATTCCTCTTGATCGGGCTGATTATTTTTGCAACCAAAGAGAACAGATTCTTCGGGGCCTATGAAATGACCTTTGAAGAATCTAGGCCCTTATCTACCTCTGAAGTTTTCTCTGTTGCCTCATCAGATTTAGTAGACTCCCTATCACTACTTCCTCCATCTCCTAAATCCACTACCTACACTTGATGACTACTTAACAAGATAAGTGCAACACTTACAGATGGAATTGGGTTGCTATGAGGCAAGAGGGCTAGAGTGATTGCACTATCTTTTGGTTCCTCTGCCTTCTTGTTTTCAGCTTTTGATGGAGTTCCAATCACTAGAAGGGAGCCATCTTGACAAGTCTTGGCTATGGAAATATTTTTATTGGGAGGCTTATTGTAATACCCCAAAATTGGCTCATTGCCATTATACCAATTCTGGTCTATTCCTAATAATTTCAAAGTCCTATTCTAATAGGCAATCCTCATTCTGCTATTCGCTACTTGACTTAATTGTCAGATGCAAAAAACCTAAATCTGCATTCATCATGCTTATTATTTAATTCCTATAGTATTTACTAAGTATTAGTCACATTAAACCTATTGATTAATATTTAATTTAATTATTAAGTATTTATACTTTAATTAAATTATAATTATATCCTAAGGCTAATGTACTATGGAATTAAATTTATTTAATTTAATAAATACTCCTATCTTAATTAATTAAATGTAATTATTTAATTAAATGGGAAAACATTCCTAATTAATTAAAAGAAATTATTTAATTAAATGGAGTACTTACTTCTAAATAATTAAACAAAGTTATTTAATTAAATGGGAAAACATTCCTAATTAATTAAATGAAGTTATTTAATTAAACAAAAGTGTCTCTAATTAATTAAAGATTATTTAATTAAATAGAAAAAGTAATTATGAGAGCATATTTCATTTTATTAAATTAAATATCTCAACAAAATCTCTCTTCAGTTCAAAAAGGGGAATTTCCAGTTCACTATTGATAAAAAATGAGTTAACTCAGTTAACTCCTTTTTCTACTCAAATTAAAACAGTTAACTCCTTATTTTACTCAAATTAAGTCTGTTAACTCCCTTTAATTTGGGAATCTCCCTTTATGACTGAAACTCATCTTCAATCCTGACCGTTGATCTGAATCGATCTCAACCGTTGATGGATTCTAGGAGACTCTATTTAAGAGACCCTCATCTCCTCATTTAGGAGGATGAATTGATTTGCTATCGAATTGCTGTTGAAATTCATGCTCATATTTACTTACATTTCTTGCATACATTCTCATTCTTAGTTTAATCTCATTTTAGTTTAATCATGCATATGCTTAATCTAGTTTGCTTCATTTGTTCTTAGATTACATTGCATCTTTCATTTTTTTAAATTAATCGGTGTACTCATTCTTAGCTTAATTCCATTGTCAAATCCTTCGTTCTTAGAGGGTCTGATTGCCTGCACCTCGATTCTGAGGATATTAATAGGAAAAATCCTTTTAGATAGAAGGCAACAGGTCACTTTGCAGGGCAAATTTTGGATGAACAATTCAATGTTCATTCTGCGATGAATCCACAAATAAGGACTGTGTTGAAGTGTGTGTGTTAGCATAGGCCGCATTTTCACATATACATCTTTGGTGCCCACCGTGGGGCATGAAAATCAATTTTTCTGGCCTCTTTCTGTATTTTTTTAATCATTTTTTTGTTCTCAGTCCATACTATTTCGTACAGATTCGGATCTTTGCGCGAAACTATTCATTTTCGCGTGAGGATCTAGAATCTTTGTGTGAAGATTCTTTCCACATCGTGCAAGAAAGTTCTTTGGCGCGCAAAACTTCACGTGAGACCTGTTTCTTCATGCAAGCCGAGTTTAATTTCACGCGAGCTAAATTTAATCTCGCGCGAGCCGAATTTGATTTCGTGCGGGTCGTAAAACTTCTTCATGCGAACTGTCAGGAATTTCGCACGAAACTCTGCTGACAGAGGCAAATTTTTTTTATTTTTAAATTTTTTTTGCATTGATTTGCATGTTTTCTGATTTTTCTACTGACTATTCATGGTTTCTAGTGTTTCTGTGTTTTTTTATTTTTTTTGAACAGCATAGCAGCGGTTTGTGGAACAATGGGAAAAGTGTGCTAAAGTTGTCAGAGACAAGTAAAAATCTACTAAGCGCATTGTGAGGATCACCAGGTAATCTTCTTCAGCTGATAACACTTCATTTGGATCTAAAAAAAACATCTTTCGTGTTGAGCTTGTGTGTTTCTTTCTGTATTTTCATCTTACAACACATGCATAAATTGATACTAGGGTGTGATCTCTATTAGTATTCATTTAGCAGGCTTAGTCTTTAGTGATAGACCTGATTAGCTATCTTGGGTTATTGGACTCGCTAATCCGTCGGCCCCTCGTTCCACCCCGTGGTTGCAAGCTCAACACCACATTAAATAGGGGAGGGGTCTACAGGACATAAGCGTTAAATGCTCCACTAGGCAACCCTTTTGTGCTTTTTAGAACTCACTAATTTTTGAGTTGTGGACTCGTTTTGGCTTGTGTGAGGGGTTAAATGTTCCACATCTTTGGATTCACCTCACATTAATTAAAGCGTTAAGTGTACCACTTTTGTGCTTTTTTATTACTTTTAGATAGGTTTGCTTTCAGGAATTAACATCTGTACACACATAGTAATTAAGCCCCCATGAACACTATTCATGGATCTTGAGGGAGTGGGTTCCTAGTGAAACTCCTCCCTAAGACAGATTCCTTATGGGTGGGGAGGATACTTTTAGCATCTCGTAGATAGATGAATCTTTGACTTGTTGATTAAGGCATCCTTTCTCCAGAGAGGTTGATAGATCACAGGAAGATGATATCATAGATCTTTAAGAGATAATCTTAGTTTAGCGTGTCAGATTAATCTGTTTGTTTTGATTGGGCTAAAGGTGAAAAGGTGTCAAAACCTTGAATCTGGAAGCTAAGTCCCCTCATGGTACACTATTGTGAGTCGGTCACCTTTAGAGAGGGTTAACCGTAGTGGAAAATCCCTCTATAGGGAAAACTGCGTTGACAGAACCTTAAGCGGGAATAGCCATTTTCACCATGGTAGTGACAACCGCTATATAAATTTCCTTGTGGAAGAAATCTCCACGGGTGTGGTTCATTGTGGGTTGTCAGATCTCCCTAGCAGCTCTTGAAGATTAAGTTCTTAGACTGTGTCAAAACCTCGATGCGCTGGGACTGGAGGTCACCCCTATGAGTCATAAAAGTTGCAGAGTCAAACCATTACTAAATACCTTAGAGAAGCCAACTTTTATTTTCTAGGAATGTGTGCAATGATTGCAAAACTTTTTGAAAACGTACACAAATAGCTCTCTTAAGTATTAGCACAAACTAAGTCACTTGATTGTTCATGCGCAAGGTTGCTTTTGCCCTTGCTCATTATTTTTAGATGTGCTTGAAATCACTTGCTTGTTGTTCTACATGCCTGTTTATCTGCCTGATTATTGGATTGATCAAAAATTTTGTCAAAATCAGTCGCTGTTGTAAAACTATTATGTCCTTTCGCACGAAATCTTTTGGTCTCGTGCGAAATCATATTGCTCTCGCATGAAATCATTTTTCTCTTGCGTGAATCCATTTTCCCTCGCGAGAAATTAAAGTTCTGTTGCGCATCTTTGCGCAATTAGAAAACATTCTCGTGCGAAATTAAAAACTGTTATTGATCTTCGCATGAGACAAAAACATCTTCGCGCGGTGCGTAAAACTTCTTCATGTGGCTCGTAAAAGTTTTTCGCGCGAGATTTTGTATCAGCATTAACAATCTGGGCCTATTCTAGCTATCTGCGGCCTGCACGTTGTCCTTTTCTGCATTCATTCATCGATCTCTATTTGCAAATAGTCCTGGAATGGCAGCACTTTGCTTAACTAAAACTTGTGTCTTATACCTTGACTAGTCTCATCTCATACGTAATCTTGGCCCTCATATTAATGCTTGTCATACTTTGTGCCGCAGTGGTCATAATCTCTGGATGTTCTAACCTTTAAATCAGACCATTTGTGCCTTAGTGAACATCATTCTTTCTACTATCTTGTCCTTTTTGAGACTTAGTTTTAGTATAGTCCTTGTCTAGGTTCTAGCTTCTTTTCCTTGCCTATGACTATCACAACCAGAAGTGGCAACGTGTTTTGTCTTGATAACATTAGACATGGTCATGCTAGGGGTCATAATCCCAGCAGAGGTAGCTTACTTTTTGCCATGCAATCTATATCCAGTTTCGCTAGTGAGGCGTCTTCACGGTCTTCCTCACCTGCAAGGTCATCTCAAGATCAACGAACATTTTCCATTTTGCAACAAAGTAGGAATCCTTTTTACCAAAAGGATACTGAGATAGGTAGGAGTCCTACATTCTCAAACACAATGTATGATCCTTTCTCCATGGACCCTTTTGAAACACAACATATGGAAACTGAACAAGTTCCTATAATGACTAATTGTGAACCTGAACAGGGTAGTCATAGTCGATATCAAGAACAACCTAGGGATGACAAGGAGAAAGAGAAAGAAAATGACACTGATGAAGAATAGGAAGAGGTGGAAATCCTTCTTGAACACATAGCAAGATGTCGAAGAGACAAAAACTTTCAGAAGGTCATGTGAATCCTACTCAATGAAGAGAAAGAAAAATACTTTCTCAAACTTGCCCAAGAGGGAGCTAAACTGCCCACACATTTCAATGTGGAGACCATTATCACACGTGAAGAAGAAACTGAGACCACTAAGCTCAATAAACAACTGAAAATTATGCAAGACCAATTGGCTCAGATGATGCATGAGAAAGAGAAACCCAAAAAGACATACACATTGGACGCTATTTGTTCATTTCCATTTGACAAAAGTATAAACATGCCGCCTTTCCCAAGAGGCATAGAACTACCCAAATATGACAAGTACTTTGGTACTACTTATCCCCAAGATCACTTGCGGGAATTTGGTGCTTTGTCTATGGAGTTTATACACAATCAAATGTACCTCATGTGTTTATTCCTTAGAAGCCTAGGTGGTCAAGCTTTGGAGTGGTTCTCACATCTACCTCCTAGTATCAAGACATTTGATGAAATTGCTAATTCATTTGTTCAGCAATATTCTCATAACATTCAACATCCTATAAATATTTGAGATCTATGCAACCTTAAACAGAAGGTTGGTGAGCCTTTTCTCACTTTCCTCCAATGGTGGAGACAACTTTACACTAAGTACTCCCGTAAAATCCTAGAAACGGAGAAGCTCGACATTTTCACTGATAACCTCTTACCTGATTTCAGGTATAGAGTCCAACTACAAGGTCCACGTACCTTTGAAGACATGATTACACAGGCTATCCATATCAAAGAATTTATGGTCAAGAAAGGTGAGCTCACTCTTTAGAGAGACTCAAAACAAGGTTCCACTTCCAACAAGGATAAAACCAAACATGTCAACAAGAATCGAGAAATTGTACATGATGGGGTTGTTGATAATGTCACACCAAAACTTGCCAAAGCAGCATTTAATCTCACAGACTACTTCAAAGTGGCCAAAAGTGCTGAGAAGTCTCCTCCTGACAATAAAACGTCTGGGAACAAATTGAGAAACTCATGGGCAGCACGACCCAAGTGAGAGTATACGCCTTTAGGAGAACCTTTGGATGTGGTTTACAAAACATTGCTACAACACAAGCTTATCTCACCAGTGGATAACCCTCGTCCCTATGATCCACAACCACATCCACCATGGTGGAATGAGACCTCATTTTGTGAGTATCACCAAAACAAGGGACATAAAACCATCAACTGTATAAACTTACGTCATAAAGTCTAGGACATGATTGATGCTGGTGAACTTGTGGTAGATGGACATAACAAAAACTTGGACCACAAGGCGTTCAAAGAGCCTTTCCCACCTTATGAAAAAGGAGAGACTTCGAAACTAGAACCCTACAATAAGGTCAACTATATGTATTCCAATGAGGACAATGTCATTCACATGGTTGAACTTGTAGATTCTGAATACTGCAATGTTATTACCATAAAGGGGAAGCAAGATAACGATAAACCCAAGACACCATTTGTCTTGAGAGGCCCTACTTCCAATAACATGGATAATGCATCTTCACAACACTATGCTAACGTTGTTACTCGCTCTCATGCGAAATTGGTGCTCAAAGGCCCTACACCTCCTACTTCAAATCTACAACAACACAAGGACAAAGCCCTTGCTGGTCCATCCAGTAAAGGTGCAAAACACATGACAAACTTGACTGCAACCAGTTATAGTGTTCTAGATCAATTGAAACGAACCAATGCTCACATTTCCATATTTGAGCTACTTAAAATCTCGCCTGCTCATAGGCAAATTCTGGACAAAGCCCTCACTGAGGCAAACATTCCTCAAGATCTTGATCTTGAGAAATTTCAATCCATGGTAGGTCACTTGACCTCACCTCATCTTATGACCTTCTCCGAGGAGGATGACAACTCACTGAATCACCCACACAATCAGCCTCTACACATTGAGGTTATGATCCACCAGACACGTGTTCGTCGGGTACTCATTGACAATGGCACTGGCCTAAATATTGTTTCTACAGCTTTGCTTAGACAATTGGATTATTCTGAGGACTCTGTTGATCCTCGATGAAAGATCACTATTAAAGCGTATGACGAAGTAGAATGAAAGTCACTAGGTCTTGTGACTTTACCAATTCACGTTGGTCCTATCGAAAGGGATGTCACCTGTCAGGTGCTTGACATTCTCTTAGCCTACAACATTCTGTTGGGACGGCCATGGATACATGAGATGCGCGTTGTACCATCCCAATACCACCAATGCATTAAATTCCCATTTCATGGCTCTGAAGTTACTATTCCTACTACTACTAGCTACACTTGCAATATGCTCAAAGTTGTTGATTCTTTCATCCTTGCTAACCGTGAGTCTACTGATTATCACAACAATAAGCTGAAACAAATTGAGCAATCATTTAAATTGAAAGAAATTGGTATGGGAGAGTACCACATGGAACCAGTGCTATCATTAACATATATTCTAGAGTCCCCTCAACATTTTGGGAGACCCTCAGTAGCAAAGAAGCCATTCGTGTTGACACCTCAGACCAAGTTTAATGGCTCTTTTGTCAAAGCTACAATTCCCTTAGAAGATGAAAGCAAAAATAGAGCCATTGTTGCATGGCTTTACAAAGAAGAGTCTCCAGTAGACCTAACAAAACAAGCTCAAGAAATCACTCCTAAGAAGTATGGACCTAGTCTTAAGCTTATGAAGCATTTTGGCTATAAGGGAACCGGACCTATTGGGTGCAATAACAATGGTTTAATAGATCCTGTCAAAGCAACAGCTCGAGGCAATAGTGACACAACTAGCCTAGGGTTCAAGAAAGTCCCTTTCCATTTGGGATCCAATAAATTCATACCCATACCTAAGAGTTCATCTAAAAATGAGTCACAATCTGAGTCAGGTACTTGAGAGGAAGAATCTAATGATGAATATTCTTACCCTCATCCTATTCCTTATGATCTTGCTAAATTCTTTGCTGAGCTAGATGACTTTGTGCCACATGTTAGCACTGTGGATGATACTAGTGATTCTTCTGAAGACAATGCTGAGCAACTCAAATATCATTCAGAAAAGGGAGAATCTAATCAGTCATGCCATGTTGAGTATTTGTGTAAGAATCCAGAGTCTGAAGGAGAGTATGTCCCTAGCACTGTTGGGGAGTTCTATAGTCTCTCACCATTTAGCACCGATTCTCATGAATATGAATTCGACAATCTTTCAGAAGCGACTACTAATAAAGACATTGACCAAGTGCATGTCTATGAAAATCAAATCAAAGTGAGTAAAACATCTAGGGATAGGTCACAGGGGTCTGATCCAACTAGTGTCCTAGAGTCATCAATTACTAACGTTCGTACTCTGAGGCATTTGAATACACCTGTGGGTGAGGTCGTCATAGGTCTCAAATTGCTGGTCCACGCATTTAATGACTATACTATGAACGCAATTGAACCGTCCACTACTCTCTCACTCGCACATATCGAGCTTATAGACTGGAACCCCAATGCATCTAACGAAGTCCCCACATTCTAGAATGACTATGCTCTTTCTTGTTACTTAAACGCTATCGAACCTGTAACATCTTCCACCAATGAGCAGAGCATCAACATGACTAAGGCTGAAATCAAATATCTCAATCACAAGATTAAAAAGAAAAAATGCAAGAGGTCCGATGGTGAAAACCACATTGTGGCAGTGTCGGATCCAAAAAAGGTAAAAACAAAAGATGTATCCAAGGGTGAAAACCTCTCTAAGGCACCCGCAAATGAGATATTTGATGTCCTTCCTAGTCACTTTTAGGAGAGATCATCAGTGTTAATAGAGCCAACACAGCTGATTAACCTAGGCACCGAAGAACATCCTCATGTGATACATATAGCTCAATCATTGTCAACTGAAGAAAAGGAACAATTCATTGCCTTTTTCAAAGGAAAGAAAATAAATTTTGCTTGGACATATTCTAACATGCCAAGATTGGATCCTGATCTTATTATGCATCACTTGTCCATAACACCAGGCATTAAACTAGTTAAACAGAAGCTTCGGAAAATGCATCCTCATGTTGCATTACTAGTCAAAGCCGAATTGGAGAAACTTCTGAAGGTTGGTTTCATTCGTACAATTGATTATGCTGAATGGATATCCAATATTGTCCCTGTGTCCAAGCATGATAAGTCTATTAGAGTTTGTACAGATTTCTGTGATCTTAACTTGGCATGTCCTACAGATGACTTCCCACTCCCTAATATTGACATGATTGTGGACATGACGGCTGGCTATGAGATGTACTCACTTATGGATGGTTTTTCTAGATACAATCAGATAAAAATTGCACCTGAAGATCAAGAGAAAATAGCCTTCACAAGTGCATGGGGAACCTTTTGTTGGAATGTGATGCCATTTGATTTAAAGAATGCTGGAGCTACATATCAGCGGGTTGTTACTACAATTTTCCATGACATGATGCATAGAACTATGGAAGACTATGTTGATGATACTTTGGTCAAAAGCACTAAACGCAATACCCATTTGCACGATTTGGGACCAATCCTAGATCGTATGGAAAAGTTTAGTCTTCAGCTCAATCCTAAGAAGTGTGCATTTGGTGTCACATCAGGAAAACTGTTAGGATATATTGTTTCTGCAAAGGGAATTGAAGTAGATCCAGAAAAAGTACAAGAAATAATGGACATGTCACCACTTCAAAACATCAATCAAATGAGAGGACTGTAGGGAAGGCTTCAATCTATTCGTAGATTTATTTCACAATTGGTGGATAAATCACAACCCTTCACAAAGACCTTACATAAGGGTGTGAAATTCAATTGGAGCCAGGATTGTAAGCAAAGCTTAACACAAATTAAACAATATCTTGTCAATCCACCAATCCTGATGCCTCCTATGCATGGGAAACCTTTTCTTTTATACATTTCAGCCATTGAAACATCTTTGGGAATCTTGTTGGCTCAGGAAGACAATGATAACAAAGAAAGAGCTATTTATTACTTGAGCCGAGCATTGGTTTCTTATGAGAAAAACTACAGTATTATCAAGAAAGATTGCTTGGCAGTTGTCTTTGCTTCCCAGAAGTTGAGACACTACATGCTTGCCCACACTACATGGCTTGTGGCTAAAATAGATCCATTAAAGTATTTTCTCAGTAAGGCAGCTCTCACAGGAAGATTGGCTAAATGGGTCATGATACTAAGTGAGTTTGACATCCAATATGTTGAACGCAAAGCTATAAAGGGACAGGCAATAGCAGACTAGCTAGCTAAGGCACCCACACAGAGTCTTCTTGTTGGGTGATGTGACGTGCTCCCCTGCCACAAGTGGTTAATTATGTGGTGTTCCATGTTCACTAACAGTCATTGCTTTTGGTGCAACGGCAAATGGGCCCTACAATTGGTATCAGAGCCTGGTTTTGGCCTGGTCATGGGTTCAAATCTCCCCGGTGCCTTCTCGACCCACGTAAGCACTTGGTATGTGCATCAAGGGGGAGATTGTTGGGTGATACAACACGCTCCCCTGCCCATAGGTGGTTAATTATGTGGTGTTCCATGTTCACTAACAGTCATGGCTTTTGGTGCAACAGCAAATGGGCCCTACACTTCTACCAATAAACATTGATTTTCTAGATGAGTCAATTCTAACACTCACTCACCATACATGGGTTATGTTCTTCGATGGATCCTTCACACAAAAAGGATCAGGTGCTAGATTAATTTTCATCACACCACAGAAATACTCATTGCCCAAAGCATACAAGATTTTGTTTCCTTGTAGAAATAACATTGCTGAATATGAAGCTTTGATCAATGGTATGAAAATTGCAGCTGAATGGAGAGTAGATCAATTGGATATCTTCGGTGACTCTCAGCTTGTCATCTACCAAGTAAATGATGTGTATCAAACAAAGGATGAAAACCTAATTCCTTACAAACACATGGTTGATGACTTGACAAAATATTTTTCACACATCACCTTCCAACAAGTTCCACACACAGATAATAAAGCGGCTAACGCCATGGCCACTCTGGCCTCCCTTCTACAAATGCCAGAAAATGATCTCCCACACGAGTTCTTGGTGGAAACATTACACTACCCAGCCTATGACACACCTGATTCCAAGATGATATGTTCTATTATAGGACAAGAATCATCCCACTACCATCACATCTATTCCTACCTTCATAATCAAACCATTTCAAAAGGTCTGACCCGAAATGAGAAACGTTACCTAATCAGTAACACTTCACATTATGTCATTATTGCTGATGATCTGTATAGGAGAGGTCTCAACGAAACACTCCTTAGGTGTTTAGAACCCGACAAGTCCAAATGTGCACTAATTGATGTTCACGAAGGCATTTGCGGATCTCGTATTGGATGGCCGTGTGTACCTCGACTCCTTTTATATAGATACATCAATGACATTGGTTCTTCTCCTTGTTTGTTGGAGTGAACTCTTCATGCTATAGTACATATGGATACTCGTCCTATTAAGTGAACGTACGGGTCACTGCGAGTATATCAAGCATATTTCTGTCTCAAGTTATGAATGCAAGGGTCGTTGCAGACAGAATGAATACTGAATACTTAGCATAAGAAGAATCTCTCGTGTGTTTGGTGTGCCTGTCATGCAAGAAACATTCAGGTCATCCTAGCATTCATGCTTTGATGCTTATGTTAACTTGCTACATTAAAAGGGACAAATGTTTTGGTCATTCTGGCATCTTGTGCCTCAAATGCTTACATTTAATCCTGACATCCCAATAACGTATGTTATATTCATGTTTTCATGATTGCAATGTCAGTGGAAATTGTATAACATACAAGCCTTATTTTCTATCCAATGATGCTAAATCGTCGAAGCTTGGTAACTAGACCTAGGGTTGCATTTAACATAGTCTTGCATTACATACTCCATTTGCATTAGCATACAATTTGATGGTAATTCTGTTCATACTCCACATGCATTAGATTCTTCCACGACTGCACAAGCATTTGATTCGTCGATACTCGCTCCTCAATGGAGTACCTATGACTGTCAAACAAAAACACACAACACTATGTCAGATGTCAGTTCATACATATACGTTCTATCTAAATATAGATCTCATATACATCAGAGCAAAACAAAATAGACAATGACATATATATAGGAATACTCGGCTCAAAATCTTGTATATATGTATATCAAAGAATGGGTCAGTACAAAAATGGGTGCTACTCGAGCGCAATCGATCAAAAATGATACATGTGGTGCTGGCACACCAATCGATACATAGCCAAAGATCAAAATCAAAATTTAGGCACAGAGCGTCTAACTCTGTCCCGAACTCTTGCCTCCAGGAGGAGCAAGAGGAACAGGGACAATAGGTGGCAGAGGCGGTGGTGGCATATCCGACCTGACAAGGGGTCGTGCACCTCCGGACCTCGTGCATACTAAGAGAATCGCTGCACTTGCAATGTCTCATCAGGTACTGCACTAGTATATGATGGATAATAATATGCAGCCTGAGCAGACTGAAAGCGAATCTCATCCTGTGCCAGTTCTAGCCTCTGCTCTGCAGCCTCCGCTTGCTCTCTCTGACAATCTTTCTCTCTCTGTCTCTCTACCAGCTACGCATCCCTGACTGCCACTGCAATCTGCAACTCTCCCAACTATTGGGAGGCTGCATGAACCCACTCTCGATACCGTCATACCGCATCCTGTACCCCACCTATTGGCTGATCTGACATATCCTCATCGACCATCTCTAGTGCATGATGCGGTGGAGGCACCTGCTGCTGTGGGACCTCCTGTTGAGAGGCCTACTCCTCTGTCCTCTGCCTCCTCCACCGACTGTGTCCTGCCCCACTGCCCCCAGCACCTGGATCTGATCCCATCTGCCATGGGGGAATAGGTATCTACTATACCCAGTGCTAGACCTATGGTGGCATCTATGGCTGTGCCTGCTACTGCTGGGGCACCTGTCTCTGTCCCTATACCTGCCTTGCCATCCCTAGTGGATCCGTGAAGTGTGGGAATGGATGGCTCATCAAAAATGCCTGATATGCAGGTGTCATCCTGGCATCTACTACCTCTGGTAGGTAGTCCCACTGAACTACAACTAGGCTACGAATATCTATCATGGATCGTCTCAGATCCATCCGTGGAGGCCATCCCCGCTCTATATCCTTCTGTACCATGACATACACACAGTACTCAGTTGAAATGTCCTGTGGTCAGCCATACTACTGCCACACTCGTGAGATGATGAATCTCTCTATGATGGATGTCGTCCTGCCTGCCAGCGGTCGAGAACTAAACATCCAAGGTAGCTCTCTCAGGGCATCATCCCAGTCCTCTGTCTCTCTCTGGGGTTGCCATGTAATAGACACCAAGTCATCGAGATGTGTCCGCCAATGCTCAGTCTTACCCAGGTGGGTCTGGGTAATATGCTCTCGATATCTATAGATGTAGGGCTCCATGGGCTCCCGAGAATCCTCAAAAATTGGCCTACATACAGGGAGATGCTCCCAGGCCTAGATCTGTAGCACATAAACACCTACTACCATGGTCTTCTTCTCGTGGAAGACAACCTCATGCATCTCATAAAAAAGATGGGCCAACATGCACTGACCCCATCCAAAGATCTCAGGTGCCTCAACCATCCTACGGAGCATGACACCCCATCCACAGTCCAATCCATGCTGTCCCCTGTCAGGACACAGGAAGCAGCTCAAGAAAATACCCAGCACGGATGCCAACCTGTGTGTGGGTCCATAAGTATGCATCAACTCATCCCAGCTGATGGCTCTACCTCTCAGTAGCTCTCTCCCAAATACAATGTAAAGTGCCTCTGTCCCTAATCGAGGCACTGTATCATAAATGACTTGAGCACCATGAAATGGGATCCTTAGCATCCTCCAAATATCTTCTGGGGTAATCGTCATCTCACCCATTAGCAAATGAAATGTGTTCATCTCTGAATGGAAATGCTCTACCAATGTAGTGAGAAGGTCGTGAATCACCATCACGGCTGGAATTTGGCATAGTGAAGACAAGCCCAATCGGGCAATGTGTGCCCGATCTGCGTCATCCAAACTCTACAATAACTCTCCATATGGCGGATAATGAGATCTAAATGACACATCTCCAAAAACCTCCTGCACGCACAACAAATTAACAACAATCAAACGATCAGTATCAAGTCAAATCAAAGCATCAAAATGAAATAAAGTGCGATTTCTAAATGCGAAAACACAAAATAGTCACAGAATTTTGCACGAAATCTGTAAAATCTTGTGCGAAGATGTTCAATTTCGCACGAAACTGATATTTCTTCGCGCGAAGAATCTCTCCTTCGCACGAAAAAAGATATTCTCGCACGAAGATGGATCTTCATGCGCAAGAAAAGAGGTTCTCATGTGAAACATGAATTGGCTCGCGCAAAGAATCCCCACCTTCGCGTGAAACCAAAATCGCCCCGCGCGAAGATATTTCGGCCCTGCGTGAAGAAATAGTGCATCCTGTTTCTTTGTGCGAAGAAAGAAGATCTTCGCACGAGAAGAGATCAGTCTCGCGAGAAGAAAGAATTGAACATCCTAAAACATGCTAAAAACATGCATAAAAGACCTTGAAATGCGTGACAAAAAAGTACGAAGATAGGAAATCGATGACTCACCGGTGGTCCGTACTCTACTGGTCGACTGTGTCGTCTGGAGTGCTCAAAATGATGATATCTCAGGTTCACTGCCATGTCTCTATCAGAGCTCAAAATCACTAGAAGACAAAAGTACAAATGAATTGAATATGACCCTTCGAGCCATTATATAGGTGTTGACCAAATTTTGTAAAATGCTCAAATTTGCGTAAAAATTGCACCCCTGGCTAATTGGACCATTCTGGATCCATTTTTGAGATCAAATTTGAAATTTGACACACCTAAGAGCCTTAAAAATGCATTTTAAAATTTTGGGGACCGACGTGATCGAACGCTTGTGCAGCCCAAATCTTTCTGATACTTTATGATTCTTGGAATCCTTTCAACTTTACATTCTCCATATTTTCAAAATTCATTTTGAAAATAGTCAACTTAAGTCAACTGTGGTTGACTCTGGTCAACTTTTGGTCAAATTTGGTTTTTTGCGACTTCGCAATCATTTCAAATCAACCCAATCTTTAGATTTTTTTGATCCCTTCTAGATTCTGCTGACATGATATACTGCTTCAAATCATATTTCTGGTGTGTCATCTTTCGATTTTGCTCCCGAGGGGGCAGGATGATTACATTATTAAATACTTATTGCTCGGGGCATCTAGTTCCCATCTTATGTCCTAGTCGCTTGGGGCATCTCATCACTTGGGGCTTTTTGTTCCCTTCTATCTGACATCTTTGCCATCTATCTTATCTTTTCATCAATTGATCAACCTTATAACAACTCTTCTTAGAGTTCGATGGACAGGTATTGGGACAGTCTAAACCCTGACTCCTGAGGATCAAGCCTCATTCTAGGGATGATTCTATGACTCATGATGGGACCTTGTTATCTTTTATCAATTTCAGGTATCTAGGTGTTCTATCTGGATCCCTGAAGGTTAAGCTCTGTTCTGGAGATAATCTTCTAAATGCTATTACTCTCAGGTATCTAGGTGTTCTATCTAGATCCTTGAAGGTTAAGCTCTGTTTTGGAGATAATCTTCTAAATGCTTATCAATCTTAGGTATCTAGGTGTTCTATCTGGATCTTTGAAGATTAAACTCTATTCTAGAGATAATCTTCTAAATGCTATCAATTTTAGGTATCTAGACGTTCTGTTTGGATCCTCAAAAATTACACTTCGTTCTAGAGGTAGTCTTTTAAATGCTATTAGGTATCTAAGTTTTCTACTTGGATCCCTTAGGATTAAGCTTTTTTCTAGAGATGGTCCTTAAAAACTTATCAATTGGTCTCCATGTCATCAAATTTGAAACCAATCTCATCTTTGCATCATGCTTTCTGATTTTCTTTGAATTAAACATGCTACTCGCACATTCATTCAAAGAGGGGCAAAATGTAATACCCCAAAATTGGCTCATTGCCATTATACCAATTCTGGTCTATTCCTAATAATTTCAAAGTCCTATTCTAATAGGCAATTCTCATTCTGCTATTCGCTACTTGACTTAATTGTCAGATGCAAAAAACCTAAATCTGCATTCATCATGCTTATTATTTAATTCCTATAGTATTTACTAAGTATTAGTCACATTAAACCTATTGATTAATATTTAATTTAATTATTAAGTATTTATACTTTAATTAAATTATAATTATATCCTAAGGCTAATGTACTATGGAATTAAATTTATTTAATTTAATAAATACGCCTATCTTAATTAGTTAAATGTAATTATTTAATTAAATGGGAAAACATTCCTAATTAATTAAATGAAGTTATTTAATTAAACAAAAGTGTCTCTAATTAATTAAAGATTATTTAATTAAATACAAAAAGTAATTATGAGAGCATATTTCATTTTATTAAATTAAATATGTCAACAAAATCTCTCTTCAGTTCAAAAAGGGGAATTTCCAGTTCACTATTGATCAAAAATGAGTTAACTCAATTAACTCCTTTTTCTACTCAAATTAAAACAGTTAACTCCTTATTTTACTCAAATTAAGTCTGTTAACCCCCTTTAATTTGGGAATCTCCCTTTATGACTAAAACTCATCTTCAATCTTGACCGTTGATCTGAATCGATCTCAATCGTTGATGGATTCCAGGAGACTTTATTTAAGAGACCCTCATCTCCTCATTTAGGAGGATGAATTGATTTGCTATCGAATTGCTATTGAAATTCATGCTCATATTTACTTACATTTCTTGCATACATTCTCATTCTTAGTTTAATCTCATTTTAGTTTAATCATGCATATGCTTAATCTAGTTTGCTTCATTTGTTCTTAGATTACACTGCATCTTTCATTTTTTTAGATTAATCAGTATACTCATTCTTAGCTTAATTCCATTGTCAAATCCTTCATTCTTAGAGGGTCTGGTTGCCTGCACCTCGATTATGAGGATATTAACAGGCAAAATCCCTTTAGATAGAAGGCAACAGGTCGCTTTGCAGGGAAAATTTTGGATGAACAATTCAATGTTCATTCCGCGATGAATCCAAAAATAAGGACCGTGTTGAAGTGTGTGTGTTAGCATAGGCCACATTTTCACATATACACTTATCACCTCCATCTAATGGTTGAGTCAGCCCTTGGGTAATGGCCAAGGTTGCACCCGATGTACCACCTTAGGAGGAGGAAGGTGCTACAACTAGTGGAGATGCTTGAGTGGTTGTACTTTTGCTTCAAATCCTTTTGGTTGTGGTCCATTCGACCCATTTTCTGTTCCTTTTCATAATCTAGGCCATCATTACATCTAGCTCCTCTCTTGCATCTTCATAAGGTTCCAAGCTTATCAAAGTACCTCTTAGCTTGGAAGATAAGTGTTACTATACATGTTCTAACCATCATCTTTTACTCCTTCTACATCAATATTAACTTTATACATTTTTACTTGACCAACTATAGCCTAGTGAAAGCATGACCACAACTCTCAAACTCATCCTTGCAATTTGCCTAGTAATCTTTAATGGTGGTGATGTGTTTGATAATGCTTCCAATCTACAACACCTCCCTTACATACCCATTTGGATCAAACATGGGCCTCAAGACTTCATACATCTCCAACTTATACTTCATTTCAAACACCTTTAGAATGTTCTTGGCATCAAAATGGGTTTCACAATTGAAAGCTCCCACCTTCATAGGGAATTTGTACCTTTTTTTCTTCAAACTCTCACTCAGCACATTCACTTGAGTAGCTTGTCACATGATATCAATCAATGTGATCATATCACTGGGATATCTCAATAGCTTCAAGGGGAAACCATCAAAAGCTACAAGATGCAAATATGAAAAGGATGAGAATTGGATGAAATAACTCCCAAATTGGTTGATGACTACCATGGCTTCAAGACTAAATCTCCTCTTTGGACATCCCTATAGCTCCCTACAAATTCTCATGGTGAATGCTTCATTAACCTTTACATACTCTGCATAACTATTTTCCAATTGTAAGAATAGGTAAAACTCATAAGACTTCACATCATCTAGAAAATTTTCCACTCTTGGAAGGCTTGGCCATAGTTGTAAAAAGGCTAACATATAACTGAGGAAAGAGAACATATAGAATGTGTTGTAGAACTTTGCGGCATGAAGATCATTGTACAAAATCTCATTTACCTCATGAGCCCAATCAATATATTGGGTGTCAAAGCAAATGACTTGCACCAAAAAGAAATATTGCTCCACAAAATTTAAAACTCCTACTTCACCTTTCAATCTATGCAAGAGGACCAAGATATTTAAAACCTTAGGTTTGAGATTAGTCCCAAATAGAGTCTTAGGAACCTTACTCTTAGCGCTTCATGGTTTCTAGAACCAAGTCTATATGATTTCCTTTCTCTAGATCATCTTATTCAAGGAGAACTCAAAAATGGCTCCTCCGAATGTCAAAACTAAGAATTCTTCTTGTTCTAGAACTTGTAAGAAATTCGCTATAGTTTTCCTATTGATGGAAATCAACATTGTGTCATTTGGTAGCACAATTTGCCTTGTGTCTGGGTTGTAATGATTTATACCTTCATAGATTAACTCTGGGGCTTGGACTACAATTGGAAAATTAGCTACTTCGACCAACTTGCATCCTTAGAGCTTCTCAATAATGGTATGGATTGGCTCCAACTTCACTCTCCGTTGGAAATCCTTTATATCATAAAAATGAAGGGAAGTATCCATGAAATTTTGTAATTCAGACTTGATTCTGTTCAACTCATCAAAACCCACAAATCTAGTTGCCATTCTTTTTGAAAATGAATTTTGAATGAAGAAAATGAGAAGAATAGCTAGTGCAATAGATATTCACTTTTTGAAAAAGTTAAGCACATTAACATAATAACAATTCAAGAAAAAGAGTGGTAGTTCATTCAACTGTTTGTGTTTCCATATATATGGGAGCTTCAATCCACCTGTTGATCTTAAGAATTTGCTCCACACAAATGAATTGAAGGAGAGATCTATTTAAATAGTAAATGTGTGATTTTAATAGATATCTTGGGGTCTTTTCATTGTTCTTTTGGCCCAACAGTAACTTTCTATCTCCCCATACTTACTTTCTCATTTTCCTTTAAGTTTTGGCAAGTCAATAATAGAGTACTCCATGGAAAAATATCCCCTGGGTTGGATTTTGTTCATTAACTTTTTCCTATAATGGTTAGATTCCTTCTATTATCATCTTGAGATGTTTTATGCACAAATTGTGGTTCGAATCTACTTACTAGCTTGATTTTCTTTAAAATCTAGGAAATTGTCTTCATGGGTTGAAAACCCACCAAGAAAACAATTTTTATTTTTCTACTGACGCTTCCTTTTTAATTGACTTTTAGACCATTATCCTTTTTTGGGGTTTGAAAATGTCTAAGGGAAGTCCGAGAATTCTATAGGGGCCCACTCATTTTTCTTTTCCCTTTAAACTACCCTTTGTGGAAAATCAACTTCATGGGTCAAAAGCTTGCCAAGGAGAAGTTCATTCTAAGTTTTTTTCCAGAACTGATTATGAAAGTCATGACGAATCTGAATCATTTATTGAGGTAAATAATCATAAAGGGAACATCAATTTTCCATAGGGCACCTTTCCATTTTCTTATTTTTCCATATGTATCAATTGGTGACTTTCATGGGAAATCATCTTCAGGGGTTGAAAACCCATTGAGGAGAAGACAAATTCTAGATTTCTGCAAGCTTTTGTTTATATTGATAAAGTGATAGACTAAAAGTGCATATAACTTGTAAATGATCATTGTATGAGCAACATGAATCTCCATTGGATCAAGTACTAAACTACTTGGACAATCCCTTGACAAAATAGAGAACCACCCACCTTTGAAATGAGGAGAAGAAGAAATGGAGAAATTCGATGGAGACCCGTTTCACCTAAGAAGGCTTAGACCTAGACTCAAACACAACTAAGAACTCACCAAAGCATAAGTTTTAACCTTTACTAATTGGTTAGAGGATGAAAAGTGGAGCAGCATATAGTAAATTAATTATTAAGAGAATTTTTATAGTAAGTGGATTATTAAGAGGTTGAATTTGTATAGTTATAGTTTAATTATTAACCATTTCAATATATCACTTAGATTTTGAATAAGATTTAGACTTCAAATAAAGATGCAATAAAGAGTTACCAAATTTTCATACCAAAAATCTATAAAGATGGGTATGAATTAGATAATGTTTTTGATAAGATAAATAGGTTTTACAGGGGCCCTGAAACCCAAAAGTTAAAACATATCCATGACTAATAATAAGAAGAAAAAGCCCAGCCAAAACACAAGTCAAAGGCTAATAATAAGAAAGTTAAGCCCAACCATAAAACAAAGGCCAACCAAAGGGCTAGTTCAACTTACAACCAAAAAGCTAGAACCAAAAAAAGCCAACTTGGCAAAAAACAACAGAAAACTAACAACAAAAGACAAGAATTAAAAACCAAGATTACTCGTCTGTCTTTTGCTCAAGCTCTTGCATTGCCTATGTTGCTTCATAGACTTTGTGAGTCTCCTTAGCTATCTATTCCTAAATCTTTTGACCTTCCTAATCTAAGCTACTAAAAGTCATTTCACTCGTCATGTCCTCTTCCATCCTGGCTTTTTCTTTTTCCTTGTCCTCAGCATCATCCTGTAGACCTCTAGCTTTCAACATTTCAATGAGAGATAAAATGTTATCATTGATAGAGCTAAGAAAGGAAATCATCTAATTTGTGAGACTGTGATTATAGTTTTCCAAATTCTTGATTCTCTTCTCAGCCAAACTAAGATGATCCCCCTAATACTTCTAATTTCCCCAATCTGGCTCCTTCCTTTTGTTTTCTAGATGGCCAATTTTTTCTTTGAACTCTTTCAATTCATGGTAAAGCCATTTGATTGACCTGAAATTGTCGATTATGCTATTTCTAGCATTATTCAATAGGTTGAAGCTAGATTCCCTAGCATTACCCATTATTGCCACCATAGTTGGATCAATAAGATCCTCGAACTGGAGCTGTCCCTATTTTTGTTCCAAAATTTTGGGGTTCATTATCTCTCTGACAATGCCCATTTTGATAGTTCTAACATTGAAATTTCTCCAGGCCTTTCACCTAGCCTTCATAACCACCTCTCCTCCCTCACCATCAATTTCCTCCTTCTCTTTTTCTTGAGGATGAATAGGGGAAAGAGGAATGGTAGAGATATCTGGCCCTGAACCCAAAGTCCCCTCAACATCCTTCTCTTTTGACCTCCTCCATTTTTTAGTGACAGGTTCCTCTTTCTTAATTTTTGTCTCCTCTTCATCCTCATCATCATATTTCATATCCTCCCCATCCTCATTATCATCTTCATCACCCTTTCCTAAAGTATTAGACCCATGTCCTCTTGGGCTCTTCCTGTTAGGGGTAATAGACAAGGGAAAAATCTTCTCTGACTCTTTGGCCTTCTTTCCAATGGAAATATTTTCCTCACCCTCCAAACTAATACTTTGGACATCCTCTATATTAGAGGAAAAGCTAGAGCTACCTGAATCCCCATAAGCTTTTGCACCATGCAGAGGAGATTTTCTAATGGTCTAAGCTTTAAGATGCTCATAAATTAGAAGCAATAATCCCTCATGTAGGGTAGGATTTATTGAGGGTTTTTTATTGAACCCAGTGATAGCCTTATTCATGGAAGTAAATAAATAAAAGGGGAAAGAAATCTTGATTCCATGGCAGAAATGATTGAGAAAAAAAAAGTGGTGAGTTCTCACTTGGTCAAATCTAGTATCCATAGAAATGTACTCTATAACAGCCTATAAAACATACCTCCATAGTTTTTTAATAGATTCCACTTCATAGTACGTTTCACATTTTACCAATTCATTCCTCTCCTCCAATTTCTTTGTGAAATCCTTGATAGTGTTTTCCAACAACTTCTTGTCTCTATAAAATTTGAACCCCTCAATCAAAATTTAGAAACAAGAGCAATGACATCCTTTGTAGCTAAAATGAAATCCCCTCCACTTTAGCCCTCCCGTCCTTCCAAGAATTTACCATACTATTACTGACCGCTGGGTTGAAACCATGGAGTTTAGCAATATAATTCGCTATACCTCCCTTCTCCAATTTCTCCCAAACTTTTTCCCTTTGTTTCCATTTTTCCACTTCACCAATAGGTTCCTTCCTACTTCACTCCCCCACCATTTTAGAATGCTTCACACAAACAATTCTCATAAATGCTAAGCTCTGAGAACCCTTCTCAAGCCTTTGAACACCCTGGATTTTGCTACTGTGATAAGTGCCAAAATATTTTATGGTACCCCAAAAAGGATATTGGAGGATGAAAAATTTGGCCCACAAAATGTGTCAATATGACACAGATAACCTCACCTGACTATGTTTTCTGTAAACCCCTTTAATTGCAAAAACTCACACCCAAACTAACATAACTAGACAATGTTATATCTAAACCTAACAATTAGAATACATTTGGCTACAATGTAGGACTTAGAAAGTAATTAAGGAAGGTATTTCAAGTCCTTTGAACAATTCTCTCATAGTCCCTTCCCCTTGCTCCATCCACTCCCCTCAATGATGCCACATAGATGTTTAATTGTCACTAACACAAAAACATCAATGATGGTGTAAGTCAAGGTCATTTTATAGTAGAGCATTTTTTGACCAAGATGAACATTGCAAGACTTTGACACATATAGGACTTCAAGTGTAAAACATCATGTAGAAAATCATATTCAACAATTGAAGGGGATGCCTTCATAATTGACAACATAGGTTCAAAACCAATTCACTGCCTGTAGTAGAATATCCATATGAAGCACAAGGGCTTCACCTAGTGAATCTAAATCATAAACATACATTCGTGACATACTAAATAATCTCCCTATTTTCAAAACAAATATTGTCCCAAACTTCTTCTTTGTTATCCTCCTCTAATACCCTACCAATACACCCTACATGGGAATTTTCCTATATAAACCCCCTCCCCCCTATTTAGGAAATATATATTGTCCCTTTTGGTCCATTTAAAACCTCCCACAAGAACATACATGATAGTGTATTTTCCCTTCAACAAAGACCCCATGATACAAGGAGCTTTAAACATATCCAAGTCCACTAAGACATGAGAAAGGAGAAAATGTGAGCCTTCTCACCCTAGTAATGTCAATTTTTGAATTAACAATAGCCTTATAAGGGAGTGATAGCAAAAAGAGAGGGGTTTGGAAGATAAGTCCAAACTAGAACTTGGAGGTCAAAGATTTGATAAAAGCTTTGAAAGGGGAGTATTACAACTTTAATAATAGAGGTTATTGTTCTAAAACCTAGAACATCATTTTAACATGTAACATCTCAATTTTAAAAACTACCCATTTACCATCTTAAAAATTATTTAAGTAGGGGTTTTAATTTTTCCATCCAAATGAGAGTTTCACAACTCTACAATCTATCAATTTGAACAAAAAATTAAGACCACAACTTATCAAATCGATAAAGTGGTCTATTTTTTAAAAAATATTTAGTTATCTAAAACAAAATATATTATTTTAATATTCTGATTATAATGTTTACTCAGGATATTCATTTTCTAAATATTTAAAAAATACTAAGGTATAATATGTTGTGCTACCGATTTCCCAAATCTAATGGGGGAATTTGAAGACACAAAACCTAAAAATCCATAAATCAAAGAGTCAAAAACCCCAAATAATTAGAGTTAAACATATAGATTCATTCAAGAAAACAAAGAAATGTTTTCACCAAACAAAGAAAAAACAAAAACTATCATGCACAAAAGACCTCTCAATCCAACCGTCCACCACAAAGGATAGCCAATGATTAGGTTTGAACCTAGAATGGCTAGGAAAAAGGTGCAATAGAGGTCATTCAATTAATATTGTAAGGAAATAGATTATTTAAATAATATATAATAAATCTTATTTCAAAAATTTAAATAATTAAAGGATTTTTGAGTGTACTAATTTATCATTTTAGTTCCTAATGTAGTTGCATTTGGTTCCATGTTATTTTGATCTAAGTTGGATTTCATTTTATTATATATCCATGTGTATGATGTGATCAAACAATGTGCTATGTGATGCATTTGATTACATACATTATTTTGTCTTTACCAATATCATAGTTGATTTAGATATTATAATATATTATTGCTTTCCATTTTGATCATATTTGCAAGATGATGCATTTAGGATATGACATGATGCTTTATGATAAAATTTGGTGTATTCTAGATTCAAGATCATTGAATTGCAAGATTATCATTAACCTTCTATGTTATTGTATCATTATTATTGAAGGATGTTTTATTCACTACTATATGATGTACATTGTTAATTCTAGATAGCACTCTAATGAGGGGGTGAATCGATGCAACCACAAATTAAAATCCTTTAACTATTATCTTCCATGATACTAAACATGCATAGAAGTAAATTAAATCAAGAATCCACACAAGAGACAAAGTAACATCAATATTTGTTCACATGGAAACCCTTGGTCAAAGGGAAAAACCATAGTGTGATTTAGTACCCACAAATCTCACTACTGCATTACTAAGCTTTCCCTATTATGAGAAATTACATCGACCAAGTTAAGAGTATCTTAGCCAAGTTAAGAATTGTTATAAAGACCTACTATGATCTACCTAATTAAGAGTCTTCAAAATCCTTCTAAAAGTTACATCGTTAGAGTATTTGTGCTTCAAACTTGTTAGATTCCTACTCACTCTATTAGGAGTGACCCAATTAAGGGACTTTGCTTGCCAATCTATTAGAATTAACAAGTAAAGTGTAATCTAATTAATTGTGCTCAATGCATGATAGATCAAATGTGTCTATGATCAATTTTCTTGTATTAATTTCTTCTAACACACTTTTGAACCTCCAAATCAACATCACAACATCAACAATCACACCAATAGTTATTACACATTTGATCTTTCATATTCTTTTATGCTTTCTCTAGGGAGATGAAAAACCCTAAAATAGTTTGCCATAGGTCATCTTAACATGCAATTCATATTTCATAAGAAAGCACCAATGCCTTGAATTGTATGTCATGATTGCATCCCACCATAATTTACTAGGTGACTAATCTATCCATTGACTTTTACACTATTGGATTACCGATTCATCATAACTAACTCAGTCATTTATATTGTTATTCACATGGTAATTGGTTCAACTCAATAAATCTTTATCTATGCATCACTCTGGGAGATGAAACTTTGATATTAGGTAGATATACTTCTAATGAATCTTCCCTATCAATCACACAATTAGAAAATTTTAAAAAAATCATCACACACCATAAAATCTATAACTGGTTATCCATTCATTGGTACATTGGACACTTATAATTATAACTCTCTATTCAATTACTTTTTCAGTATAGACTATGCATCACCTCTAGAACACTATTTTACTAGAAATGACAACACTATAATGGTTTTTCATCCCTTCTAATTCTAAAAACCTTGTTTCACATCATCATTGTGCAAATAATCTCCCCCTTTGATAAAATTTTGATTAAGTGGTTGAAATGCAAAAAATGAATTATATTGTAACCCTGCCCGCCCCACCCCCCCCACCCCCCCCCCCCGCCCCAACCCCCCCCCCCCCCACCATTTGATCTCTACTATCTAGTAATCTAACCACTGAGTCCCCTTAGAGAATATTTACATGATCTAATAGTCCCCCTTACAAAATTTTTATTGACATACTACTCCCCTTTTGAGAATAATGACAAGGGTATACAAACAATCATAAATGTCAAAATTGTTTAAATTGATTACTAGTAAATAGTTAAATCCTCTTAAATACATTGACAAAAAATTCTTGTAATATTGAACTATCATTATCCCAAGTCATCTTGATAGATTTTCCACTGTAACTATCTAAAAATCCTAATTCCTTTAATGCATTTAATTGACACATATTGGGTAAGGAAAAGACTACCTCTACTTCCTTCAATTCTTTCTATAATAAGACCATTTGGGGATTAATTTACTTCACAAATATAAAAATGTTGCAATTCTTTTCTCCTTCATTATTAGTCATGTGACTCGATCTAATAAATATGATTAAATCAATTTCTCATATCTTTTTTTATTATACCCCTTTTGAACAAGTAAAATGTAGCATCTTCTAGAATTTTCATCTACACACAATCAATTTTGAGCGATTTGTCCAACTATACAATGGGTCTTGCACATGGATCACAATCTCCATCCAACATCAAATAATTGGATGATCTAGGCCTCTTTCTTCTTATTATTATATCATTTGTTTCTTTTCTTTAGATTGTATAGTTTTGGGAATCTCCATTAGCTCACTTGGGCTCAAAATATTTCTATCAATAGGCTATTGAATTGCTCCTATTTCATCACCATCATCCTCATTTATACTCTTCTTTAATGTATAAAAGGTTTACACTAGAGTTTTGTAATCATTTTCCTTATTTCCAATCCCTATCTCTACTTTCTGCTCTTGATTTCCTTATTCATCTGTAGTTCCCACATCATTAGTATGTGTAGGAAAATTCTTTTTTTTATGACCTCTAATAAAAAATTCTACTAGTATTTATTATTCCTCACCATTAGGTACATTATCCAAAGTACTATCAATCATCAATTAGTTCATTACTTGATCAATGCCATTCATTTCTAGTACTTCCAGTGGTTCATGTAGATCATTATGGACATCAAAGTCATCAATTATGAACTATACACTATCAATATGTGTTAACTTTGGATCCTCTTGTTACTCTAATTCCAATTTCTCATCAACCACTTTGACTTCTTCCATCTCTAGTTCCATGAGTCCTAAAAACTTCTCCAATATCTCATCTTAGACTAATTAGGAATCATCATTCAACAACCTTTTGATTTTTGGTATTAAAGTTTGGTTTGGTCTTCCCAAGAATCTCGTTAATCTCATACATTTACAACTTTAGTTTAAGTTAAACTAAGACATATTTAATGAGTTCTTTATCTTGTTTTAGTGCCTTCTTCCACCTAGCCTCTAGATTATTGCATAATGATGTGCATATTTGACCTTGTAGTTCTATCAAAGCTTTATTTATCTTTTTCATGTTGAATACTATAACATCCTCTATTTATTTTTCTTTTTGTCATCAAACTTGTCATAATATATATTTACATCTACCCAAATATGTCATTTTCTAATCTTGTCAATGTCAACAAGCTTACTCATCAATGTCAACAAATTTACTCATGTCTAACTGAGTAGTATTTACTCGGGGCAATAACTAATTTTTATTTATTCCTAGTTGCCTTCATTTCCTTTTGGCCTTGATCTAATTTATTATATTTTTCTTCACTAGGTTCGTCGTCCTTTTTTTTCAATACCTTATCTCTCTTTCTCTTTTTGGTTGTAATCATTGGTTCAATTTTCTCCTTCCTTTAGATGAAGCCTTTTGCTTCCTTCTCACTAGAAATTAATCTAGTGGAGCAAATTTATCCTTCTTTAGTGTTATACTTATTATTTTCCTACCAATGGAAGCCTTACCAATTTTTGAAGATAACACTTCAACATCTTCCTGATTACCACTTATAATCATAGATGTTACATCCTATGGTTCCTAACATTGAGAGCCAGCCTTGTAGATATTTTATATTGTAAAACCTTTCTTAGAGGAAAATGGCTCTACTTCCTTCCTAATCTTCTTTTCAATGATTGGTTGATGTTATTGAATAAATCATTATTTATCCTTCACATCAAAGTTTTGAACCTTAGAACACTTTTATATCTAGGCTTAGACAATAGATCTTCTAAGTAGGATATCAATAGATCTATTTCAACATCATATCACATTAGCATTACCCATGAAGCTTTGAGTTCAACTAATTCCATCAAACAAGTGTTTGTGCCAACTATGAGACAAATAGTGTCTTTGTATTTCTCAACAATAATTGATAGAATTATCTCTATTTGGTGCATCTCTTTTTGTAAACTTTTAAAGTATCCCCAAACATCACAGGAAAATTTATTCCTAGGTATTCTAATGTAGTTTTTTATCTAAACCATAATTCATTACTAGTGCGTCCTTTCATTATGTCATTCATCCTACACTGGAAAATTTTAAAAAAAAAACCCATGAGTACCTAATTATATTTAAAATTTTATCTCTTTTCCTTCTTGATCTTCTTCATGTTCTAGTTGAATTTTTCTCATATAATATTGCAAAGACCATATTCTACATTTTCTTTTGTCATTCAGTAACCAATGAGAATTTTTTTAATTTTAATGTTTTTTATATTTATTGAATGATAGACCTTATTGTTTGAAATTTATTGCATTTGGTCAGTTACCTGTGGAGCCAAATGCCCACCTACTCACCTAACAAAATTTAACTCAGTTGGTGAGTTTGATATCTAAAAAGAGAGGGAAAAGATTTTGCTAGAAGTTAAAAGGAATGAATCTATTTTCATTCGATCAGAGTGAGAGGTTAGAGAGTAGAAGAAAAAGTGCAGAGTAGAGCACATAGTAGAGAAGGAAGACAATCAGCAGATCAAGACAGAGGTTAGAGAATAGAAGAAAGGTTCAAAGAAAAAGACAATGTTTGCAATAGCATAGATCTTGACATCCTTGTATCTATGAGTTTGTATTGTTTTTTCATGTGAAGTAGTGATTGCTCCAAGCTCATTGCATGCAGCCTTTAGTGTTGTAAGTTTAAGTTTGAGTTTAGTTTTATTAGTTTGAAGGTTCTAGTATTTTTTGGTTGAAGCTGAATGCTCCCAGATTTTGTAATAGTATAACCTAGTTGAATAGATAGGAAGAAAGAAAGAAAGCATATCAATCTTTTTTGTCTCCTCTCCATCTCTTATTGCATGGTATTTTTTATTTCAAAAGTTCATTCTTGGAAGCTTCATTATTATCCCCTCTATGTTTTAATGGCAAAAATTTTTAGACTATAAATCTATTAAATAGCTCACTTGGTTCATTCCTTAATCAAGCTCTTTCTTTATCCATCATACCAAGTTTACTTAGTGACTTCATCTACTGAGTCCACTCAGTTCTTGGTGCGGGTTGTGTGTTGAGCCTATTGAGCTCCACCTCTCATTTGTTAACTGAGCTCACTCAGTATCCTCTGTATTGAGCATCATCTTGCAATAGTGAGAAAATTCACTCGGCAAATACTATTCCAATCTTGTGTTGAGCTTGCTCAACTTCTTCATTTGTTGAGTCACTCAGCACCATCTGCCTATCACTTGGCACCCTTTTGTGCTAAGAAAAACTATCACTCGGTGTTGTTTGCCACCAAGCAAAATTTTATGAGTTTGTGATTTATTTTTCACATGGTATCAAATGTTTGAGTCCCCACATCCATAGTGAGTTAGGGCATTTTTTTTATGGGTATATTTGACATGGAAAAAGATGCAAAAAAGATATGGTAGTAGCCACCATCCTTTAATGGACAGAATTATGATACATGGGAAAAGAAGATGAAAACAATAATGGTAGCTAATAACTTGTGGGAGTTTTTCATCAATGGGTTTAATGATGTTATAGTCCCAAAAGTGTATGCTACCCTCACAAACCCACAAAAGACTCAGTTGAAAGAGTCAATGAGAAAGGATGCAAAGGCATTAAGTCTGATTGAGGCAGCAATGATAGAGATAGTCTTTCCCAATATTGCAGTAGTAAATTATGCAAAGGAGGCATGGGATATCCTTGAGATGAACTTCAAGGGGACTAATAAAGTTAGAGTAGTAAAGTTATAGATAATCATAACAGAGTTTGAGAACCTTCAAATGAAGGACAATGAACCTATTGCAAAGTTTAGCTCATGATGTCCACTTTGATAAACCATCTCAAATCAAATGGAGAAGATTATGAAGAGAAGAGGATTGTGGAAAAGATATTGAGGAGTTTACCTCATAAATATGAAAACCTTGTGATGACCATAGAGGATGCAAAGGACCTCACCACATTGACCATGGATGAGTTGATGGTAACTCTTCAAACCCATGAGCACTAGATTAACCAATCAATAACTACTTCCCAAGAATAATCTTTCAAGACTCAAGAGAATTAAAGAGGTAGGGGAAGAGGAAGAAATGGCTCTGGTAGAGGCTAAATCAGTAGAGGTCATGGAAGGAATGGTCAAAGGAATGTTGATGCAGAAAGCTTAGGATGAGCAAGCAACCAAGAGGGAGCAAGTACCTCTCAAAACAACTCTAGAGGAGGTAAGAAGAATTACAACTCAAATAAGAGCAATGTTGAATGCTACTACTAGAATGGGAATTATGCAAGTAATGTTGGAAGAAGTAGAGTCATCAATCAAAGTAGAATGCTAATGTGGGTGATGTAAACATGGGAAATCCAAAAAATCCCATAGCCTTCATCATGTGTAACATTGGTGAAGAAGGCAACTCTAAGGTATGGTACCTAGACAATGGTTGTAACAACCACATGAGTGGTAATGAAAGTTTATTTTCTTTCATTGATAAGACTTTTATGCCTGAAATTAAGATGGGAAATAATGGAACCATTCCCATAGTGGGCAAAGGATCTATCATGGTTTGCACCAAGCAAGGTGAGAAGAAAGATATACAAAATGTGTATTTTTCCTGCGGTATGAAGCATAATTTGATGAGTGTTGGACAACTCATTTTAAATGGTTATAAGGTGCTGATGGAAAATGACAAGTGTGTCATTCATGAGAAGGATGGGAGTAATAGATTACTTGTAGCAATCCAAATGACAAAGAACCGAATGTTCCCTTTGAGGATAAAGACATGCTTCTCTTTTCAATTTAGTTTTGCACCTCCCAAGCATGCATGTATAGTAGTACATTAGCAATCAACTCTTAGAAGCATGATTGAAGACCCCTCCAGCTATGTCATCTCAAGTATGGATATCTTGGCCTTGCTGGTTTAAATTTTTTGTCCAAAAAAAGAATGGTAGATGGTTTTCCAAGCATAGTAGATTCATATGACAAGTGTGAGGCTTGCATTTTTGTACGCAACATAGGCTTCCCTTTAATTCTAGAAATTCTAGAAGGGCTAGAGCACCATTAGAATTGGTGCATTCTAATTTGGTAGGCCCTATGAAAACTACTTCTATTGGGAGGAGTACTTATTTTATGACATTCATAAATGATTTCAGTCATTGGACATTTGTGTATTTTTTGAAGAACAAATTTGAAGCATTTGATAAATTTGTTGAATTTAAAGCCCTAGCTGAAAAAGAATGTGGACACTATGTTAAGGTCCTTAGGTCAAATAGAGGAGGGGAGTATACCTCCAATATGTTTATATTCTTTTGTAGGAAGAATGGCATAAAAAAAGAGCTTACAACTAGTTATACTCTGTAGCAAAATGGAGTAGCCAAGACGAAAAACAAGACCATTGTTCAAATGGCTAGAAGCATGATGAAAGAAAAAGGGTTACTAACTAAATATTGGGGAGATGTTGTAGCAATAATAGTCTACTTGATCAATAGGTGTCCCACAAATTTAGTTCATAACAAGATTCCTCTTGAGGCTTGGTCAAGGAATAGATGGACAGTTCAGCATTTGTGAGTGTTCAAATGTTTAGCATATGCACATGTGCCCAAAGAAAAAAGATGAAAGTTAGATGAAAAAGGTGTGAAGTGTATCTTCATAGGGTATAGCTTAAAATCAAAGGCTTATAGGCTATATGATCCTATCACCAAGAAGATCATCATTTCAAGAGATTTGGAATTTCTTGAAAATCATTCATGGGATGGCTTGGTTAATGAATCCTCAAGCACTTCAAGTAAAGTGCCTACTATCAAAGAGGAAAAAGATGACATTGGTGATCGGCAAGATGATGGAGTAGAAAACATGGATTGCAAACAAAGGCAAAAAGGCAAGTTGTCCTTAACATGTCAAGCAACAACTCCAAGCACATTAAGACAGCCCCAAGCTAGTATGCAAACTAGTAGCAACAACAATACTGACAATTCAGATCCCACTCTCACCTCCCTATTGCCAAAAAAGACTAAGAGTCTAAGGGAGATATACCAAGATGAAAGGTATGAGGAAGATTATGACGAGAGTGTAAATTTTACATTATTTTCTCATAGTGATCAAATTTATTTTGAGGAAGCTGTGAATAAAGAAAAATAATGTAATGTCATGGATGAGGAAATAGATGCTATTGAAATAAATGAGACATGGGAGTTAACTACTTTTCCTCCCAAGAAACAAGTAATTGGAGTGAAATGGGTTTACAAGACCAAGTGCAATGGTGAAGGAAAAATAGATAGGCATAAGGCACGTTTAGTGGTCAAGGGGTACAAGTAGCAATATGGTAGAGAATATGATGAGACGTATGCCCCAGTTGCAAGAATGGAAACTGTGTGTTGTCATAGTAATTATAGCCTAGCAAAAATGGAAGGTATATCAAATGGATGTGAAGTCTGCCTTCTTGAATGGTGTGTTGAGAAGAAGAGGTTTATGTGGAGTAGCCATCTAGTTATGAAGTTGTAGGCAAAGAACACAAAGTGTATAGATTGATGAGAGTCCTATATGGACTCAAGCAAGCTCCATGAGCATGGTACAGTAGGATTGACTCATACTTGATGAGCAATGGCTTTGGCAAAAGCAATGGTGAGTTCATTCTCTACATCAAGGCAGCAAATGGTAAAGTGTTGATTGCGAGCATGGTACAACATGGTTGATTCATACTTGATGAGCAATGGCTTTAGAAAAAGAAATGGTGAGCTCACTCCTTACATCAAGGTAGCAAATGGTAAAGTATTGATTTTTGTCTTGTATGTTGATGACTTAATCTTCATTGGAAATGATAGTTTCATTATTGGTGAGTTCAAAAATGCCATGAAAAATGAATTTGAGATGAAAGATCTAGGTCTCTTGAAGTACTTTCTAGGTATAGAGGTAAAAAATGCATGATGATATCTTCATCTCTCAAGAAAAATATGCAAGGAAAACCTTGGAGAGATTCAAAATGTAGAACAATAAGTTAGCCCCAACACAAATAGTAGTAGGTCTAAAGTTGGATGAGGCAGATTGTAGCAAAAGTGTAAATCCAACATTATACAAGAGTATGGTCTGAAGTTTGATGTATTTGACTGCAACTCAACTAGACATGATGCATGCATTAAGTTTTGATTTCTAGATTTATGGAAATACCAAAGGATTCCCATTGGCAAGTGGGAAAGAGGATCCTAAGGTATATGAATGGTACCAAGGGATTTGGAATTTTGTATACTACAAATAATGATTTAAAGTTGGTTGGTTATATGAATAGTGATTGGGCTAGAAGTTTAAATGATAGGAAGAGCATTTCTAGATACATGTTTCATATGGGATTGGGTGCAATTTCATAGGCATCCAAGAAGCAACCTATTGTTTCTTAATCTACAGTAGAGGTTGAATACATAGTAGTGAATGCAACAGCATGTCAAGCTATTTAGTTAAGGAGGATCTTGATAGATTTGAATGAAAGGCAAGAGGATGGAACCACAATCTTTTGTGACATCTCCTCGATTACACTATCTAAGAATCCAATCTTCGATGGGAGAAGCAAGCATATTGAGATTAGATATCACTTCATTAGAGAGTTGGTGGAGAATGGGGATATCAAAATAGAATTTTGCAAGTTTGAGCAATAGCTAGCAGACATTTTTACAAAGCCTTTCGGCATTGGAACTTTTGTGCACCTAAGAGAAAATCTTGGTGTAGTTAATCTAGATTAGGAGTGATCCTTTCCTTGTTTGGCTTGGGACAAAGGGGGAGTTTCAAAAATTTATTGCATTTGATTGATTTCCCCTTGGAGCAAAACGCCCACCTACCCACTTGACAATATTTAACTCGGTTGATGAGTTTGAAATCTAAAAAGAGAGGGAAAAGATTTTGCTGGAAGATAAAAGGAATGAATCTATTTTCATTTGATCATTTGCAGAGATTAGAGAGCAGAAGAGAAAGTACAAAGTAGAGCATAGAGTAGAGAAGGAAGATGATAAATAGATCAAGTTAGAGGTCAGAGAATAAAAGAAAGGTTCAAAGAAAAAGACAGTGTTGCAACAACATGAATCTTGACCTGTATCTGTAAGTTTGTATTATTTTTTCCTATGAAGCAGTGATTGCTCCAAGCTCATTGCATGTAGCCTTTAGTGTTGTAAGTTTAAGTGTGAGTTTAGTTTTGTCATTTTGAAAGTTCTAGTGCTTTCTAGTTGAAGCTAAATGCTCCAAAATATTGTAATAGTTTAACCTAGCTGAATAGACAAAAAAGCAAGCAAGTAGGCATAAAAATCTTTGTCGTCTCCTCTCCATCTCTTATTACATGGTATTTTATATTTCAGAAGTTCATACTTGGAAGATTCATTATTATTCTCTCTGTGTTTTAATGGCAGAAATGTTTAGACTGTAAGTCTATTAAATAGCTCCCTCAGTCCATTCCTTAACTGAGCTCTTCCTTTGTCGATCATACCAAGTTCACTTAGTGACTTTATATACTGAGTCCACTCAATTCCTAGTGTGGGTTGTGTGTTGAGCCTACCAAGGTCCACCTCCCCTTTTTTGACTAAGCTCGCTTGGCATCCTCTATGCCAAGCATCACCTTGCAATGGTGACCGAGGTCACTCAACATATACTATGCTAAGTTGTCTTGTGCCAAGCTTACTCAACTTCTACATGTGTTGAGTCACTTGGCACCATCTTCCTATCACTCAGCACACTTTTGTGCTGAGAAAATTGTCACTCGATATTGTGTGTTGTCGAGCAAAATTTTATGAGTTTGTGATTTATTTTTCACACTTATACATAGCTACTATAGAAGCATACTTCATTGAAGGAACTTCAAAATCATTCACTTCCATCTCCCTTTTGTCCCATCTAGATTTGGTCAATTGGATGACCTCATCTTTTTGTGCATCTCTCAATTTTGGTACCTCACTAGTAGCAAAAAATCCAATTGCCTCTTGAATAACCTCCTTAGTAATCATGTAGGGCTAGTTGAATCATATCTTACTTGTTTTTCTTCAAAATATTTCACAGTCTACATCAAATTTGTGATACCCTTTTAGTAAACAACCTTCTTCACATCCTTCAACACCAAATTCTTAATATACAAACTCAGGTTATACTGATGAAATATCATTGTGGCTCCCATATTTCCAATTTTTAATGGATGTAGGACCTCACATTTTTGACATGCATGACTCAATAGGGAACATTATATATGGAACCTATCAAATCAACCTAAATCAACTTAAAAGGTTTTTCTTGATCTTCTATTGAGGTGTCTCAATTACATTAATGATTATAGGTGTAGCCATGACTATAGTACTAAATTCAAACCTTAAGATATGATAACTACATTTGAAACTAAGGTATGATAACTACATTTGAAACTAAGGTTCTTCATGGAAAACTAAAACACTACTTGCAACACTTTACCAAATTACCAACAAAGGCTTCTCATAATAGCTTAGATTTTCTTAAATTACTCAAGTGAACACTTCTATAGCTTTTGAACTTCTCTTCATATGCACAAATAACAAATGAAATCCAAAGCACCTTTCATTGACCTTCATAGACTAGCATTAAATACAACATTGATAAAGAATAACTATGGATGAGAAAATAATGTTCCCCCTTGATAGACCCTAAAAAATATTTTTCAAAAAAAGAGAGTAATATTTTCCATTTTGGGAAGAACAAATCAATCTACCAATGAAAAGAAAAAATATTGTCATTTCGGGAAGTCCAGAATATGAAACTAGTGAAAAGAGATGACTTTTCTATTTCGATAATGGTTTTTTAAAAGGATTCTAAAATCATGATTCTACTGGTAACTAAGAAAAAAGATTATGAAGTCATAATTTTTCTAATAACTAAGAAGAATGTTACCAAAATCATGATTTCACTAAAGAGTAAAAGATGAACTATGAAATTGCAATTTCAGAGAAGTAACTGAAAAGGCCTTGTGAAATTTTGATTTCAAAGATAATCCTAAAACTAAGGTGCAAAAATGTGAAAAGAGTTTTTATTGGGTTTTAAAGGATAACTTATTAATTTAATAAGTTAAAGTACAAGGTGAGTACTTGGATGATGCAACTAATTGAACAATTCCTGATGTGAATGTATGTGAAAAAAGTTATGGTTCATAAATGCAAAAAAAAAAAAAAATGATTATTTTGGTGAAATGAATGATTTCACAATTACATGCAAGCAAAGAAGAGGTGAAAGTTGGCAAAAAATATTTGAAGGAATGCCCACGAAGTTGCAGAAAAAAGTAAGTTCAACTCATTTTGCTCTAGGAATTGTCTATTTTCTAAAATACCTTTAAAGACACTACTGCTAAGGAGGTTCATACTGAGAAGTTAATTTAAAAGATGTTGTTAGAATTATTTCTTGGTTCCTCTTTTTGGGGTCAAAAGAGTGTCTTTTTAGATGAATTTGAGAACTGTGGAGATGCTAGCCTTATGTTACATGGTAGAGCCTTATTCTAGTACTTTTATGCAATTATAGAGAAAAATGAGGCTAGGGAAAACCCGTGGAAATTAGATTTAGGAAAAAATTTGGTTCAAAATTTTTTTATAGATACAAAGCTTATAGAAATTGTAGCTAGTAATTATGAGCCAACCACTAGGACTATAAGGAAATTGGATGGTATGGCAGTGTTAGTCATCACAAAATCCTATATCAAAGAATTTTTTCGATTGAGCACCTAAGCCTTTACAAAAATTTATAGGGGGGACTTTAGGAAAGAATATTAGAAAACCATGAAGTTCATAAGATACAAGTAAATTACACATTTTATGTATAGGGATCACAAAAACATAATCATGTATGTTGATCATATGTGTCCACACCCTGTTGAGTCCTTTATAGATTTTTTTAAGTACACTTTTATGCATGGTCACAACTATTTGGAGGAGTTGAACAACATAAGATCCCACTTTATTACATGTATGTGTGCACAAAGATCCAAAACCCTCATACTTATCTAGAATTTGATTTTTCCATTGAGATTGAAAAAAACCCTACAAAATCAATTGGTTAGATGGAAAGTCACTAAGTCCTTCAAGAATTATTCTTCGTTGTGCTACTTAATTCTTCATCAAAATGTCAATGAATTTGGGAATAAAATAATTTGGATACAATTAATGAATAAGGTGTTAGACAACCCATTCAGCTCTGGGGCCCACTCTAGGATACACACATGAGAGATTGTGACTTCATAGTTTTTACATATGTGTTTGTGTAGTGGATAGTTAGGGTACTTGAGGAGGAATCACAAGAATTCCACAGTCAATAAAAAAAAATATTGAAGCCCAAAGAGTGTCACGATGATAAAGGTTATGAATAAAACTTGGGTGACTAGATTTTGAAACCAAAGCATTCGTTGATAAGACTATATGGGTGTAGACAGAAACCTCATATGCTCCCAGTATTAGTCCTAAGAAGATTAGGTTTCTTGGAGTTTGTATGGAAGTTACTTTGGGTTGAAAAGGAAATTATTTAGTCAAGAAGGAAGGGAAACATGATGCCTATTTGATGCATATGTAATTAGATATAATAAGATTCAAGAGGTTCAAGATGTCCTTATGAATAAATTATGGTTAATCAGTGATAAAAGTAGAGGGTATGATCTTGAAGGGCATATTAGATATATAAAAGCCAATTATGCACATCAAATAAATATTGAAGATGATATTATTATAAACCATGATGACTTGCAAGAGGCATACCAGAGGTTGAGGTAATGAAATGTCTTGAAAAAGATAGATAATCAAATGTTAAGTAAAGGTTTGCCTCATTTTTATTCTAAAGAAGATAATGAAGTTCTTAGGATTGACAAATGTATTAAATATTTTAAAAATTTGTATAAAGATTATGTTGAACAAGAAAAGAGAAAGAAAAGTGAACATGCATCTCCCCTACTCTCTCAAGGAAAAAAGAGGAAATTGACTTTATCCGGTTCTACTTCTGATTATCCTATCCCTAAACCTTAGGAAGAAGGGACTAGTACCCCTTTCATGAGTTATGAGGATTCTGATGATGAAGGATATATATAAATTGTTAAGATTCTCAGAACCATGAAAAAGGGTAAATATGTTGAAACATCAAATCCACCCCCTAGGTTCTCTAAGGAAAGTCATGGCTACTATGCTCAAACAATGGAGAATGATGTCCTAACTAATACTAAAGATGAGAGATAATTCATTTCCCTTAGGTTTATTAAATAGGATAACTTTACTCAAACACAAGAATTTAAAGACTTCTAGATCAAATATAAAATGAGGGATTTTGAGGAAAGAAAAAATAAAAAGCTTGAATGAGTGGATGAGTCTCAGCATGCTGCAATTGTCGAACAAATGATGGATGAGTTACATTTGGATGATATTTCATGCACGGGGGAAGAGGTATGTTTGGATGATATTTCATGCACAAGGGAAGAGGATAGAGAAATAATATAAAATACTAATATATTAATACTCATTGATTCAACATTGAAATAATTTTTGTCTTGATCAAGGAAGCAAGAGGACCCAGCATTTGTGTCAGAATTTGAATCATTAGACAAAGTGGAAGGGATGTTCTACGATCCTAAAACATAAACCATTAATACTTGGGTTACATTTAAGGGAAATAAACCCAAGATGATTGATATATCTAAATGAGAAGATAGGATGGCCCTAGTGCAAACTGTAGATAGTACAGACCCTGTGCTAGTTGCAACATAATTGTCTCATAAGTCTATGTTTAATAAAGCTCAATTAAGCATATGAAAGAAATGATTATAGAACTAAAAATGAGGGAAATAGAGATGAATTCAATCACTCAAATACTGGAGATCGAGTTATATGATTTGAAATCTATAGAAGACACTAAGGCTATTGTGGTTCATGAAAGAGTAATTATTAATATTAAAGAAAGTCCAAACAAGGAAGTTTCTATAGAAGTTGATCACAAGGATTGTACTATCAAAGTATTGAAAGATATTTGTGTTTATAGAATAAACCTTATTTTGGCTAAATGTGATAAAGTGTATGAGGGTTTTAACAACATTTGCAATATGTTAGATTTCTTTGTGAAATAAAAAGATATACTATGTGAGATAGAAAGGAAATGGGGACCCTCTATAAACACATAAATTTGATTACATCATTAAGTAATCTCATTAAGTCATCTTCTAGGACATTATTGATTAAATATTTGTAGTGCTTGCCCCTAATTTACATTTTTCTATGATTGTCGAACTCTTTTAGGCTAGTTTTATGTTTGATGATTAGTAGCATTGTTTTAAAATTTTCAGATATCGTTTTACATTCAGTTGATTATATGATGAGATTACTTGGTACTCTATATTTCATGTATGCATGATGATTATTCAGTGATTTTAGTTATTGACGATGAATAGTTAGATAGATTATCATATGTTCTTTCTTATGGATACTTACCCCATAGTGCATATGTATGGTGTGCGTGTTTGTTTTCTTTATGTATGGCATTTCTAATGTGGTTAAGGAAGGGAGTAGTAGTCACTTGCTAGTCAGGATCTACATGATGCACCACTTCCTACCATTGCCTGTTTAGTTTAGAATATTGTGTTTGTACATGCATGGATTTTATGCAGGTTGCAAGTACTGAGTATTGACTTCCTTGAATTGCCAGGATGAGCGTACCCTACCACATTATCTCAATGGTAAGAGAGGGGAGATAAATTCTTAAGTCCAAATCCTAAATCTTTAAGCCATTTGTCCTAGAAAATTAGGACAAGCATCTAAGTTGTGTACCCTCTGAATGCGTTAGATGACGTTAATTCGTGATTATAACCCTTTAGTTTGATTTTGTATGTGTTTTTCTATGATGGGTTTTCAAATTTTACTTTATGAGTCTTTGGTGAATTTTCTATTAATTAAGTCCAAATAAAAGATTAAATTAATGATTTAATTTAATGCAAAATTATTATGATATTTTAATATTTAATTATATTTAATTAATTAGGGAATTAATTAAATAAAAAGAATTAAATTTGAAGTTAAAAAGTCATAAGTATAAAATTGAACTCTAAATATATTATTATTAAAATAAATATCATCACATTCCAAATTTATACTTATGACTTTTTATCTTCAAATTTAATTCTTTTTATTTAATTAATTTCCTAACTAATTAAATATAATTAAATATTAAAATATCATAATAATTTTCCATTAAATTAAATCATTAATTTAATATTTTAATTAGACTTAATTAATAGAAAATTCAACAGAGACTCATAAAGTAAAATATGAAACCCATCATAGAAAAACACGTACAAAATCAAACTAAAGGGTTATAACCATGAATTAACGTCATCTAATGCATTTAGAGGGTAGACAACTTAGATACTTGTCCTAATTTTCTAAGACAAATGGCTTCAAGATTTAGGATTTGGACTTAATAATTTATCTCCCCTCTCTTGCCATTGAGATAATGCAGTAGGGTACGCTCATCCTGGAAATTTAGAGAAGTCGATACCTAGTACTTGCAACCTGCATAAAATCTATGCATATACAAACACAATATTCTAAACTAAATAGGCAATGGCAAGAAGTGGTGCATCATGTAAATCCTAACTAGCAAGTGACTACAACTCTCTTCCTTAACCACATCAGAAATGCCATACATAAAGAAAAAAAACACGCGCACCATACACATGTAGTATGGGGTAAGTATCCATAAGAAAGCACATATGATATTCCATCTAACTAATCATCGTCAATAACTAAAATCGCTAAATAATCATCATACATACATGAAATATAGAGTGCCAAGTAATTTCATCATATGATCAACTGAATGTAAAACAATATCTAAAAATTTTAAAACAATGCTACTAATCATCAAACATAAAACTAGCCTAAAGAGTTCGGCAATCATAGCAAAATGTAAACTAGGGGCAAGCACTACATCTAGCTCCCCTAGACTTAGGCTTACTCTTAAAAGCCTACATCAATGATGAAACTAAGGAAATCACTGTGTTGGTCCCATTGGATCCTTTCCCCTGTAGGAGAATATGACTCCACTGAGAACACTCTCTCATATCAAAGCTCGAGTTTCTACGTTTGGAGCTATAGGTATATTGGAATGCCACTAGTGATAACTAGTTGAACAAAAATGAAAAAAAACTTTAAACTATTATATGTACCTATATCAAACTAAAATTTGAACTAGTTCAATGAAAACTTAAACTTTTAGTTGTCTATTTTTCATACTTCAACACTTATACTTCAAAACTGAAATTATATGTAAACCTAAATATAGGCAAAATTGAAAGTTGAAACTTATTCTGTTTTCATAACATGTATCTTTCATCTATGCTTAAGTAGTATGCTTTTGATTGTCTTTGTGAGCATTATTTTTTTCTTGTTTAGAGAGTTTAGGGGATCTATTTCAGTAGTTGTTGAAAAGGATGAATGTTGGATCAGTGTGATTTTTCAGTTTATTATTAAACCAGAATCATATTACTCTAAGTGATTGAAAGTAGTATGTGTTATGGTTATGATAGCATCTTGTATCTTGAATATTATTGTAGGATGGTATCTAGGATGAGATCTTCTATTAGAGGTCATAACCTAAGCCATGGTAGAGGCTATGGACAAGGTAGAGAAATCAGTGTACATGAGTCTTTCCATGAAGGCCTTAATTAGGAAGGGAATAAGGAAGAGCATGTTAGTGAGCATTAGGAAGAGAATCATAGAGAGTAGTAGGTTGACTCAAAGGAAGTTGACTTGAGGTAGATGATGCAGACCATCATTGATCACCTACCTCATGTTCATGATTAGGATAGATTACATCGGGCAGGACCTAAGCATAGACCTAGGTATAGGAGCTATAGTAAATCTTGCAATGCATAGCATAATAAGCACAACCAGTTTCACCAGCCATCTCAAGGTATTCCTTCTTATGTCAGTGGGGATAGCATTTAGCAATCTAGAATATGTAGAGTTCAGAAGAGCTTCAATGGACAACGCAGACACAAGTCATCTCATTTCCCTCAAGGGAAACCACAGTTCTCAAACTAGAGACCCGCAGCTTCAAAACCTACATTTGGTGATATGGGTAGATCCTAGAGAGTGTTCTCTGTGGCTAAATAATATTATTATTTAATTTAATAAATAGTTATCAAATTTAATGTTCAAAAATAAATTTAGAAGTGGAAAAGAAATTAATTTATTAAAAATTTCATGATCGCATGATACGTGCATGAGATTAAATTTAATAAATTTAATAAAATGAGGTCAAGTAAAAATTAAATATAATTATTTAATAATTTAATTAATATGCATGGAAAAGATTAAGCAAATATTAAGAAAATTTGATTTAGAGTTAAGGGTTGTGAGCAAGGAGTCCTCTCGGGTGATTGAATAATTAGTGCCTTGAATTGAGGAGAGAACTCCTTATCACCAATTGAGGGTTCATTTTCAAGGGACTGAAGTTTTTGGAAGGATGCAAAATTAGGAGAAGGAAGAGATTTTAGGAACAGAGAAGGTTTTGAGAGGAGGAATTTTATCTAGTGTTTTCTGGGGCATAGTGATTAGCATCAATGTCTAGGTAGGCACTTATGATTTTCGCATATTGTAATACTCTCTTTTTTTCCCTGTCTTCATCATGTCTATTAAATGGTTGTCTAGATTATTCTTGTGATGAATGTATCATATTAAGATTTTTTTGTACCTTTTTAATTCTTCTGTACATGGGACATTTTTAACTAAGCAATATAATCTTTCTTCAATAAATTTAAATAATCTTTCTTTAATGGCTCTGGCTAGTAGTGAACCAGTTGTTTCTAGTGTTCACATTGTTGCTTCAGTCTACCATGGTGCCACCAAAGAACAAATGCCTGCACAAGTTTGTCCCAAAGGTTTTTCATGAGGTAATCCTAACATTATCCTTCTTTTGTAAGAATTTGATGTTGCATGTGACTGGTTAGAACAACATACCTTGATAGGTTATTTTGTGGGTAGGACTCTGCCTGAAGCTCTTCTCAGAGAATGGGTTAACAAGAGCTAGACTACTCATGGAGTCTGCCTTGACACAAAACCTTACCAAAAGTTTTTTTTATTTTTCTTCGCTAACTCATCACAAGTAGACATGGTCTTTAACAATGGACCTTGGTATGTGCATTCCTCTTTGCTTGTTTTTTAAAAATGGTCATGAGATTGTACAGTCTCAGGTGATAAAAAGCTTAGGGTTCCTGTTTGGGTCGAGTTCCCAAGTTTACCCCTGCCATGCTATCCTTTCATTGAGTCCATTACCAAAGCCCTTGGAAAAGTTGTCACCAAGGAACCTGAGAAATTTTTTAATGCTCACCTGCAATAATGTGTTTGTGTCAAGGTGGATCTTTCCAAGCATCTTAAGGATTCTATGGAAATCTAGATTGGGACTCAGACCTTCTCCCAAAAGGTGCTTTACTTGAATCTCCCCAATACTTGTTATAAGTGCTAGTCTGCAGAACACAAGATCAAGGAATGCCCTCTGGCTATGCCTAGGGTCAAGCCCATGCCTAAAGAAGCACCTGTCAAACAGGCTAAAGGGAAAAAAGAAGAATGGTTCACTATTGGGTGTAAGGGCAAGGCCCCCTCAAATCCCTTGCCCCCTAAGAAATCCTATGTTGCAATTGTTGTAGTTCCTCCTATCCCCATAAGAGCATTAATTCCAACCTGTATAAGAATGCAAGTGGTGGACAAAGGAACTACTCTCAGAGTTTCATAGGTTTCAAACCCTGCTGGCATGTAGGGGATTAAGGTAGCTGCTCGGGCTTCTACCTTGGCTAGGTTGCATACTCCTCTTGCTACCTCTTCCATAGCACCACCAATGACATGGCATTCTCATAGGTCTCCTAGACATGCAAAGATAGTAGAGGTGAAACATTAGGCTATAAGTCCAGAGGGTTTTCCATCTGACTTCAACCATGTTTCTACCTTCTTACAGAATAGCTACTCCTCTTTAGAGGACGAAGATGATATGGAAGAGTTCTCATGAACTTCCTATCATGGAATATTTGAGGTCTCATAGACCTCCCCCAAAAGTACTATGTTCGGGATGTCTGTCATAGACCTGGTAATTTAGATTTTCTTTGTCTGCAAAAAGTTAAAATTTCTAGTTTCATGCTTTCTTTGGCATGCCGTGTAATTTGGCAGGATGGCATGATGTTTTCTTCCCATCGTGAAGCTAGCTGAGGTGGTGTAGTTACTCTCCTGTCACCTTGCCTTTATTCTGCTATTATTTCACACGATTCTGACCCCACACATAGAATTATTTGGCTTTTTCTTTCCATTAACAATCGTTCTTTTGGGGTCATTAATGTTTATGCTTCTAATGATTTTGTGGAAAGATCCCAGATGTGGGCATGGCTAGCTAACAACTTACCTCCAACCACTTGGGTCATGTGTGGGGACTTTAATATGGTTGAAGTGGCCTTTGACAAAGATGGCATTCTACCTTTTTGTTGTACAACTAGGGAAAGACAAGCCTAGTACTACATGCACAATAAATTGGGCCTTTTTGATCCCAATATCAACCACCGCTAGGATAGTAGGGTTTGGCACACTTGGTCCAACTTTTGAGCTGGCTCTAACTGCATATTAAAATGCCTTGATCATGTTATGATCACTGCCCAATCCTTTTCCTCTTTTTCTGAGGATCTAGATATACTTGTAATTCCCTTATCAGATGTGACATTATCTAACCACTACCCCATTTATTTTGTCATTTCTTGGCAAACAGCTATCCCTAAGGTGGCCAAATCCTAGTTCTTCCTCAACACATTTGTGCTAATGCATGCTTCCACCATTTCACACATCCTGTGTGTTTGGAACTTGGAGCCACACCTGCATTCTCAAAGGGGATGGATTCAATGGTGGAATGATGCCATTATCAAAACTACTTAGTTCGTGCGCATCTATGGGTGACAATTAGCTATGTTTCAAAAATGGTCATATGAAGCCAGCACGCTTGCCCTCAAAAAAGCCTCTAAGGCCCTCACCCTTAATCCCTTTGATGTGGACTTACAAATTCAGCTTGCCAAGGTTCACCATAAAAAAAAATTTGTTGATAATTATGCTGCTTGAGGAGCCCAAATCAAAGCCCATCTCCACTAGTTGCAGGTCGGTGATAAAGCCTTGAAGAAGTTTTTTCGGGCTCTTCATGCCCATCATACCAATGTTGGGATTAAAAAAATCAAACAAGGAAATGTTGTTCTATCTAGTCTCCCTACCATCCTACAAGCTTTTGTTCATCACTATGAGAACATGTTTTCTTCATAGGGAAATTCAGTTGCTCAGAAGGAAGCTCTCAAAAAGTGTATTTTTGTTACTCCAAACCATCTAGCAGCTGAGTAACACACTTTCTATGAGCAACTTTTTTCCCTTCGAGACCTTAAAGAGGTAGTCTACTCCATGGTAGATGACAAGTCCCCTGTGTGTGATGGGTTTCCTTGTGAATTCTACAAACACCTCTAGGAGCATATAGCTCCTGATCTACACAAAGTTTATCTTGAAGCCTATCACTCTAAAAGCCTAAGAGCCATTATAAACAAAGGAAATATCAAATTCATACCTAAAGCCAGTGATCCAGAGGACATATGCAATTGGAGACCCATTACCCTTATGAATGTGTCTTATAAGGTTATTGCCAAGGCACACTCTCTCAAAATTAGGCACATGTTGCCCTTAATTGTGCGACTAGAGAAAACTAGATATATTCTTGACAACATCATTACTATCTGGGAGGGAATGGAATGGGTTCACAAGTCCAATCAAAAGGCTATCTTTTAAAGATAGATTTTACTAAAGCCTATGATCGCATTGAATGGCCCTTCATCTTGGCTATGCTCAAAGATCTGGGTTTTGGCCCTAATTTCCTTCAATCTGTGGAGATGCTCTTTGGAGATGCTAATGCTTGCATTACCATCAATAATTAGCAATCTTAGGATTTTGGACTTTTCCATTCCATCAGACAAGGTTGTCTGCTAGCTCCTACGCTTTATGTCCTTGTTGCAGAAGGTTTTGGATATTTACTTGCACATTCTATGTCCTCAAGACTGGTTCATGGCATTTCCTTTCCTAAATCATCCTCCCAATTAGTCAATGGACACTTTGTTTATGATTCTTTTCTCACTCTTTTATAAGATGAAGAAAACATCAATAATGCTTTAAGTTGCCTGGACACCTTTTGTCAAGCCTCTAGTTTTGCAATTCAATGGCATAAAATGCTCTAGTTCCACTAGTCATTTTTACTAGCTCCACCTTGGCTCAGCTAGTTTGAGTGGAAATGTGTTGCTCATAGGAAAATCTTCCACTTTCTTGGCATTCCTTTTGCATTCCAGGCATCGCCAATGGAACTTTGGAATGTTGTATTGGCCAAGATTAGCAAGAAGCTTGACTACTAGATCACAAAGCTGCTCTCCCTCACAGGAAAATTCTAGATTTTTTCTAAGATTTTTGTGGCCACTCATATGTATTACTCCTCCTATTGGGCTCCATCCAAAGCTTCTTACATGAAGCTAGAAAGATTGCTTAGGGATTTTCTTTGGGCCTCTAGTTCTGATCACCATGGCTTTCACAGAGTGGCCTAGGATTTTTGTTGTCTCCCAAAAGAGTTCAGTGGTCTTGGCTTGCTTTCCACTTAGAAACAAGGCCTTTCCCTTTGTGAAAAATGGCTTATTAGGGCTATCTCAGGAGATGAAGCTTGGAAAATTCTGGTTCAACACTGCATTTCTTTTGGCTTTCCTATCAAAAGGCCTACTTTGAAGGGGATTAGCTTCCAAACCCTTCTCATTATGCATGAGCCCATGGTCATTCAAGGCTCATTCATCATCAAGAGCATCTGGAAAGCTTGGGAGGCTATTAAGCCTTGGTTTTGATGGGCTGGAGATGAATTTTTCAATGGCCTCTCGTTGAATCAGTAGAACATTTGGTGGTCCCCCCTGTTTTCCATTCAGGGTACTCCCCTCGCCAAGACTCGAGGGGCTAGTACTCTGCATTTTTTCAAATATGGCATCAAAACTCCTAAGGACCTTTTTTCTAGGATCACCATGAGTTTCAAGACTTGGGAAGATATGCAAGTATAATACCACCTTGTCTGTTCAGACCAGTAGACTTTTGATCTTCTGCTTTCTTCCATCCCTATTCACTTAGTTCATAAAGTGGGGATTCAGTCTATTCACCCTTGGTGGCTTGATTGGAAGTGGTATCCTACACTCCTTTTTCTAATTACAAGCCAAGTTTGAGCTACAAATGGCTTTCACCTCATCTTCCAATGGTGGATATGTTAAACCATAGATGGCATTTGCAATCTTCTCTTTCTCAATGGAGAAAGTGCTTTGATACCATATGGAATTCTATAACTAAACCCAAGATTGTGCATTTTGCTTGGTGCATGGCCTTCCAAGGTCTTCCCCTGGGGCCTCAACTCAAACACATTAGGGTTCCCAATCCTAAATGCCCCTTCTATGGACAACTAGAGTCTTTCTTGCATATTTTTTGATTTTCCAAGCATGCTCAGAATTATTGGCACTGGATTCATGATTTTTTAAAGCCATTTAGACCTGAGTCTTTTTCTTGGCACATGATTTTACTAGGTGACTCTCCCAGATTTCCTTGGAAGTTTGTGTAGATTTGGCATACCTTCAGGCTAGAGGTTTTGTTTTCTCTGTGGAAAGATAGGAATGTTGTTCTTTTCACACATAGTTTTTTGAAAGTTAACATTGATATGTACACTAAGATATGCATTTGTAATAATGTAATTATGTAGATTCAGGTGCAAGCTAACAAAGTAGCACTCAAAGTAGCTCACCTGCAGGACTTACTCAATCACTGGGGCAATGCTCTTTGCACTATCACCAAAGTTCCTCCCGATGCCTCAACAGAGACCTCAACACCTTGTGGTCGCTATCCTCGGTGCCACTCCTCCGGCCACCACTCACACACCCCACATTCCTAGGCTTCCCACCACCACTCTCCCAATGGTGATGATGGAAAATGGAGGTACCACTTAGCTTCCCCACCTCGTGGTGGTTCTATTTGGTCCCCAGCTCCTACTCCTAGTTCTCATTGTCTGCACTCTGGGAAGTGGCCTCGCTTGGACCTGTCGATCTCTCCTCCGCGGCCAAAGGTTAAAGATGTGAAGGCTGCCACTATTGATGCTATTGCTAATGATGGTTGGATTGTTCCCAACCTGCCCCCCAATCCTAAAGATGATTGGGTTTTTCAAGATAAAGATGATCCACCACCCTCGGTTGGCACTGCATTGGCAACCTGAGGTTGCCTTATATGTTTTTTTTTTTTATGAATAGTTTTTGTTTCTGGCTATGGCTGTGTGAACTCTTTTGCGGGGTGATCTTGTATCCCCCAACCCTTTTTTTGTGAATTGTAATCTAAGTTTATTTTATTAATAGAAAATGACACTATTCATCAAAAAAAAAATAAAGAGAAAATTAGAATTTAATTTGGGAAGTGTTTGAATTTGAAAATGAAAATTCTATATTGGTAAATTCGTATGGTTATCTATGTTCCCCCTGTCAGATTAAAATGGCAATTGTTATATATATATAATTGGGGGAGGGGGTATTGTTTTATTAAAAAAACTTAAACGAAATATAATTTCAAAAAATTAATAATAATAATAATAAATTATAAAATATATATATATATATATATATATATATTTTGGGGAGGGGATTTTACCCACCCCCCCTTTGCTTATATATTGTCAATAGTCTACTACTGGCGTAAGGACTACGTCAACAAGAGGCCACATGGCAGCCCCATTCACACGATAAGGTAAGTATGGTAGGGGTTTTAATTTAATAATTTTTAATATTTTTAAATTTATTTGTTTTTAATAGTAATTTTATTAATATTTTTAATATAATTTGTTAAAAATATATATTAATAGTAATTTTTTAATATTATTTAATTATTTAATAGTTAATAAATACTAATTATTAAATATTTTTATTAAGAGGTTTTAAATTCATTAATAATTAATGAATATTAATTATTAAATAATTTTTAAGAGTTATAATTTTTAATAATTAATAATTATTAAATTTAGTAATTGGGATTATTAATGGTGTTAATTCAAAATTAATGATAAACATTTATTGATAGATGTTAATTATATTTATTATTGTTATTATTTAATGAACTAATTATTAGTAGGGTTGCAGGTATTTAATTTTTAATTTAAAAAATTATTATAAAATTAAATAATTAATTACCCTCGAACTTATTATTTTTGAATAATTGACTTGATAGGAAATTTTAGGGTAATTGGACTTTTTAAGAATGGGGGTAATTCTTTATTTCATTTTAACGAATACATGGGTTAACTATAGGGTAAACAGAGAATCTTTTTACTTCAAACATACATTGAAAATGAAGACTGAAAATAAACTGTTTAACTCAATTGTGTGTTTACAAATCATCCAAACTATGAAACCTATACTTTTTTATCTATATGTTGCCTATGTTTTTGGGGTTTCAGGGTTTGACCTAACTTTGACCAGTATTAGGTTGTTATCAGAGGCTCAAGAGTTTTGTGTTTGTGATGTCATGATGATATTTTCATCTCGATCTTTTTAAACCCAACCATGGTAATGTGATGGCATGCTCAATGATATGTTTGTATTTAATGATTGTTATTACTTTTCAGTGTTCTTATGTGACACTAAGGTGAATGTATGACCTATTTGACTTAACCATTTTTGAGTCCTTGATCAATTATATTTGGATTGCTTTCTAGTCACCTTGATGGGACTGAAGTGTTTTCTTTGATCTTGGTGATGTCATGTTGTGACATGCTTGACTTAACCATTTTGAGTCATTGATCAGTATTATTGGGATACTTACTAGTTGCTCATTGAGAACCAATGGGTATTGTGATTTATCTTGTGATACTTTCTAGTTGCTCTTAGAGAACTGATGTGATTATTATGAATTATCTTTTGATGCTTTCCAATCACTTGTATAGGACTAAGGTGATTTTATATGATTCTTTGATTTGTGATTTTATGAACCTAGGGTAGGTAATCTATATGTAGTGTTGGGAAGTGGCTTGCAATGGGGGCCAGGGCCCTAAGTGGTTCCCAAGGTAACTCATTGTAAGTTGTTTAATAAGTGAAAACATTACACTAAATGGGGATTAAAATGAACCTAATAAGAGTCTTTGTATGTTTTTGCCCATGCCTTGAGTGCTAGTATAGACTAGGATGGGAGTAGAGAGAACGCTTGGTTGTGACCTTGCATTTTGTATTATGCCTTGTTAGTACGAGAGGATACTAGTGGCCACATAGAGATCTCTAGGGACCTGGGGTTGTAAGAGACTACCAAGGTAACTCCAACATGATTCGTGTGATGATACTTGCCCACTTACATAGTAGGTTTCCTACATGTCTTGTGTGCCTCTTAGATTAGATGTCGACCTATCTTGGAACCTTTGAGTTAGATTACTTTTAGTATTTCTTAGACTTAGAGAGTACTTTGATATTTGATTTGATATCCTATTTTGGACTTGAGACTATCTCCTCAACGCGGTGGGAGTGGGCCATTTAGGTTCCACATGGTCAGGTGGTACTATTTTTTCACTCTTACCATTGAGATCCATCTGTAGTCACCGTGGCTGGAGCTTCCTTGTCTACATTTCCTTTCATTCTATCTATGTATCTTTATGATGAATGGTTGTATTTCATGTTGGATGTTTATATCTTTTATGATGGATGGATGTATCATGTATGGTGGATGGTTTCATTTATTTTATTGTACTTGTATCATGGATCCAAAGAGGAGGATGTATTTCTATTTTTACATATGTATATTCTTTTAGCCTTTCATACCCTATGACATGTATAGTGGATGATTGGGCATTCTAAATTTCATTTGCCAAGAGGCATTTGGAACAAATGTATATTATTTAAATGGACTTTGGACTTTTTAATTATTCTTTCATATGGATGTGGTATTGGATGGACTTAGTATTAATTAAATTTAAATGTGACTCAATGTCATGGGATCCTTAAGGAATATAACCTGTTATGTGTGCTTTTAGTTGATTATATGTTGTTACTTCCACTACAATGTGTTTGATGTGTATGATTTATCTTTCTTGTTCACAAAAAAAATATTTGGAAAACTTAGTAAAAATTTACGTTAATTTTTTTGGATCCCTTGGTGGGGCATTACAATATTTAATATTTATTAGATTAATCACCATCCCCTAGTTAATTAATTAATTTAATTCAACTATAGTCCAATTGATAAAATCAAATGACAACCCAAAGTCAAAATTATCAATTAAATTCCTATTCTTCTATTAAATTAAATAATTGCACTATACCTATTTAATTTAATCTCACACCCCCTTTTATTAAATAAATCAATTCCCAACCCCTAACTATCCCGAAATCTCTATCATTAGCCAAATCCAACCCATTCACCCATGCTAACCTCACTTAGCCAGCCAATTAACCTATCTCATTAATTCTAACCCACTTGCATCATAATCCCCTCCCAAGCTAAGCCCAATTCACTTTGTAAACATGTGAACAACTTTATCCAAGGGTTAAGACTTCCTAATCCAAACAAAAGTCAAACTCCAATCTCATTTTTCTTAAATTCCTAGCCAAAGGACTTTAAGGGTCTTACATCCCTTAATGGCTCTTTAAGGCCTCTTACATCCCTCTTCCATGCTCCTTCTCCCTCATAACTCCCTTTGACCCTCTTCCCCCATCCAAACCCTTGTGACACTTGTCACAAGGATGTAGATTTGAAGAAGTACAATCCATGTGCTTACCCTTTCTTGCATCCTAGCCCTCCCTCATCCTTTTTCTGTCCTTTTATTCTATCCATCCATCTCACCACCCCTTAGCCTATAAATTGGACCCTTCACCTCTTATAATTCATATCCACTTACCATGTAAACTTATAATGCTATTTTGAGAGCTCCCAAACTATCAAAATACCATCTATGATGTCAAAATTTGTCTATGCTCCCATTGTAAAACCCTTCACTCACCCTCATAATTGACCATAATCCATCAATTGAAGCTTCAGATCACTCTAATCACACATCCACCATAGTTTGGACACATCAAAACATCAAGGTCACACTTGAGGAGCTTACCATACTTTGTTTACATTCCTCTTTTATGTCTCTTATGTCCTCTCATACTTTTTTTTAATATTTCTTTAGTTTGTGAATGTTAGATTCTTTTTAATGCTCTTTACATACTAGGTTATTATTGCATATGTAGTGCATGCCCCTAGGTCGCATTTTGTTATCATTGTCAAACTCTTTTAGGACTAGTTTTATGATGATGGTTAGTAGCATTGTTTTGAAACTATCAGATATTGTGCTATGGATTTAGTTGATATGTGATGAGATCACTTAGAATTTACATTTCATGTATATATTATGATTTTAGTTATTAATGATGATTAGTAAGATGATTTATTATGGATACTTACCCCATACTTGCATGTGCATGGTGTGTGTGTTTGCTCTTATGTATGGCGTGTCTGATGTGGTTAAGGAAGGGAGTCGTAGTCACTTGCTAGTTGGGATCTACACGATACACCACTTCCTGCCATTGTCTGTTTAGTTTATTATATATTGTGCTTGTACATGCATGGTTTTTATGCAGGTTGCAGGTACTGGGTATCGACTTCTCTGAATTGCCAAGATGAGCGTACCCTATCACATTATCCCAATGATAAGAGAGGGGAGATAATTCTCAAGTCCAAATCCCAACCCTTTAAGCCATTTGTTCTAATTGGAAATTAGGACAAGTATGTGAGTTGAGTACCCTCCAAATACGTTGGATAACGTAATTCATGGTATAAACCCTTGGTTTGATTTTGGTATGTATTTTGGCTATGATGGTTTTCATATTTTACCCTTATGAGTCTTTGGAGTATTTTCTATTAATTAAGCCTAATTAAAAGATTTAATTAATGGTTTAATTTAATGGAAAATTAATATGATATTTTAATATTTATTTTATTTAATTAATTGGAAAATTAATTAAATAAAATAATTAAATTTGAATTTAAAAGTTATAATTTGAAATTTGAAATGTGATAATATTTATTTAATAGTAATATATTTAGAGTTCATTTTTAAATAAATGACTAAATAATATTATTATTAAAGTTAATAAATATTTTAGCAATTAAGTTTTGAAATAAATTTAAAAGTGGAAAATATATTAAAATTATTAAAAGATTCTAGATTTCATGTGATTAAAATATAAATATAATTAGTTTTAAATAAGTGGAGTTATTAAAGTTAGTGCATGAGATTTAATAAATAAATAAATCAAAATGAAAAGAGTAAAGTAAATATTATGTTAATTAATGTGCATTATTTTAATATTTCCTCACATAGGAGTTGGCAAATTCTCAGGAGTTGTCATGTAGACAACACAGGAGTTTGCACTCTAAGTATGCACAAGTTGTCTACACTTAGGAGTTAGCATATTATTTGAGCACATGGTGTCTACAACCTTATGACTCATCTAGAAGGTTGGAGAAGACTCATGCTTAGTTGTCATGCTTATCTTCTAGCTCTTTCTAGACACATTCTTGATGCATCTTAGAGGCCTTTAAATAGAGGCTCTCCTAGTGTGTTTGGACAAGCTTAAATAGAAGCTTCAAAGCTTATATGCATTTGAGAAGCTCATATGCTTCTACATGCTCATATGTTTCTACATGCTCATATGTTTCTACTTGCTCTTATGCTTCTTCAAGCACTTCTAGTCACGTGGAAATTTTGGTTGGCTTGGAACTTGGAGGAATTGCGTATGAGAAGAAGGAAGAGAATTTCTATGGACTTTTGAGACATGGCAAATTAGCATCAGTGTCCAGGTGCACTCATGATAATCACATATTCTATTTGCACTCTTTCTCTTCCTGTCTTCATCGTGTCTGTTATATGTGTCTGAAACTTCTCCATGATTGAGTCTGTAATTTGAAATTGGAATCTAGATATGTATTTATTTCGTTGCAAAAGAAATCAATAGAGAACTCATTAGAAAACCCTAGCTTCAATTTAAGAAAGAAACTAGATCTAAATCAGGTTTGGGTTCGAGTTAGAATCAAATTGATAAATAGATTTGAAAAGGGTTTCTAAATCTACAGTCAAACCTATTAGAGAAATTAATGGATAAATTTAGAGAACAATTACCTTTTAGGAGAATTTCTTAATTCATCACAAACTGTCCTGTCCCTGCCCCTTGGATAGACCCAAACTCAATCATTCATAACTTTTTATCGTGATCGAATTTATTCGATTGCTCTAGTCAAAATTGGTGCAACTTGGCCCTATCCAACATATTTCAATTTCAGCCTGATCCAATAGTTCATTAGGGAGATATGGCCCTCATACTGGGACTATTTTATTCAAGAACAGATATTTCTCCATTTCCCATAACTAAGAGTTCTTTATGCTTAAACTTCAGAAAAATAATATATCAAAGCATGGAATGAATTAAAGATATTATTGCAATCTTCCCTTAGTAGAATCTTATTTTTATGCATTAGTTTTATATGGTTTATTAACTAATCTAATTTAATTAAGATTAGTTAATAGTAGAAGAAGTATAATTAATCTATTTATCAACCAACATAGGAGGTATTTAGTTGAGATATTAATATTGGAGATTTATTATAATTTTTTATTAGTAAAGTAATAATTTGAACATTGATGGAATGATACATAGTTGACTCTTAATGAATGAAACTATTATCAGCTGATAATCATGTAGTTATTGACATAGCTACTAGTTAATTTAATCGTAGAATTAATTAGATTTAATTGATAATAGAGTTTTAATTGTTTTATCAAGGGAATATTAGTATTCATTGAAAGAATGACGAATGTGGTCATTATAGATAAGATTTCTAATATAGCTTGTTATTAAATATTAACAAGTTATTATTATTGAACTATTAATATGATTATTTTATAGTTGACTTTTAACTTACAAAATTATAGTTTGTTATTAGTCAACTGGTATTAATTGAAACGTTACCATGGATATGTAATTATTAATTAAATTAATTAGAGTTAATTAAATTTAATTAATAATTAAGTTATGTAATAAAGTTTTAATTGATATGCTAATATCAATTCCTCTAGCAAAGTTGTGAAGTATGTATATCGAAGTTGATAAGTCTTATTCTGATGACTTGAATAATGACCTTAGATATTTTAATAGTGAGACTTAGTAATATTTAATTGAGAACTATTAGAATGTTAATAGGTCATGGATGGTGTACCTATGTTAATTGATTGATTAAATTGATCATTTTAATAAAGTTATAATCTTTTTATTCGAAGACTAGTAATTGGCTCTCTTATAATTTAGACGAATAATGATCCTTTGAGTATGTTGAAAAGTTGAAGTAACATTAAAGAAGAGTTATATGATTAGAATATGGATCCTAGTCAAATAAAGTGAATTATTTAATTGAGGGTCAAAGCAGATTAGTTTAATGAGTAAAGTATTTATCCCTAAAGTTATTCTTAGAATATTATTTTTAATTAATGGAAGAATAACGCTATCGGAGAAAAAATGGGTTGACTTGTAGGTCAAATGATTACTCTTAGTTTACTTGAAACAAAAACTGGAAACCTCTACACTTAACTCATCCATGTGATTTTAGTAAACCAAAACATGTGTTTGCATTGTGTTTTCTCTATGCTTCTATTTTGGGTTTTGGGTTGACTAGTGTTGACCAGTTATAGGATGTCTACCAAAGGCTCGGGGGTTATGATTGTGATGTCATGATGATGTCTTAATTCTGATCTTTATAAACCCAACCATGGTAATGTCATCGTATGCTCTATGAGATGTTTGTATTTACTGATTGTTATTGCTCATCAGTCTTCTTGAGTGAAGCTGAGTTATGTGTATCTGAGACACTTGACTTTACCATTTTTGAGTCATTGATCAGTTATCCTTGGATTATTTTTTAGTCACCATGATGGGACTGAAATGTTGTTTTATTTCTTGATGATGTCATGTTGTGACATGTTTTGACTCAAACATTTTGAAGTCTTTGATCAGTGTTGCTTTGAGACACTTTTTGGTTGCTTGTTGAGAACCAATGGATTTTGTGATTCATATTGGAGATTATATTTATGAGGTTTATTTTTGTGGAGCTTTTATGTGTTCTTGGATGGGAGAACCATCTTATTATTAGGTTGTCTATTAAGGAACCATGTTTAATCTTTATGAGTGTTGTGGTATGGGACACAACTGTGGATTTATGTGCTTAGGAGAGGTTGTCTAGGTACATGACTATGGGAGTGGCTTGCATAGGGGTCCGGGGCCCAAAGTGGTCAGTACCAGGGTAACCTAATGCAAGTTATGTAATAAGTGATAATCTAGTAATTAAAATTTATGGGGAGGAAACACACAAAAAAGATAAGTTAGAGATATTTGATCCACCCATGCCTTGAGTGCTTGTATAGACTAAGGATGGGATGAGTGCCTCATCTTCTTGAGAGGGCTCTTGGTTTCCACATGTGCCATGTTGAGGGTCCGGGGTTCAGAGTAACCAGTCCAGGCTAACTCAACGCTTGAGGGTCCGAGGTCTAATGAGAGACTAGTCCAGGGTAACTCAAGAAGCCATGTGATGACACTCCCTAGTATGTAGCTTGAGTCTCCTCTATAGATTTTGTGTACCTCTGGTAGTGTACTTATTGCTGTGCCTCTGGGATTAGATGTTGATTTTATGATTGGAACCTTTGAGTTGGTATACTTTTAGGATTCTTAGACTTATAGAGATTTATGCTATGTGATTTGGATAACCTATTTGGGACTTGAGATTATCTCCTCAGCACGGTGGGAGTGGACCACTTAGGTTCCACACGGTCGGGTGGTAGTGTTCTTTTCACTCTTATCATTTGAGATCCATTCGAGACATCATGGCTGGAGTATTCTTGGTTGGTATTTATCTTCATTATGTTCTTGGATCATTATGATAGATGATATACCTTATGATGGATGTATTTATTTGGTATGTATCCTCTCATTGTTGATTAGCATATGTTAGATGATGATATCTTATGCTTATATTTGCATGTTAGATTACTTTCTGTATATGATGTAGTATGTTTAGGTGTGACATTCCTACTATGTTAATACTGATGATCTCTTCGGTGATTTGGAATGTTACGCACGGAGGGATGGCTAGGATCCATGATGGTCTAATGATGCTATTAACGGTTGGGAGGAACCATGCACTTAGTTAGTTATGTTTGTGATATATAGTTATCTTTTTTGATGGATGTTTATATCTTTTGTGATGATGTATCATGTATGGTTTTATTTATGTTATTGCATCATGGATTAGAGATAGTATGATGATGTAGTTTATTTATATGAATGTTTATTCTTTTAAGCCTCTCATACCTTGTGACATGTACAGTGGATAATTGAGCTAAACTAAAATGTAAATTTCAAAAAAGACACTTGTATATTGTTTAAGAACTTTGGATGTATCATTGCTAAGGATGTAATGATAGATGGATAGTTAGTTTAGATTTAATTCAATGTTAAGGGATCTTAAAAGAATGTAACTTGTTATGTATGTTATGTTTACTTGAATTTTTGCTATTGCTTCTACGAATGTTATGAATGGTTTTACTTTCATGTTTTAAAAAAAAAATTGTTTGACAAATTTAGGTTAATTCTTTTGGGTCCCTTGGCGGGGCATTACAGCATACACCCTCTAGGTATGAATTAAGAATATTCTTTAAGGTTAAAAAGAGGGATCTTGATGCCCCTATACAGATAAGAACCACTATTAATTTCATTGATGTTGTTCCAAAGAATTTATGTTATATAACCAAAAAACATCCAAAGTTGGAGGAGAAGTTGAATTTAATTTCTTCTTTTGATCACTCATATTTTCTCACAATTAAAGATGAAGAAGGAAAGATCAAACAATTGGAATAATGGATGCATGAGTTCACAAGATTACCTCAAGTAGTAATAACCAAATTAGGGAGGAACAAAATTTCTAGATTGACTTATTCCATAGATTGTTGAATAAGATAACTATTGTAGAGCCAAATTTTACAAAGCTCATAATAGATATGAGGATTTCTTGGGGCAAAAGAGTCAGTAGATTTTCAAGCTTTTGCCCCAATAGTTTCAAAATTTGTATGCCTATTTACACCCAAATTTCCAAGTAGATTGAAGTCTATCTAATGCTTTCTAATGATTCTCCTGATGAAATCATGGTTTCTGATGAAATGGAGGAAAATTAAAATCATTTTTATGTTTATTTTTTTTTAAATTGTGCTTTTAGCTAGTAGTTAGTTATGTTTATGAATTAATTTTAATAAGAAAAAGTATGGAGACCCCTATTTAAGAAGAAAAAAAAAATCAAGTCAAGGGATAGAATTTTTGCATATCACATAAGATACTTCTCACAATAGATATTATTCAAAGTAATTTTCTACTTTCATACAATTACGTGTTTTGGATGTGCAATGAAACTACTCTAATGTATTTTCTTACAAATGAAGTTAATACAATGTTGATTCCTCTATATCTTAAATGGTATATGGTTTATTAATTACCCATGTTCTTCATTGTCCCTTTTTATTATGTAATTATTTTGATGGATGAGAACAATGCATGGACTTGATTCATTAGATTTTTTCATACTGAGTTATGGTATCTGTCTAATTTGTCTCCTTTGATTAGGGTTCAAAACATTTAAACTAGGACTTGTATTTATATCTTATCTATCCAATGGTTGATGGGATGTACACAGTCTCTTGAGGTTTGGTAATAAGATTATGTGGGAATTAACTCTATACTACCCAAATGGATTGAGTGTTGATCTTTGTATATTCATTTTGAGTTGATATGTACAAATGTAGACTGGTGAAATTCTATTTCATCCTAAGTTGATATGTACAGCTATAGACTGGTGAAATTCTATCCTAAAGTATTGCTTGCATAAATCCATTCCTTGTATTTTCATTCACATTTTAAATATTATTACATTTGATTTCTCCTTGAGAAGAAACTTTCCAACTCAAGAGCATCAGTTATAAAGTTTACATTGTTAAAACCTTAAGTTTACCTTAGGGAAATTTGATATAGATGCAACCACCTAGGTTTTGCAGAGCCTAAAGTGTGAAGATCAAATAATTGTGACTCAGTCTTCTTCATTGTCCAAGATTGTGTTCATATTCCCAACATCAAGCAAGCAAGGATTGTAAGAATTCAACCAATCATTTTGGGAATCAACACCCCTAAAGATCAATTATAGTCTCAAAGGGATACACAATTTTCTTCTAGCCACCTCACTTGGCCAAATAAGAGTGTTGAGATATATAGTTAAGTGTTTATATTTCAAAAGAGTGAGTGGGAGTGGATGTATATGATGTTAAATATACCAAATGTAAGATTAAGTTAATTCAATTAAGCCAATGATGTGAAGGTTAATAAATCATTTTTTAATATCAATAAATGAATATGATTGGAGTTTCAATGTGTTTTAGTGAATTTGAGATGTTTCTTAATAGATAGGAATATTCTAATCATAGAGATTAAAAATTGAAGCTTAAAGGATAAAACACTAAAACTAGTATACTGAGAGGGAAGGTGAATCAATATACCTAGCAAATTAACATTTTTATTTCTAAATCATACTCAACACTTGCTAATGAGTTAGTGTGGGATACAATTTGATTAGTTAGTGCCAAGAAAAAAAATTCTCATGAAATTAGCAACATGCAACACAAAATTTATCTCATGGAAACACAACTAGGGTAAAAGCCACAATGTGTGATTTGATCCTCACAAATTTGTTCTCTTCTAAAGTGTGTCTGGTCAATAACTTATCCTTGTTAAAATATTACAATGACACTTTAAGGTATCATCTTGTTAAGAGATCAAGAGAAACCTATCAATATCTTTCCATGTTAGGATCAACCTAGTTAAAGTACTTTGGAACATAAGTTAATGTGTCACCATGTTAAGGGATTTGTACAGGGAACCTACTAGGGTTTACCCTTGTTAGGATTTACTTTTGAAAAGGTAAGTAAACAATTGGAAAGTTATAAAAAAAATTAGGTACTTAACTTAGCTTGATGTGGATCTTTGATTTACTCTCTTGACCAATTTGTAGTTATACTTTTCCTTCTCTTACCACTATGACCCTCAAATTCTGATCACTAGTGTGCTTGGTTCTTTTGGCTCTTGCACAAAATTCCCTTGTGGTGTTATGTGGTGAAATCCCTCTTAAGATTTCCAAGGCATAGTAACTCATTGAGAATGACTTCTCTTGTCACCCCTCTTCTTCTCTTGGGATTCCTCTTAGCTCATCTCTTTTTGGCACTATGGCTAATCACTAGGCAATCCAAATATCTCTCCTCCTATCTCATCTTATTTATATTTCTCTTTTAGTTTCACTTAGAAGTCTTTAGACTTCAAATTCAAATTTTGAGTTCTCACCCCTGCGACTAGCATTACTTTCCATTGTAGTATTATGTCTCTTTTATCAAACATAGTGTGTTTTTATAGAGGTCACATGTGTCACATGCCTTTAGTGGTTGATACTTGATATGGAGAATTCAAATTCAAATTATTCTAATTGTTCCTCAATCTTCATTTCCATCACCATTGAATTTGACATAACATACACTCTTATCCTTTGCATAATTAGACATTCGTGGGTTTCTTGTTTGATATCCTTCATTATTTCCAAGATGGATCTTCTTACTGGCTTGTTCATTGTCCCTTTTAATTTGGTTGTTTGTTGTGGATATTGTCTTCACTTAGTAGCATTTTCTTGTATGAATTATCTTACTTTGGCCTCTATATCTTCTCTAACTCAAAAAATTTAGGTGTGAGTTAGAGATACACATTTTCATGCATTACTAGTTGTTCCTTAGGACAAGTCAAGTTCTCTTCACAAGTGTTGCTAGCAATGACAACAACTTTAAATGACTAATTATACCATTCTATTTTTTAGTTAAATTAAAACACTTTGGACAAAAATCTCCCCCTTTCAAATTGATGGCAATACTTAGTCATTTTAATACATTCATATTTTTCTTTCCTAATTTCTAATACACTCATATTTTTCTTTCCTAATTTCTCTGTCTCCCCCTGAGATTGTGTATTTTTTTGTGTTTTTTCACTTGCATCTTTTCTCAACTTCTTCCATCTTTTCTTTCTTCCTTTCTTTCAACTTCTCCCCCTTTGATAGCAATGCCAAAGGTGATTGTCCTTTCATTTTCCTTGTTCTTAACTAATCTTCCTATGGACTAGTCCCTTGTGTTTATCAATCTACCTTTAAATTTATGCTCCTCTTTGAGTGTGGATTGATGGTCACTTGATTAAGGATTTAGTTTAGATGGGATAGGGATAAGACCCCTAACTTTTCTCTTAGATACTCAAAGATATTTTTTTGAAGAGGATTTTTGAAGATATCTACCAGTTGTTCCTTGGTTGTGATATATTCCAACCTGGCCTCTTTTTCTTATGCTTGTCCCCTCAAAAAATTGCAATTCATAGATATATTCTTAGTCTTTGAGAACATAATTGGGATTTTGGATATTTTGATTATGCTAGTATTATCATGGTTAATAACTACTAGCTCTTCCATTTTCTCTTGAATTCTTTGAAGCAGTTATTTGATCCACACAACCAGAATGTAATTCATTGTTACAGCAATATATTCTTCTTCAGCGGTTAACTATGTTATGTAGTTTTCTTCTTGCCAGTCCATGCTACTAGCCTTCCTCCAAGAAATAATGCACCACTAGTACTCTTTATATCATCTTATCCCCTATCCAATTAGCATCTATAATGACACTATGTTCAAAAGTACCTTTTTGAGGATACTATAGTCCATATTCTTTAGTACCCTTTAGATATCAAAAGATTCACTTCATAGCTACAATGTGTGACTCCTTTGGGTTGGTTGAGAATTGAGCCACTATACTAATTGCTTGTGCAATATTTAGTTTTTTGTTCTCTACATATAATATTTTTCCAATCATGGATTGGTAAAGTGTCTCATTACTCTAGTGCTTTCATCTTTGTTTAACAATTTGCAACCAGTCATCATTGGTGTGCCTACTAGTTTTTCTTCCTCCATGCCAAATGTTTTAAGTACCTCCTTCACATATGTAGTATGTTCAATGAAGATTAATCACTTTAACTAGGGGCTCATATGTCTCCATGGAATCTATCTATTCATCTAGTGCCTTCACTGAGAAAGGTCGTTCAAATTACTCCACTCCAGAAGGACACTTGAAGTCCAACGAAGAATTTTATTTTTCTAATCATAGACATCTTGAACTCCTTCTTCATGGCTTCTAAAAATTCTTCACTTATCTCATCATCCCCTCTAAAGATTATGTCATCCATAAATAAATATGTTATTAGCAAGCCTATTCTTTTTTCTATTTCATATAAAGATTGCAATTATTGTTGGTTCTTATGAATCTAATATTTATTAACTATGAGTGTAGTCTCTCATACCATGATCTTGGTGCCTATTTGATTCCATATAGTTCCTTTCTCAGTTTGTATACTTGATTATTTCCTTGTTCATTTTCAAACCCCTTAAGTTTTTCTATATTGACTTATTCCTCCAAAACTCCATTTAGGAATGTTGACTTCACATCCATATGATATTTTTTAAAGCTCTTGTGTGTTGCAAATGCCAACAGTATTCTAAATTTTTATAGTCTGGCTACTAGTGAAAATGTTTCACCATATTAAATACCTTCCTCTTGTGCATATCATTTACAAATAAGTCTAGCCTTATTTCTAACCAACTCTCCTTCTTTGTTCATCATTTTCTTGAACACCCATTTTGTTCCAATGACATTCTTATCATCAGGTCAAGTTACCAAGGTCCATGTGTCATTCTTCACTATTTGATCTATTTCTTCCTCCATGGCCTTTCTCTAGTTTTTTTCTTTCAAAGCTTTGCTTTTTTCTTTGGGCTCCATGTGTGAGAATAAACATATAGCTTGTCTCTCCTTATTTCTAGTTATCACTCTTGCATCCTTATCACCAATGGTTTGGTATGTTGAGTGGTGTTTTCTTAAGTATTTTTCTATAATTGGTTATCCTCCTTGTTCCTAGGCTCTTTGTTCTTCTATTCGATCTTATTCTACTTGAGCCAGTATGACTTCTTGTATAGGTTACTCCTCTACCAGTATTCCTACCACTGTATTACTTAGTGGAATGTACTTAAATTATCTATAGTCTTCTAGTTCTTTCTTACTATCTTCCTCATTATTTTCTAAGAATTCATCTACCTTATATTGGAAAATTCTACAATCTTATTTGTCTAATTTTTCAAATATCAATAAGATTTTCTCTAAGTAGAGTATCCCAAGAAGATACCTTCATCACTTTTGGGTTCAAAATTCCTTTGTATTCATCCCTCATGATGTAGAACTTGCTTCCAAATACTTTGAAGTAATTGATAGATGGTGTGTGACCAAACCAAAGTTCATATGGAGTCTTATTCATCCCTTTCTTTACTTGTACCCTATTCAAGGTGTACACAATGATACTTATAGCTTCTCTCTAGAAAATCTATGTAACATTGTTTTGGATTATCATTTTCCTTTCACATTCTATGATAATCATCTTTTGTCTTTCTATGAACCCATTTTGTTGAGATGTCTCGGGATTGACATTTGTCTTTTGATTTCATGCTCCTCTTAGTAGCTTTTAAATTCTTGTGAGGTGAACTCACCTCCCTAGTCTGATCTTATGCACTTCAATTCTCTATCGATCTCTCTTTCCATCTTTTCTTTAATGATTTTGAACATGTGGAAGGCTTCTAAATTTTCTTTCAAATAGATAGTCCACATCATTCTAGAGAAGTTATCAATAAACAACATAAATTATCTATCTCTGAATACACTTATTGTCCTCATGGGACTACACAAGTTAGTATGAACCAGATCTAGTAGATTTTTAAAAGTAGATGACTTGATAGAGAAGCTTGATCTTGTCATCTTACCTAGCTAACAATCTTTACACATAGTGTTGTCAAGTTTGTTGATGGGGGGTAAATCCCTTACAAAATTTTTATTTCTTATCTTAACATTGCTTTAAAAATTTACATGGCATAGCCTTATGTTCCATAGCTAGCTACTATCATTCCTAGCTACAATACAAGTATTATTAGAAATATTGAGCTAAAAGAGGTTACCTCTTCTTTGTTCTCTAGTAGCCAGTCGCTTTCTAGTTTTTTGAAATATTTTGCAAGACCCTCTATTAAATTAAAATTTATAACCTTTGTATGTTAGTTGAGTCACACTCAATAAGTTATACTAAAATCCTAACATTATATATACATCTTCTAAGGTAGTGGATTCATTTAGGGCTACAGTCTCCTTACCTATAACCATGAATAGTAATTTTTTGTCAAACTTCATCATTTCTCCATTGTAGGCCTTGACCTTGTATAACTTTCTCATGTGCCCTAACATGTGGTGTGATAAATCATTGTCAATTATCTAGTTCTTATGGGCACTAGTGCTGATTATCAGGGCTCTCTCAACCCTTTCTTCTATAATGGTGACAAAGGATACTTCATCCTTGTCATCATCCTCATCATTGGTTGACCCTTCATTAGTCACCTCTTCTTTAGGGATGTAACACCACTTCTTCTTCTTTTTCCTTGAGCACATCTTGATGTCGCCTTTTTTATTATTGTTTTCTCTCCAATCACTAGTTTCTTTTCTTATAGATTTGGGATATCTAACAACATAATGCCCTACTTTTTTGTAGTGAAATAATTTGAAAGAAAGCTTGCCTTTGTACTTTCCTTTTCCTCTTACCATTCTCTTTGTAAACATATCCTAGAGCTCTTCTAGCATGAGTTGACCTTGTGTTTCAACATAATTGACCTCAATATGAGTCTAGTAGGCATCTCTGAGAGTCTTCAAATGTAGGTGCATCTTTTTGCACCATGAGCTATAGTTTTCCCTAGAAAACTTTAGTGCCTCTCTTTTGGATATATTGATATTTCTCCTCAATATTTTAAAATCCCTTCTCTTAAGGACTTGGGCTATGACACCAATTATTAGTTTCAATTATTGGAATTATAATGGGAATGTGAGATGTTGAGGGGGGGTGAATCAGGATCTCCAGAACGTTTAACACTTCAAACATAAACCATACTAAACATAATTCCCCATACACCTCAACCATGCAATATCATTTAATAACATGTAATAAGAAATCTAACATCTATAATCATGAACAAAAAACATGACACAAGATTTGGTAATGTAAAAACCCTCCAATATGAAGGTAAAGTTGTGGTGGGGATGACACCCATAAAATCTTCACTACTCCAATAATAAAGTGCCTATTCAATTTGATCACTTCTAACGATCTACCTAGTGAGGATTCTTCTCTACTAAAAGAATATAAGACTATTAATTGTACCTTTACAAAAGGATTTAAACTTCACAATTAAGTGAGTACTCTATTAGGAGATTTACAATAGGCTAGGACCATTCTGTTAAAAGAGTCACCTGATACACTAATTAGAATGTAATAGTACCTTGATCCTTAAGTCTATACTAATTTTCTAATAATGAATATTCTCTTTCTAATATATGATCACCTCATTATGATTGATTTTCAATAACTCCACTCTAAACTACTCAGTCGCCTTTAGTCCTTCACAACTCAATGATTCTCCTTCAGCTTTACATACGAAAATTCCTCCAATTCATAACTCGCTCTCTACTTGATTTTGTCTTGAAAACTAGCTTATATAACCATCTTAAGAAAATTCTAGATTGTAATAAATGATTCTTATTCATCCTTTTTGTCACTTAAGTTGTCCAATTTTCTAATTAGTTCTTCATACTACATAGGGATTAGTGATATGAAATTATAGGTGTGCTTAACTCCTTGATCTTTACTTCAATCATAGAAACATGTTTCATGCTTGGCAAAATGTTTTACACAATATTTTTTATCATTCCAAACTCATATATACAAACTGCATAACTCGGTACAGATAACATATGACGCTCATTTGCACTTGATTCTTCTTGTTGATCCTCGACATATACTATGCTCAATTTAAATTATTTTCTCTCTACATTACTCAGCTCATATGGCACTCATCTTATATCATATGTTTCCTTCTAGATAGCTCAACAACCACTATATAATTGGTGACTATTCACTTTTAAGCCCATATTAAACTTGTTCACTTCTCTTTGTAGCTTAGCCTTCATTATGGCTCAATTACGATATTGACCAACCAATTCTTCCTTGTGAATGACCAAGTGTTTTACACTAATAGAAAATATAAATATTTCCTTAAGGGTCAACAATCTCCCCCTTTGGCATTAGTGGAAAAAAAACTTATCATGATCAAAAATTTAGCTCCCCTTTAGGGTGTGCACCTCACCTATAGCTCAGTCATTTGCAAAATCATTTCCAAAAACATTTTTGTTTAGTATCAAATCAATAAACTTTGTGTCCTTATTACTCCAATACAACATATGTATATCCATTCATATCCATTCCACCTTGTGTTTCAATCATCATATACATTAAAATTACGTTTCAACTTCATTATTGATCATAAGCATTTCCCCCTCTCTTTTTGTCACTCATGTCGAGTAGTGAAATTGAGATTTGGACCAGGGATTATACCAATTTTCATCCAAAAATGGTTGATTTACTCTCAATATAAGATTCATTGTTTTATCCCAATTATTCTTGGGTGTTCCAAGAAATTGTCTTTCTATCTCTAATCTGGCTACTAGATCCACCATATTGTCATCTATAAACAATTGTTGACTTTGTATGAGGTCCTTAGCAATTTGTAAATTCCTTTTCATCACCTCCAAATGAGATAATAACAATGCTTCAATATACGTGACCTAAGATATTATTATGCATTCCTCTTGCAATAATTATGATTGTTTACCTTTCAAAAATCTAATCTTGGAAAAATGTATTGAACTGGAACTTGGATCCATGTTCAAATATTTACCACTCTTTTGTAGATCTACATCAATCCTAGCCATATTTTCCATAATACCTTTGGTAAATCCTAGGACATTCCTTATTTTAGCAAACAATGTGTTTGCATTCTACACTAATTGTTCCAAATCAATAACAAGAGTGGAGAGTTCAACCTTTTTAAGTGCAATCTTAGTTGCTACTTTCTTTGTTCCCAAACTTTATTTTTGACCACTGCATGAATTTTCCTTTTGTGTCTATATCAGGTTCATTATATTTTCAACAATCTTAATTATTTGTTCTATCATGAGGACCTTTTCATCTAAATTATCTACATCAACAATCTCAAGAAATATATCTTTGATGTCATAGAGTACCTGTCTCTATTGATGCTCTTTCTTTATCTCCTCTTGCTTGGCCTTTCTATCCAGAAAGTCACTAAGTGTTCTTGAATTTTTTTAATACTTAACTTAAATTTGTCCCAATTAGGAATCACAATCTCTTCATCAAGAGTACCTAGTTTACCCTTCATCGTACGAGGAGACTACTTCATCTTTCTCTTCAACCTCTTTCCTTTAGAATCTAGAGTGTCGCAACTAATAAATATTTGTAGTAGTCCCTATGTATGGACTTCCATATTATACCTTTATGTATCCTCTTGGTCTCCTTGACCTTCTAAGGCTCTTTGTATAAGTTTTTCTCTTCAAGTATGTTCTCCTCAGTTTCATTCTTCTTGTCCTTTTCATCATCAATTTTTCACTAGTGGAACTTGACTATCCAATCCCTTTTTATCCCTCACTCAAAAGTCTTGAAGCAATCAGTCTTTCACCAATATTAGAGTGGTTTTCATTATCATCTAGACCATTTTCATCCTTCTCACCATTATTATTATTATTTCCCTCTTTGACATCATTCTCATTTTCATGTACTTGAGTGTTAATACCTTCATTAGTCGGCAGACTTTTTTATTTGGTTTGACTAACATTTACATCATCTTAAGTAACATCTAGACTAAGTCAAATAGTAGGGATAACATGTGTTGAATCTACCTTATGTGTTCTCTCCTATGCATCAATCTTTAGATAGCCTTTGACTTGTTCTATCACATGATTTGGATTCAACAATATCTCATGAGCTAACTTGGATGGTAGAGATTCCTCCTTCTTCTATGGCTTGGTCATCATATCACTCTTACTCTCAGGTTCAACCATGAAATTTTCTTCATGTGTCACATCCTGAGCTAGGCTAACCTCTCATTCATCTTCAATTACAACTATTTCAGTTTGGTCTTCATCTTGTTTAACCATGTTGTGGATTGTATTTACAAGATGTTCTGTATCATCATAAATGTCCCTTTTATTGTCCAACTTTACATTTTTAGGTTCATCTTTCTCATCCTCATCATCTGGCACTAGTCCATAGATTTATTTGATATAAATTTTCTTTCTTCCACTACATTTTCTATATTTATTTTCAAAATCAAGAATTTTCTTCTTTTAGGAATAAATTTATTATTGTACTCACTTGTAGATTTAGAAATTTGTTTCTTCTCTAATTTGTCTTTTAGTCTTTACTACATACTTTCATCTTTCATCTATCTTACCATACAATTCATTAGGTATCAAGTTACCTGCTTCTAATGGTGTATACTTCATGTTTTCCAACATATCAATTACTTCTTCAACATTGTCCCTATATGCTTTGTCCAATTTATAATACTTTACATACTTAAATCTTGCCAAATTTGAACTCCCCCTAATATTTTCACAAAAATCATCAATTCTTAGGGGTGGCTTATGCACTACAATTATAAAATGACTAGTATCATCTAACTCAAGCTTTTCTTCATCATCATCATCATCATCATCATCATCGTTGTTGTTATCTTTTGGAATTATGACCTTTCTTCTCTGCTTCTTTGTGGGTTTTCTTAGCTCAGCTTCTTCTATGATGTTTTTCCTCTTTGTCAAGAAATTTCCTTGAAAAAGCTTAATAACTTTTGCAATTCCTTTCTGAGGCTCAACCACTACTACAATAGATGCCCTTATATTTTTCCTTGTAACTCTTTAAGTTATAGGGACAGGCTTTGTGACCTTCTTATGTGGCTTGGCAAAAATTATTTCTTTACCTTTATCTTCAACCTCTTCTTCTTCATTTCCTTCATCTTTATCACTAGACATATCTTCTCCTTTACCCTCAGTGATCTACAATGGTGGTTCCTTTTCTACTCCTCCCAATACTCATTTTATATTTTTTATCATCCCTTTTCTCTTTTTATTTATCTTGGGATCATTTAACTCCACTACAATTTTTACCTTGGCAATCTCATATTTATCAAATGGCTCAGCATTTTTGTGAATTAAATCATCCAATAAATATGCAATGGTTGTCATAGCCTCATCAATTTTGATTTCATGTGTTAATGGTGTTAACCATACAATTATAGGGATGACTTCATGTACATGTTCTTTTTGTGTCCACTAAGAAACAAATGTCATTATAATACTTGTCCACTAAGGATTATGGGATCCTTGTCTTATTCTTCATCTTTTGCTTAAACTCCTCAAAATATCCATACATGAATTTTTCAAAATTGTCACCCAATTGATTGATAATTTCATTGATTTTTTGTGCGACTAGCTTCTCTTTGCTCCAAGTTATATTTCCAATGGTAGGGAAAGAATTTTGAACATAAAAGAAAATATAGACAAGTAGAGAACCAAATTTAAACATAATGTTCTTTTCCTTAATAATTCTCTCTAGGTTCTCAAGTAATTGCTTCAGTTATAGGTTTGTAAGATCATAACTATGATCATTTTTTACAATCTTTCACCCAACATCCACAACCATGTAGGGAACATTATCTAGTCATCTAGACTGGTAAGACTTCTATGCAATATACCTAATAGAAAATCCAATCTCTACATCTAAAATAGTTGAAATTTTATTTACATGCTTGTTTCATTGAGCCAATGTATTATTCTTAATAATCTCTATGTCCTAGCATCGAATTCTTTTAACCTTATTTGTAATAGGATAACCAGTGACTAGGAGAAAGATCTATCTTGTGAATCAATTGATTCTCCTTCCAACTATATAACTTCATCTCATGAACTTGGCTTAGTAAAACCTTTATCCAATCAATCATGAAGACTTTAGGGAAGTTTAGGTCATGTGTAATCCCTTTCTCAACAATATGCTTGTGTTTGTCCTTTAATATCCCATCTACACATAGCTTCTCATATGCACTTCTTAATTCAAAATCACCAACTTCCTTAATCTTACACATGCAGTATGATCTCACATCATGAATAAAAATAACTATCAATGGGATTAAGGATAGGGCTCTAAAAGAATCTCCCTTTACCAAAATCTTAGGATATGCCTTGAATTTTGGTGACTTACACACTTCAGTTCTAACCAATTAAACATTACTAACCTTTTTTCCTTTGATTCCATCTTCTTCTCTACAACTGATGAGTTGGATACAATAATCTTGACTAGGTTTTGATCACACAAGATTCTTCTTTACTTAGATTTAAAAAAACTACTCACAAATCTACTTCCAATGCCGATGGCATACACTAAAATCTTCTCAAACTTGCTCAACCATGCATAGAAATTGCTTGGGATTAATTTTCTCTCCAAAGTTTGAATGTAATGTGATCAATATGAATGATAGATATTGATATATAGGTCAAAAATGTGATTTTAGGGCCTCATTAATATTTTGTACCTATAGTGGGTGCAAGACAAGTTGACTCAGCCACTACTACAAAAATTGGTAGTAACAATTGACAAAAATTCTTTAATTTGAACTCAGCAAAAACCATGACTCTATCTTTATTAAACAATTTACTTAGCCACTTAACTCTTTTTAGTCTTCAATAGTGACACTTAGCCATTACTAATTTTGCAGCTTTGTATCCAAACTCATTCACTCAGTTGATACTAAAAATTGTCCTTATGCATCCAATCTTATGCTCATTTGGACTTTCATTCTTTGAATCTTCTAGACTGATGTATAATTTGACAATTTGAAATACACTTCCATACTTCTTTATTTATTTTGAGGTGCTGGAATCACCTAATCCATTGGATTGGATGATCACAACTATATCATTTGAACTTTTTCTTCCTTCATCTAGCTTCTTACTTCTTCAACACTAACTTCTATTTTTCCTTTTTTTTCTTCATCATTGAGTGCTAATGCTCGATTCCTATGGTCTTTTCTTAAGTGAATGACATTCTAACAATCAAATCATACCAAACCAAAGTTCTTTCAATTTCCATATCTTTCTCTATAATGTGTTCTTGTACAATTTTTTGCAATATGCCCATTCCTACTACATAACTAACAAGTGACCCAAGTATTGTAATCCAAATTTATTATATTACATTTCCTAGTTGCTATTGGAAATATAAGAGGAATAACTAAGAGGGGTGGGGTGAATCAACTACTACAAAAATAAATCCCAGATCCCTTAGATGTCACTATAAATTAAAACTCTGATTAAACTATATTCCATTGTAACTCAGCAAACACACATGTACTTAGTTTGTACTAGCAAATACTGTATCTTGACAAACACACTCACACCTAGTTTACACTAGCAAATATTGATCTTAATGTGATTAACCTTAAGATTAACTTAGTTGTATACACATAAAGAAATAAGTGACACCAAGATTTAACATGGAAACCCAATTTGGGAAAAATCACCAATTGCAACTAGTTATTGATTTCCAGTCTTCTGAAGTGAGCTCTATTAGGAGTCAACCCTGTTAGAGGTTACAAAACACACTATTAGGTGTGACCCTATTAGAAAATTTAATCACCCTATTAGGAGTGGCCTTGTTAGGGGTCTTTAGACACTTCAATCTAGAAATGTCACCTTGTTAGAGGATTTACAAATAGTTGTTAAGCCAACTTTGTTAAGAGGTTTAGATCACTTATACAATGGTTGGAAAGTAACAACGAGATGACCTGATTTCTAATGTAACTAAATTGCTGACTACATATCTCAATTCTGGCTTGAATATTTGATGCTTCCTATTTAAATGTGTCTTTGTATCTCAACAAGGTATTCTTCTTATGCTTCTAATTCGCTTCCTCTAAGCATCATCAAATCTTCTATTTATTTTTTTGTTCCACACATTCAATCCTCAACTTGACCTTATATTTATATTTTAAACATTGTAAAATTAGCTTAAACACAACTTAGAATACTTAATATTCATCTTCTCAATCAGCTAGAATCAACAACTAAATCAACTAAACTTAATATGCCAAAACAAGAAAATCCTTCATTAGCCGACCATGCTTGGTAGACACTAACATAGAAATGATTCTCCTATGTTAATCAAGTGAATTTGGTTAAAATTGCAAATTCACAAAGTTCCTTTGGTAAAAAAGTGAGCTCAGTTAATATTGGTTCCATCCAACATTTTCTTCATTAACTAAGTGAGCTTGATTAACACTCAACTTCTACAAACTTTCCTTTGATGATCAAGTGAACTCAATAGACACTGTCTACTAAACAAGGAAAACTCTTGAATGCTTGGCAAACACGAGAAAATTTATTCATCACCTAAGTGATCTCATCATACACTAACTAGAAATAATATGACATTTTATGTAACATCAAAAAAAATACATAATTAATCAATTGTTTTCAACAATCTCCCTCTTTGGCATTGATGGCAACACAACATGTCATAATACAATGAATTTTTTAGAGAAAGAATAAAATAAGGAACATATGCTTAGTTTCATTTTGATTCTCATCCATGAGAACTCCCTCTATCAATGTGAACTCCCTTTGCCTTTAGTTTCTCCATCTGTCAGCAAAACTCTATATTCAACATCTTCTTCTAATAGAAAACTTCCTTCTTTGATATCAGACCACGTTCTCCTTCTTTAACATCTCTAAAAAAATTATGTGATATATGATAGCAAACTTCTCCCTCTTTTGCATCTCATGCCAAAGACAATATTTAGTAAATATCAACGTATCTCATGTATTGATTCATATGCAATGTGCCTTTATCAATGTTGCATCAATTGTTTGATCTTCAATATGCTTTGGTTGATGCATCACTAAACTACATTTAGTGAGCTTCAGATAGGGGAATGATCCCTAACTTACCTCTTAGATAGAAAAATGCATCCTTCGGTAATGGCTTAGTGAATATATCTGCAATTTTCTCTTTAGTATTCACATATTCCAATCTTACCTCTTTTATCTCCTTAATATATTTGGATTGAGTAATATAGATGCCATCTCTCTTTTGCTGAATCTCCAATCCAACAAAGAATTCTATCTCTCAAAACATGGACATCTCAAATTCTTTACTCATCTCTACTAAAAATGTCTTGCATGAGTCATCATTCCCTATAAATAAAGTGTCATCCACAAAGATTTTTGTCAACACAATCTTCTTGTCTGGTCCTTCTTTGATATATAGATTTTTTTTATCATTTGTTCTTTAAAAACTAATCTTTATCAAGTAGTTATGAAGTCTTTCATACCAAGATTTGGGATATTTCTTGAGACCATACAACACTTTGTGTAATTTCTAGCCCATATCTCTTTTTCTAGGATCTACAAAACCTTTAGGTTCTATGTAGACTTCCTCATCAAGAATTTCATTCAAGAATGCATAATTTACATCCATTTGATAAATATTGTCACAAAAGTTTACACACTTGTCTAAATTTTTTACCTAGGAACAACCTTGTGAAACATGGAAATAACCTCCAAGTTTGGGACTTGAACTATGAGGTTGAGTCTCTAGAGAAGGTTGGCTTCCTTTACTATCAGGGTGCAACTAACTACACTTGGAGAGGAAAAGGGAGAAGGAATGCATGAAAGAAAATCTACCTACTCTAACCTAAGGGATGATGCACCAAAATATAGTATTCAAACCAATCTATGCCCATATATGCAGTTTTGAACCATCATGACACTAAAATAGATACACATCCAGACTTCTTTTTTTAATCTAACAATCACATGTAGATCAAAAAATTCAAATAAATTACATAAGGAAGATGAGATTCACTTATATATCATTCATCGGTCAAAGAGATATAGTCATGCAAAATTGCAGATATCCAAAATACACTAATGAGAGGAAAATAGGTCTTACATAATACATCAATGGCTAAAGAAGATAACATAGAATGCCATATAGTTCAAAGGAAAAGGGGATTTACAGTAGCATGCCAAAGCAATGCCAGAGAAAATAGAGAAGAATCAACCATAAGAAAGAATTAGAACTTTTCTTTTATAGTTCAAGCATAACTAAGATATTTCTCACTAAAGTTGCTCTACAACCACTGCCATTAAGTTCTTAGAGAACAATCAAGACAATCCAAATAGTAGATCTAATTTGGTACACTTGTAGAGGCATGAAAATCATGAAACCCTAACTTGGAAGAAACCCTGAAGTGAAATAAATGGCACCAATCAATGTTAGAACCCTCAAAATGGACAATCAAGTGGTGGAAGGAGCACCTCTACATCATTTCTAGTACAAAAATAACTCTAGAATGGTTGAAGCAAATCGTGGAGATCAGATCACGCAAGAAAACCACCCTTCCTTTTTTGGCTTGCCAAATCATCACAAATAGTAGTCAAATAGGTTTAGCAACCAGAAAGAGACACATGGACCAATAATATTATTTCATTTTGCCACTCTATAAGGTCTTCACAAGTTTGACTACCATATCACCTTGACTGCACCGCCCTTCAAATTTTAACAATGAAAACTTACAACACCGTTAACCCTAGCTGTGATGTGACTAGCATTATTACCTTCAAACTAGGCCCACCATGTATGTGTCAACCTCTCACTTTGTTGCATGAAATAATTACCTTACATCTTTGCAAAGCAACAAAGCAAGAACCATGGATCATATCACATCTAATAGCTCTAAAGATATGCCGATCCTGTCAGTGCATCGACCAATAGAAACATGACCCCATGCCAACTTGTTTAACACTTTGTCCACTTCACCTATATCCCATAAGAAGAAAAGGACCCATCTCGCACATGTCAAAACCTTTATATGTTGCTATAACTAAATAGTGATTATTTTTCCATAGTTACATAATGAGAGACATTGATCTTATTCCATCCAATGGCAAAACATAAATTTTCCCACCTCTTTGCGGAGTCAGCACCTCGACCAATGAAATAGCACGATATTTCCACTATGTCCTGACAAGTCCATATTGTGGTTCTATTTAGTCTCCTTTTGCAGCTTTGATAGGAATGAAATCACAAAATATAAATGTCAAGATGTCACTATGTCACATGAAATAACTCCATCATATCTCTACATGGCAACATAACAACAACCATAGATCATCAAGAAAGTTGTGTGGCTGAAAAAATAAACTTAGGCTCATGCAGAAATATAATAAGGTTTAATTCTATTTATTTTCATATTTCCATTAGCATTTGAATAGTTGAATATGGAAAGTGACCATTGGGTGGGCTAAGGCATTTAAGTTCAAATATTTGGCAAGGAGCATTTTTGGTTAATAATTTTGGCAACTCAAAGGGGATACAAGCCTGCTATATATAAGACTAGAGGCCTAAAGAATCCATTGGGATATGGAATCATAAAAATATGGATCATGTGCATTATGAAATGCTAACCCTACCTCTGCAAAAAAAAAAGGAAATTTTCAACTAGAACAAGGAATCAAAACTTTCTACAACCTCTGCAAAAATTCATATAACTACTATCTCTAAAAGACAGCTTATGTGCACATGCACTTCTTGGAAAATATTAAATCTAAAAGAAAAATTACTCTTTTATGTATAGAAATTTATAGAGATGAAATGTTAAACAAACCCATTGACTGGTTTGTTAAAGTAGCTCCACTTCCTCACCAATTGATTTCTTTCCCATACATGAGGGAAACTAAGAATGATAGCAAGCATGAAAAGCACATTGTTGTATGAAATAACTTCCTCCCAATGCTAAAAACAATGAAGCTTTCCATCATTGGGGAATTACCTTGTGGAGCAAAATATTCTTGCTCTTCCTTGTAGAATTCTTCCTCATACTCTTTAGTGAGCATGACTAGGGGCAACTTGCTACTTTGTTGTAGAGCTAGATGCCTTATGTGGTATCCACTTGATGGTGCAGGGCTAAAGGAATCATCCTTGACTACTTGATTGTGCTCTGCAGTGATAGTCTCTTGCTTGTTTGGAAGTGGCTCCTCTTTCTCTAGAGAAGAGACCTCCACCTTGTCTTTATGTTGTCCATAAACCACCTCCTTGGGAGCTACTAGTATGGTGTGACTTACTTTTTTCTATTGTAGAACATACTATTCATATATAGGAGATGGTGATTTAATATCTATGCAAGACTAGATAGCATCAAACTCGTGCAAAAGGTCATTCTCATCACCAATCTCCTTCATCATAGTTGTAATAACATGCATGGGTCAAGAAGAAACCTCATGCTAGTTAGCATGTTCCTCCTCAATGATAGAGCTATCCTTGAGGCTCTCTTTCTCATCCACCATATCATGGAGGATAGTCTACTAAAATGAATTATCTTCTTCCTTTCCCAATAGCGGATCTTTATTTTCTTCTAAAGGCTCAAAAACCATGATCAATTCCTCAAGGGGAGGAACAACCATGTTGTCTTCTTCTTCTTCCTCAAAAGAGGCAATATCTTCAAACAATAGGATTGGATCATCTTCCTTCTTCTCAACAACTACCTCCTTTGCCTCCTTAGCAAGCTACAACACCTCCCATGGAAGCTTGGTGGGCTTATTTTCACTCCTCTAGAACTCCATATTTCAACCATCAGGAGAACATACAACCAGTCCACCCTTAAAGAGTGAAATAGTGATGGGTGCTAAAGGCTTATGACCAAGCTAATTTTCTCTTACAGGGAATGGAGGGGTTATGGTAGTAGGTTTTTTGTGATGGAGGGGTCTTCTTGAAGATGGGGATGAAATATTTTGGAGAAGGGGCTACCTCTACTTCCTTGGCTTGAAAATGAGCTAACTAGAGCCTCATTTCCTCCTCTCTTGTTGCACCAACTTGCCTTGTAATATTCTCTTCAAAATGTCTCTATCTCTCTAGATCTTGTTTCCTTGCAATCTCATCAAGCCACCTATCAAGGTCCAGCACTTTCTCATGGATTTGATCCATTTTCCTATCCTAGGCCAAAAATTGCTCATCTCATTCATGAAGCTTTGCCTCCACACTCTTTTGGAAATCCAACATGTCCTTAAGCTCTTTAAATGGGGATGTTGGGACTGATGGAATAAGAGTAGGCGAAGTAATAATTTTGAGCAGAAGGACTATAAAGAACTTGGGCTTGAGATTGAAACTAGCAATATCAAAGATAAGGAATGAATTTATCATGATATGGGTGGGAATAGTGGTTATTTCTATGAAATGGATTCATAATTGGAGCTTCATAAACACTACACTTTCATAGAAAAAATGAAAATCATCAAGATTAAGGATGATCTTTACATACCAGCACTATGTCTATGTGAAACCAAAAGATGTACACTAGAGTCCCCATGGTGTTTGATTGAATGCCTCCAAAGGCTAATGACATTGAGAAAAAAAACCCAATTTCCCAATGAATCAAGCTTAACTAGCTAACCAACAGACGTATGTAGCTGAAATGATTTTTCCCACTGGGCATGCCAAAAACTGTTGTCACAAAAGTTTGCACCCTTGTCCAATCTTTTTACTTAAGGAAAACCTTGTGAAACATGGAAACAACCTCCAAGATGTGGGGCTTGAACTATGAGGTTGAGTCTCTAGAGAAGGTTGGCTTCTTTTACTGTCAGGGTGCACCTAACTACACTTGGAGAGGAAAGGGGAAAAGGAATGCATGAAAGCAAATCTACCTACTCTAACCTAAGGGGTGATGCACCAAAATAGAGTGTTCAAACCAATCTCTTCCCATACATGCACTTTTGAACCATCATGACACCAAAATATATATACATACAGACTTGTTTTAATCTAACAATCACATGCAAATCAAAAAAAATTAAATAAATGACACAAGGAATATGAGATTCACTTATATATCATTCATAGGTCATAGAGATACAGTCATGCAAAATTACAAATATCCACAATACACTAATGAGAGGCAAATAGATCTTGCACAATAAATCAATGGTTGAAGGAAATAAGGTAGAATGCCATATTGTTCAAAGAAAAAGGGGATTTATAGTAGTGTGCCAAAGCAATGCTAGAGAAAATAGAGAAGAATCGACCATATGAAAGAATTACAAATTTTTTTTATAGTTCAAGCATAATTGAAATATTTCTCACTGAATTTACTCTACAACCACTACCATTAAGTTCTCAAAGAATAATCAAGGTGATCCAAACAATAGATTTGATTTGGTACACTTGTAGAGGCATGAAAATCATGAAACCCTAACTTGGAAGAAACCCTGAAGTAAAATAAATGGCACCAATCAATGCTAGAACCCTCAAAATGGACAATCAAGTGGTAGAAGGAATGCCACTACATTGTTTCTATCATAACAATAACTGTAGAGTGGTTGAGGTAGATTGTGGAGATAAGATCACACAAGAAAATCACCCTTCATTTTTTGGCTTGCCAAATCATCACAATCAGCAGTCAAATAGGTTCAGCAACTAGAAAGAGACATGTGGACCAAAAATATTATTTCATTTTTCCACCTTGTAAGGTCTTTGTAAGTTTGACTACCATATCACTTTGACTATACCGCCCTTCAAAATTTAATAGTGATGTGACTAGCATTGTTACCTTCAAATTGGGCCTACCATGTATATCTGTCAATCTCTTTCTTTGTCACATCAAATAGTTACCTTGCATCTTTGTAAAGTGATAAAGTGAGAACCATGGATTATATCACATTCGATAGCTCTGAAGATACATCAATCCTATTAACACATAGACCAATAAAAACATGACCCTACACCAGCTTGTCTGACACTTTTTCCACTTCACCTACAGCCCATAAGAGGAAAAGGACCCACTTGACACATGTCAAAAACTTTCTATGTCACTATAACTAAAGATCAATTATTTTCCCATAGTGACATAATGAGGGGCATTGATCTTCTTACATCTGATGGTAAATCATAAACTAGCCCACCTCTTTGTAGAGTTTGCACCTCGACCAATGAAATGGTGAAATATTTCCACCATGTCCTGACATGTCCACGTTGTGGTTTTGATTAGTCTCCTTTTGCAGCTCTAACAGGAATAACATCACAAAATACAAATGTCAAGCCATCGCTATGTCGCATGAAATAACTCCCTCACATCTCTACATAGCGACATAACAACGACCATAGATCATCTTTGTTCCTGGAGGATCTAATCATTCAAAAAGTTGTGGAGCTAAAAATATAAACTTTGGCTTATCTAGAAATACAATAAGGTTTTTCTTTTCATATTTCTATTGGCATTTGAATATTTAAATATGGAAAGTGACCATTGGGTGGGCTGAGGCACTTAAATTCAAATATTTTGCAAGGTTGCATTTTGGTTATTAATAAACTTTAAGTCCTCTATGTGTTGCATATGCTAGTAACATTCTAACACCTTCTAATCTTGCAACAAGAGAAAAAGTTTCACCATAATCAATACCTTCTTCTTGAGAATAACCTTTACAAACTAACCTTTCTTTGTTTCTTGAAACTTTTCCATCTTCATTTAGATTTTTTTGAATACCCATTTTGTGTCAATTATATTTTTATCCTTGGGTCTAGGAACAAGAGTCCAAGTATTATTTTTCTCTATCTATTCTATTTCTTCATTCATAGCTTCAATCCAACTTTCATTATCCAAAACATCTTTAACATTTCTAGGTTCAAATCATTTCTATGTTTCAATGATTTGACTTGTGATTTATTATGGTACTTACCCCATACTTACATGTGTATGGTGTGCATGTTCATTTTACTATTATGTCTAACATGTCTAATGTGGTTAGGGAGGGAGTTATAGTCACCTACTAGTTGAGATCTACATGATGTACTACTCCACTCCATTTCATGTTTAGCTTAGATATATATGTATATATACATGTTTGTCTTTAATGCAAGTTGTAGGTACCCAATATTGACTTCCCTGAATTGCTAGTATGAGCATGCCCTATTGCAAAAACTCAATGGTAAGAATGGGAAGATAATGATTAGTTACAATCACAGCCATAGCCTAAATACTTGTCTCTCAAGGAGGACTCGTAACTAACTATCTACCCTTTTTAAACCAATGAGTCTTTATGTGTGTATGTCATTTGACTTTCACATTGGTTAGTTTTTCTTAAGCATAACATGTTGTTTGAATTTACAATTTGCTTGTTAGAATGCTTATTTATGATTTTTGTATTAATCATTGATATTTGAATTATTAAACATAAATATTAAAATAAGACGATATTTAATTTGTTGGAATTATTTGAATACATGACTAATTTAAAATATTTAATTTAAAGTTCTAATTTAGAAAATTAAATTAAAAGAATTTAAATAATAAATAATAATTTTTTTTGGTGTGAATATTTAATTAATATTGGTTAAAATTAGTGTTACATTTAAATACTGAACTCTAAAAATCTTTATTGATTAAACTAATAAATAATTTATTTTAATGTGTCTCCATTAAATTTTAAAAGGAGAAAATAAAATAAAAGAGTTTATTTAATTAAAGAGTGATTTAAATATGCATGAATTAATTAATTAAATTAAATAATTATATTTTAGGGCTTTTAGAAATAGAAACCCTATAGGGAGTTAGGGTTCTATATTAGAGGTTTTTGGGTCATTATTTCGGACATGGTTTCAAGGAGCAAATTTTGGAATGTGAAGCAAAACTTATTGAGAGCTTCAAAGGGTTTGGATTAGCACGGGTTACACTAGATTGTCCAAATTGTTAGCATCAGATTAATTTAGGGGTTGGAAACCTGTGGTAGAATTTTGTTTGGAAAGGATTTGTTTTTTTTTGTGTCTTCTTGAGTGTTTCCAATTTAGTTGTTTGGTTTTTTTTGGTATTAACTTGAATTTGTGATTGATAGAATCGGAGAACTATATGAAGTTTTAGAAAATTATCATGATTGAATTTGTAACACCCCGCTCGGCGCTCGGGAACCCAAGAGAAATAAACCTAAAATGTTACAATGTTTACTGAACTATTTTTTTTTTAAGTTTAAACAACATCAAGATAACATTAATGTAGAAGCAATATGAACATACACATCAAATACACATAATCAATTATAGATATAGTGCCAATTCCTCGAGGGTTCCTTTACGTTGAGTCACATTTAATAGTTTTAAATTAATTAGTTTAAGTTTCAAGTATGTCGCATGATCATAAAGAAATACCAGATACATATTCGCATAAGCAAATACATAAGTATAAACAATACAATGAAAGTACATCCAATTAATAACATCCACTGCACATGTCGCAGGGTATGTGAAAATAGATGCAATACATCAGAATATATTATAACATATATACATCAACAGAAAAGAAGTCTCTGAGATAAGAAATAAGAATGATAAAGGTACATCTTCTGCAATGAACATCCAATAGCTGGCAATATGAGGAGAACCCAAATGGTAAGAAGACACGACCTCTCGACTGCGTGGTTACCTAGTCAGGCTTCCACTCCCACCATGTAGGGAAGATTATGAACAATCCTCATACAGCAAAACAAACATAAAACATTCTTAGGAAAGGTACTCCTAATAGCCAAAACTACCTCAAAGGTAACACATGCTACTCAAGAAGATAAAATAATCCAAAAGTAAGAACTCTCAATCCAATATCGACACCACATAACCAAACAACATACACGAACCAAGTATAAACCAATGCCAAGATCATAAGATAAAGTCAACAAAAGATAATCACCTCAAGTCAAAAGCCACATGTCAAAAGTACAACATCCATGAATCATCAATCCTCATCAATGAAAGTAAATATCCAAAATAAACACATCCAACAATAAGTACACCACCAGAGGTACACAAATCTACAGAGGAGACTCAGGCTACATACTAGGGAGTGTCATCACATGGTTGCTTGAGTTACCCTGGACTGATCTCTTAATAGACCCCGGATCCTCAAGCGTTGAGTTACCCTAGACTGGTTATTCTGAACCCTGGACCCTCAACATCACACATGTGGAAACCAGAAAGCCCTCTCAAGAAGACGAGGCACTCATCCCATTCCCATCCTTAGTCTATACAAGAACTCAAGGCATGGATGGATCAAATATCTCTAACTTATCTTTTTAGTTTGTTTTCTGCCCAAACAATTTTTTATTTACTAGATTATCACTTATTACATAACTTGCATTAGGTTACCCTGGCACTAACCACTTTGGGTTCCAGACCCCTATGCAAGCCACTCCCAAAGTCATGTACCTAGACAACCTCTCCTAAGCACATAAATCCACAATTGTGTCCCATAACACAACACCCATAAAGATCAAATTTGGTTCCTTAATAGGCAACCTAACAATAAGATGGTTCTCCCATCCAAGTACACATAAATGCTCCATAAAGTAAACCTCATAAATATAATTTCCAATTTGAATCACAAGACATATCATGACATCCAACCACAAAATAGTATCAAAGAAATTCCATAAAACCTTTGGTGTACATCCTATACTGGTCAACATCTAATCCACACCAAAATCTCAAAGCATAGACAGTACAAGCAAAACACTACAGTTTCATAGTTTGGGTTACAAGTAAAGTTTCAGTTCAACGTATGTTTCAATTATAAGATTCTTAGTTTATTCCATCCAATATCTCATCTATTTATTCGACTCAAATATATAAAGTTATGATCACTTTTCCTAAAAGAATAGTCTGAGTATACCCATTTATTTATTTAAGTTATAAAAGTGACACTTAACTAATTTAAATTGAATCATGATCATTAACAACAATAGATAAGATTACACATTCATTAAATAACTCTTGATATTAATAATTCTTAATTAAATCCAATTTAATTAAGTCAATTATTAATTTTATTAAACCATATTTCAATTATTAATAATTTATATAATTATTAATTTAATAATAAATTTTAATAAATATAAAATATAAAATTATTAATAATTAATAATATTAATTATTAATAAAATTATTATCAATTAACAATACAAATTTAATTTAATTTAAAACTTAATATAAACTAAAAATGACTTAATACTTTTTATTTTTATTTTAAATGCAAAAAGCGCATTGCTTCAAAAGCAAGCGCAAGCCTAATAAAGGCTCTACTGCTACACGGCAGGCCTGCTAATGCAGGGCTTGCGGCAGCTCGCCTACATAGTACCTGCATCAGCAGGTCTGCCAACGGTTTGTACGCCAGAGGGGGGGGGGGGTTGGGGGAGGTCGTGGCCCCCACTTCCCAATTCAATTTATTTATTTATTTTAAAAAGGAAACTTATTTTTATGTTTTTTTTTTTTTTATAAATAACTTTTCAACAATGTATAGTAATAATTATTATTATTTTTAATAATTTTAAATTTTACATAATTTTTAAATAAACAAGACCTTAAACTATATATATATATATATATATATATATATATATATATATATATATGATTGAATTTTTTGTCTAATGGGAGAAAAAATAAGTTGAATCAATCAGGTTTTCAATTTAGGATTTTCATTTCCAAAACCAAACCCTTCCCAAATTTAAATTTCTTAATTCCACTTTAATCCAAAACCTAGATCCTGATTTAATACTAATTTCTTTCAATTGTAGAACGAGGTTATCTAAATAGTTTTTCAATCCCAATTCCCAGAAGAAATCAAATAGAAAAAGATTCAGAAGAAAGGGTAGCAAGATTCATTCAATAAAATTTGAGAAAGCAATTTTCAACAAGCACGAAGAAGATAGAGATCTGAAAGTATTTCTACAATGGTTCGTAAACCCTACCTTGATCTGATGCTAACAATCTAGTGAAACCCTTGCTAATCCAAGCCTTTCCAAACTTCCAAAGATCTCTTTGTTCCCTTTCCAAAAGTGTGTTCCCTGAAACCTATGTCTGCAATAATGACCCGAAAACCCTCTAATATAGGATCTAATTACCTTTTAGGGTTTTTGTCACCACCACTTCTAAAATTACAATTATTTTATTTAATTAATTCTTTAACACACAATTAATTTATTTTTAGTTAAAATATTATTTTATTATTCCTTTCGTGCACTTTAAGTGAATTATTAAATTAATTTATTTAATTTATTAACTTTTTAAATCTCATGTGCACTTTAAAATATCTTTATTAAGTTCACATATATTATCTTTTTAATTAATTTCTATATTTTAAACTCATTCATGCAAACTTAAATCTTTTTCATAAATTAATATCTTTTCACTTCTTAATTTATTTTTGAATGTTTAATTTGATAATTATTTATTAACTTAAATAACAATAATATCTAGCATTTATTTAAAAATGAACTCTAAATATATATTATTATTAAATTAAATAAATGTTATCACTTTCTAAATTTATTTTTAAAACTTTTATCTTCAAATTCCATTCTTTTTATTTAATTAATTTCTTAATTAATTAAATATAATTAAATATTAAAATTTCATAATAATTTCAATTGAATTAAATCATTAATTAAATCTTTTAATTAGACTTAATTAATAGAAAATTCACCAAAGACTCACAAAACAACATACACACAAAATATTTGTGGGTTTTAAAAGGGGTAGACAGTCTGTTACGAGTCATCCTTACAAGAAAAGTATTATAGGCTATGGCTAGGATTAGACTTGATCATTATCTTCCCATTCTCACCATTTGAGTATTTGTAATAGGGCACGCTCATCTTGGCAATTCAAGGAAGTCAATGCCTAGTACCTGCATCCTGCATAAAAGATGAGCATGTACATGTATATAATATATCTAAACTAAACAGGCAATGGCAGGGAGTGGTTCATCATGTAGATCATGACTAGCAGGTGACTACGACTCCCTCCCTTAACCACATCAAACATGTCAAACAGAAAGATAAAATAAACACGCGCACCATACACATGCAAGTATGGGGTAAGTATCGTAAAAATCACAAGTCTAACATCAAATGCGTACATATAATAATGTATCTCTATCAATACAACATAATCATCATTAAAGACATCATGTTAACATTTTTATAAAAGAAACCACATTTACTAATTAGGAATCATCAAAACATCATTAACAACATGTGAAATGAAAACAACTAAGCAATTATAACAGATATGTTTGTAATTCAAGACATGAAATAATATCATAATATTGTAAATCCAGTATCTCTAAAACTAATCAACGCATAAAATCAGCTTAAAAGAATTTGACAATGATAATAGAAATGTGATCTAGGGGCAGGCACTACAGAATTTGTTTTGAAACCCCTTTTTTGGAAAATTCCAAAAGTAGAAAGTTCAAGTAAAGAAAATAAATAAATAACAACCAGAGTTTGACCAAAAAAGAATATTGTTAAAACCCAAAAATTTACCAATCATGATTATAAAAGATCTATTTGAAAAAAAAAAATTGTAAACAAGAATATTATTCCACTAATATTAAAATTTACATGATCTTGATAATTTTAAATTATTATTTTAATATATAATAAAGCTACATAACTAAATTACAAAATTATCTAATAATATAAATATTTTATTTATGAAATAAACAATTCAATTTATCATGTTAAATGCATGTCTAAAATCCCATAGAGAAATTAAGTATACTTTTATAAACATTTCATATCGAAATGATTGTTTAAGAGAATGAAAATTTTGTTCAAACTTTACTTTAAGGAAAAGAGTTCTTTGTAATTAAAAAAATTATTTAAGAGAATGAATATTTTGTTCAAACTTTACTTTAAGGAGAATAGTTCTTTGTAATTTTATTTTTTTTAAAGTCCATGTAGAAGTCTAGGAAATAATTTTCCTTTGTTTTTATTTTCTTTACTCTATTTTAAAGCTTGGAAACCAAATGGGATAAAGAACATGCACGTAGGAAGTATTGCTTTGATTTATGCAAACTTTTCTATTAAAACAAGAGCTCTAGGAGAGCTTGAGTCCCTGCCTTGTGCAAGGGATGGAAGGTATGGGAGGTGGTACTTGTCATTGCACAACACATATTGCTAGTTGGTGTCAATTCAATTTGCAATAGCATTATAGAATCATTGAATTCTTAAATAATGGTGCTAACACAATGAAATTGAATAATATTGGTTTAGAAGTAAATATTAAAACTTTTTCAAATTATTTAAAAAGTAGACATGTTTAAGAAATTATTATGTTTAATGACAATAGATAATTGATTGCTTATGTTTGATAAATTCAAACTTAAAATTAAAATATTTTCAATGGCTAAAGAATGGACATTATAGAATGTAAAATGTAAGGATCTACAATATAGGATATTACAAGAAGCTAGATCTATTTAAAAATATATAAGATTATAACTTAGTTATTTTATTTTCAAGATGAAATTAAAAATATGTATTCTCCATTTAAGAATTTCTTTAAATTTACTTGAAAAGTATTATATTACTTGAGAACAATGATATAGCTCTTAAATATATAAAATTTAAGAATTTAATTTTTAGTAAATAATTTTGTTAATAGACATATTTATAGTTTATATTATATATAATTAAATTTGTACAAATTAATATTGAACGTGCATAATTGTCATACTATATAGTTAAGATTTAGAAAATATTAATATGTAAGGTAGAAATTGTTTGTGTTTAATAACAATCTAATTCATTGCTTATGCTTGATAAATTCAAACTTAAAATTGAAGTATTTTATATGAAAGGTTAAAAAAGACATTATACTATAATGTGATCGATGACTTGTCCATGGAAGAACTAGAAAGAAACCATAGAGTCGTAATCATATACATGCTAGAAAATAGCGATAATTACATTTGGTTTTATGCATGAAAACCACATAGCCATATTTAATGGATGCAAAATACACAATCCCACTAAATGGTAAGATACAAATTTCAAACCAAAAACCCATTCACCACCATGAACCAAAATATAATACTCATCCATTGGAGATGAAGGACGAAGCACAAAATTCCAAGCCTATTCCTATCTTGTAGGTGGCCTTGAGGAAAATACAACATCCCACCCATCCACTGCAAATTAAATATATTTTAAACTTATAAAATTATAAATTATTTCTTTTATGTACATGAAGAAATTACAGTTATTCATTCTTCATTTAAGAATTTGTTTAAATTTACTTTAAAACTATTGTATGACTTGAGAAAATTGATATAATTATTAAATATATAAAATAAAATAGGCTAACTAAGAAAAATGATATAACTATTAAATATATAAAATAAAATAGGCTATGGACTAATTAAAATCAAATGACAATCTACTAATGGAGATCAAAGGCAGTTTGCAGCAAAAGCCACAAAAGTAAAATAGCATTGAGACAAAATCCTCTCTTGTCATTTATGGTTTTCTCATGACAATCTTTTCTAAAAAAAATTGTAGGTGAACCTATGCCAAAGTAGTGAATAATTTCTCTTAGATCTTATTCATATACTCTTTAATGGCCACCAGATGTGGTCTTAAATAGGCAAAGGTGTAATAAATCTAAAAATTACCTAGCTTTTACAAGCTATAGATGAAACTTAGGAACAATTTGAGTGTTATATAGGCAGTTTTTTTTTCTTCTACTTCTCTGTAGTTTCGTGTTTTCACACATGCAATGCAAAAGAAGATTATAGTTTTGGGAAAATTAAGTAGGAAACAATTGCAAGTTTTCCCCTAAGAAATAGATTTATAATTTTAGTTTGTTGTGTTTTCCCTAAAAAGAGATGAAATTGTCCTGCTATAAAGAATCAAAATGTTGGATGTGTTCATTGGATTTGGATTAAATTTGATTTTGCGAAAGGAAATGCTCTTCAATTTTTTTCATTAATTTGATCTTTGTGAGAGGGAATTCTTGGCACTATATTTCCCTTGGAAGACTTCTCGCCGAGGTGCAAAATTGCTTGCAATTCCAGCTCTAGAATCTACTTCGACTATGTTAGAATAAAAAATGAATTTTTGGGGGAAACTATCTTAGTGAAATTTGAACTATCGACCACTAGCAACACATCATCATTGTGATCTTAGTGGTCTATGATGTCGTAGAAACCTAGTTGTTGGGGCAAATTTTAAAAAAAAAGTAGTCTCTTATTTGACATCAATCATGAGGGTTTTTGTAAACCATTTTAAGATTTCATCTATGTCATGTTTTTGTTTTGGTTCTCATCACATTGTGGGTTCTAGATCTTCTCCCTCCACCATTAAAAAATGTAAGTATTGCTTGCTCTGACAAGTGTAGTTGCACGCTATCACTACACCATGGCTATCTTTGGGCCTTCTAACAAACAATAGGGAATTACCCTGCAGTATGTTCAACTATTTTGTATTGTCACTAAAAATATCCATAGTGTTTGCTACAAAAGCATTGATGGCTACACCATGGATGAGTCTCATGTTATGGAAGTAGTCAGGCAGGCATGTGCAAACATATTCTACAATTGTGATCAAAAGCTTCTAGAATGAGGCTGATGTTTTTTTGTTATTTTTTTAGTTCAAAAATTAATTTTAACCCCAAGAAGATTCAAAGAAACCAATAAGAAATTAGAAATAATTGCACATAAATATATTTTAAAAATAAATCCTTATAAACTTTAATATTAAATGATTATTATTGTTAAAAATTTAACGGGGAGAGTTCAATAAAAAAAATTAGTTCCCTGCCTATATGATAGATAGGGACTAATAAACTTTATTTCCTTAACTAGGAGTTCATACATGATTTGAAAAAAATTGCATTGCCTTGCCATTGTTAGTAGTAGGAATAGAGTAAAGTTTAGTTAATTGAGATTTTTTTTTCTTGGCATAATGAAAGGTGACCCCCAAAATTCAGAGAGACTACTTTAGTTAGTTTTGATTATTGTTTTTGTTTTGATTTTTATTTTGTTGCATTCATTTATTTTACTATTTTTATTTTTATTTTTTATAATAGTTTTTTAATTGTCTTATTAAAAAATATCATATAATTTAAAAAAAAATTAAAGACTTTCATTAAATGTTAAATAATAGACTTCTTAAAGAACAAATTTTAGTTTTATAAATTTTTTTTTTTTAATCTTTAATTTTAATTTATTTAATAAATTTATTTATATAGAAGTGTTGATTATATCTCAAAGAAATAATGTCATTATTTTATGGTTCATTGTTTTGTATATAGAAAGTCTTTATGGGAATATTTTAATATCAAATTGGACATTAGTAAATACTTAATTTGTTTTATGTATATTTGATTTTGGGATTTATGTGATGTTTATTTTGTGATTATTTAATGTGACTTGTATAGTTGGCCAAACTAGGATGTGCACCAGAGGCTTTGTGTTTTTTCTTTCTATGTTTCTTTGATTGGATGTCATGATGTGCCTTGTGATTTAAATGGAAAATTGTATTATGAGATTTACTTTGTAGAGAATTTATGTTTTCTTGGGGTTTGAGTGTTAGAGTAATTAGTTTTTTTCACTTATTAATTAAATCACTTTGATTTAATTAAACAAGTTGTCTATTACTCTAGTTTCCTTAAGCTATCTCGTAGGTTCATATAATTAATATTTTATTAATTATAATGTGCAGCCTAGCTTTTTTAGGCTTTAGGTTACCCTTTTCGGGTTTCGATCTCCTTTTATAAGGATTGATCTCTTTGTAAATTAATTCATTCACTTTTGATAATAGAAATCTCTCTTTTTGCGAATCAAGAATGTCTCATATATGGATCTTGCAATTCTTGCCTCTGTAGCTTTTTCTTCTTTCTTTCTGTAACAGTTGTTTGCATGCAGGTGATTCTTGGGAGTTGTGGGGTTGAGCTTTCATCAACTTCTATATTGAGAACCAACTTATTTTTGGGTTGCATGTTAAGGAACCGAATCTGATCATTATGGGTGTTGTGGTATGGGAGATGACTGTGATTTGTGTACTTGGAAGAGGTTGACTAGGTGCATGTCTTTGGGAGTGGCTTGCACTAGGGGTATGAATACCAAAGTGATCAGTACCATGATAACCTATTATAAGTTGTGTAATAAGTGATAACATAGTAATTAGTATATCTTGCCTATCATTTTCCTTGAGATACACTAAAAGAATAAGTTAGAGATGTTTGCCCCCCCTATGCTTTGAGTGTTTGCATAGGCTAAGGATGGGAATGAGATAATACCTAGTGAGATGTATGCCTATTTTCCCTCATCTTTATGGGAGAGCATTCTGGCTCTGCATGTGTCATGTTGAGGATTCATGGTCCACAGTGACCAGTTGAGGATGACTAAATGCTTGGGGGTCTAATGAGAGACCGGTCCAAGGTAACTCAAGTAGTTTGACCATGTGATGAAACTACCTAGTATGTAGCCTAAGTCTTCTCCATAGATTTTGTATTTACCTCTGGTGGTGTATTTTTTGGCATTGTATTGACTATTGTATTTGTTAGTTGGTGATCTACTTTCATTGATGACAATTGGTAGTTTTTTGGTTATTATACTTTTGACATTTGGTACTTCATTTGGAAATGGTTATTATTTTAGTAGTGTATCTTTTGTATGTTACTTTGGTATGTGGTTTTGGTATTGGAATGAGTGCCTTTTTAATTTTGTTATCTTTTCTTCTTGAGTAGTTTATGTTACCCTTGAGGTAGATTTCACTATTAGGATTCCTTTTCTAGGAATGTTTTATGATTGATTAGTCATATGAAGATTATTCATTATCTTCCCTACATGGTGGGAGTGTGATCCTAACTAGGTAACTACATGGCTAGGAGGTAGTATCTTCTTACCATTTGGGTCCCCCTCAAATTGGCAATTATTGGATGTTCATGGATGCAATTGTATGTTTATCATTCTTGTCCTATTTTGAGGACTTTTATCTAGTTGATGTATATATGTTATCATGTATCTTATATTTTGATGTACTTCTATCTATTCTTGCATACCCTATAAAATGTGTAGTGGATGTTATTCATTAGATGTGCTTCATTGTATCAGTTGTAGTTATGCATTTACTTATGAGATGATGTATCTATTATTTCCTTGTGATCATGAAATTCTTCTTGAGACTTAAAATAATTAATAAAAATTCTTAAATGTGACTCAGCTTGAAGGAACTCTTGAGGAATGAAATTTGTATTAAATTCATGTGTTTGTGTATATTGCTTTCGCATTGTTACTTTGATGTTGATTTAACTTTTTTTTAAATAGTTTAGTAAACATTGTGACATGTTAGGATTATTTCTCTAGGGTTACCAAATGGGGTGTTATAATCCATACTTGCTGCAATTAAATAAATAGTCATTGATCTTAGGTTTAGGATTGGACTTACCTATTTTTCTTCTAAAAAAAATTTTTGTATGACCTAGTTTTTCATAGTGATAGCATGTAGGATTCTTTCTCTTTGGTCTTGTATTCCTTTTCCCCCATGCTTTGATGACTCACCTTTCTTGGTATATGATATGAACTTGGTATAACCTAATATAGCAGTATCATGAGGCCTTCTTTTTACTTTTAACTGTTCATGTAACTCCCCGCTTGGGAACCCAAGAGAAAAAAAAAACCTAATATGTTACAAATTTTACTAAACTATTTTTTTTATAATAAGTTTAAACAACATCAAAGTAACAATAATGTGGAAGCAATATATACATACACATCAAGTACATATAAGAAAATTACAAATGCAGTTTCCATTTCTCAAGGGTTCCTTTATGTTGAGTCACATTAAAAAGTTTGTATTAATAAGTTTGAGTCTCAAGTACAAAGTCTCATGATCATAAATAAATAACAGATACATTATCACATAAGCAAATGCATAAGTACAACTAATAATATGAAAGCACATCTAATGAATAACATCCACTGCACATGTCATAGGGTATGTGAAAATAGATACAAGTACATCAATATACAATACAATATATAGGATCTCAAAACACATGATACATAGATACATCAAAATGAATAAAAGTCCCCAAGATAATAATAAGAATGATAATGATACAACTACACCAACAAGAATCCACATTTGTAAATCTGAGGGGGACCCAATGGTAAGAAGACACTACCTCTTGACTATGTGGTCACCTAGTTAGGCCCTCACTCCCACTATGTAGGAGAGATAATTTATGATCCATACACAAATAATCAAATAATAAAATAATCCTAGGAAAAGAATCTTGTAGCCAAAACTACTCAAGGGTAACACAAGCTACACAAGAAGAAGAGATAATTAAAATCAAAAGGAGACTCATCCAAACCAACATCACATACTAAAATCAACAAGTGATACCAAGTATAAATCAAATACCAAAACCAAAAGATAAACCACCTCCAAAATAATGTCAAGTGTCATAAACACAATAACTAATAGATAACAACTATCGTCAATAAAAGTAAACCATCAATTACTAACTCCAACAATAAAAACACTAGTAATGAATAATTGATAATTCATTAATAAAATTCTACTATCAACAATAAATGACATCCAATAAATGAGTAACAACTCATGATAAATACACCATTAAAAGTAATATCCAATAAATACACCACTAGAGGCAAATATTAAAAAGAAAGCCATGAAGGAGACTTGAACTACATACTATAGAGTGTCATCACATGAGCCAACTCTAAGGTTATCCTATTAGTCTCTCAAGACCCTAGCCCCCTAGTGACTCTATGTGGAACCATAATACCCTCTCATGAAGACAAGTAAACTAGTCAAACCTCTCAAGGTATCATCTCATTCGCATCCTTAGTCTATACAAGCACTTAAGGCATGGACAAGGAAAAATCTCTAACTTATCTTTTTAATTTATCTCAAGGCATGGGGGAGGAAAGTATTTTAATTACTATGTTATTACTTGTTACACAAATTATAATGTGTTACCCTAGCAACCACTTTGGGCCTCAGCTCCCATTGCAAATCACTTCCATAGACATGCACCTAGACTACCTTTCCAAAACTCATAAATCAGAATTATGTCCCATACCAAAAAAGTATTATTGATCAAATTTGGTTCCTTAATAGGAAACCCAAAAATAACATTGGTTCGCAAAACCCAAGTTCTCATAAATGCTCAATAATATAAAGCTCATAAAACATGAATCTCAATTCAAATCATAAAGTTCATCATGACATCTAGTCAAATAATCATAAAAGATGTCTTAAAAAATGCCTCTAGTTCACATCCTAACTTGACCAACTAAACAACTCACAAAGAAAACCATCACAAAAGTAAACATCACAAGACTATAAATAGAATATGAGAAAATACATAGTTTTCAGCCACATGATTTAATTCCATCATTTTTTGTTGTTTAATTTGGGTCATAAAGATGTGTTTAGAAGTAAAATAAGAATATACATGTTAATATAAATTGTTATGTTAATATACTTATTTAAATCAATAAGTATTTAAATGTCAAATCTCTTTGCATATAAAATATCATGCAATATTATCATGTTACTAATTTAAATAATCTTAAATCAATAACATAAATGTATATTATTAGATTAAATATTAATACCAATTTCATTTCTAAAATATTATTTTGACTTATACAAAGTCCAATATTAATATTTACTTTTCTTTTAATTCATAATGCAACTAGAGATAAAATTATAAATTTAATTGATTTTTTTATAATTTATTTTATAAAGTCAAGTAGTTATTAAACTAGATGATTACCAAGTGAACTCCACCACAACTTCCCTTAAAATATAATAAAATTAAAATATTTCATTATTAACTTCCCTCGTGCATTAATAATTAAAAAATCATTTATATGCAACTAATAGTTTAACTAAACTTAAAGATTCTTTAATACCAACATCCACTTTATAACTAAAAGAGTAATAATTAATTTAATTTTTAAAATTAATAAATAATAATAATTTTTTATTTTTTATTAATTAATTTTTTATTTTCAGAATTAATAAATAATTCTAGAAAAAGATTTTTTTTAATAATAAATCTAAAAATTAAATTTTTTAAAATAATAAATAATCATTTTTTAAAAATTTAATTATAATTATTTTTTAAAATAAATAAATCCAAAAACTAAATTATAATTTTATAAGATAAAAATAAACATGCAATCACTATTTTGCATTCCTTTGATCTCTCAAATCATGCAACCATAATATAGTTAGTTTTCTATTTTTAGTATATTTGTTTTCACATGCATGTATAAGTTTAGTTATAACATGCTTTCCTCTCAATTAATCTTTTTCTTTCTAAATAAATTTTGCAATTAAATTATTTTAGACGTAAGAAGAATATTAATCTTTATTTAGAAAATTCATGATAATCATGTGGTTATAATAACAAATTTAAAGTTGAAACCCTAGTTGTTCAATTTGTTGTTTTCTTCCAATTTTCTATAATTGAATTTTTCCTATATTCGAAAGGGTTTTAAAAGAATATAGTCATAATAAATTTCTACAGTTTTTCTGTAGTCAAGTTTTCTTGATTAATAAGCTTTCCTTTTCAAAATCTACAACATAATCCTTTATCAAAAAATCAATAGAGTAAATTAATAAGCATTATGCAAACACACAAGAAAACACGAAGTATACAGATCTTTCAATAAAATTCTATAATGGGTTTGTTGGTGTAATTAAATACTCACTAGTTACACTTACTTAAGCCTATTTAGGATAATGCATTTCATAGTAGTTTGTGATTGAGACACTTAGGAGTTTGCACCTCAATTAAACACATGGTGTAGGAGAATTCCACTCTAGGTGGTCATAGTTGTTATCTTATTCCACCTTTAGTGCACTTATCACATTATCATCCTTATCAGTGCACATACTTCATTGCACAATGGAGGATGATCCACCTTTCATGGACATGCAATTCCACCTTGTGTGGGTGATAGCTTATCTTCTCCTTATCATTGTCTCTTATCGCCTCTCTTATATAAGAAGGCCTATTATGTATATTTCAAATAAATTTATTGGATGTCAATCAAATCCATTATCAATAAGCATTCTTGCATCTTCATGCTATTGTCTTGTCAATCTCTTGTGGAAGTTATCTTGGTCTTTTATTTGATCCTAGGGGTGTTATAGAGCCACCTAAAACTCTAACATGGTATCAGAGCTCTCATGGTGTGAAGACTTCTTCTCAAGAAGTGCAATCTTGGTGGTATACCATTTGGCAATTTGGACATCACAATTTGGAGGAGATTTCGGGAGTTGTATTTTGTGACCTTCTATTGTAGGTGAAAATTGGAGCTTGTTGGTGCAAATAAGAGTTGGCATCATATAGAGGAGGTCCAAAAATCCCTAAATTAAATTTCGTTTCATCCAAATCGGACATCTAAGGCCAAATCTCGAGACATTTAATTTTTGAAGGTGTGGCGGTGGCGATTCAAAAATAATAATTTCAAAGGCAATTTTCAAACAGTTATATCTTCCTCATATAGACTCCTTTTTTCTAAGCAATTTTTTTTTGTTTTGGGGTAGAATTTCACAATCTACACAATGGTTTAGGTGATTTTGGATCTCTATCTCTAAATTTTTTGGAAAATTGTAAAATGTGTTTTTTGCAACTTTCAAGGCTTTGTTTGGGCACATCCATTAACATTTTCAAGTGTAATTTTTTTTGAAAGTGCGTGATTTTTCCTCTACTTTCCAGATCTATAATCAAATTTTAATTATTTAAAGTGGACATATCACTTTCAAAAATAGGTCTTTTTTGGCTATATTTGCACTTGGTGAATACTTGAATTTCAATTTCTTAATTTTGAATCAATAATTTGAAGGATTTATCAGTTTATTTCAGTCATCATTTGATTTCATTATGGATTTTTCAAAAGTTCCATTACTCACTCCATATAACTATCATGAATGGAAATAGGCAGTTTCTAATTAGTTGATGAGTATTAGATTGCTTAGAATTATTCTTAGACAAGATCCAAAGCTAGCTACAGGTGTTGCAGAAAGAAGGAAATGGTCTGATAGAAGGGATAAAGCATTGGCTCTCTTAGATCTACCATCTCCAATGATTTATTACATCATATTTCATCCTATACACATACTCATGATGCCTAGACTACATTGGAAGGAATCTTTGGTAAACCTGATAGAATAAGAAAATTCAAATTGGAGAATGAGCTTATAGTTCTAAGTCCATGTGATTTTGACAATATTCAAGACTTTTTCTCTAAGTTCAATTCCATTAGATTGGAGCTTTCTAATTGTGGCATTACTAAAGATGATGAGCAAGTGATATTATTTATTATTTCCAAGCTAGGTCTTGAATATTCAATCTGTGTTTCCACATTCTATACTACTATGGATGTTCTTGGTAATGCATACAAAATGCCTTCTCTTGATGAATTTGCAACTCAGCTCACATGGGAACAAGAAAAGTTAGCATGCATGGGTCAATTGAAGCCTTTTAAGCATCAAGCATTGGTTGAAAATGACTCCTTTCCAAAGGCTCCCAAAGGAAAGGAAAACAAACAACACGACGATCATAAACAACATGACACAGGTGATGACTCTCCTTCACAACATAATATTAAATCTAAGTCCTCTTCAAGAGAAGAAACATCTACAAGAAAAAGAGATAAATGTGCTTATTGCAAAAAGTTAGGACATGATGAGTATAAATGTTTCCATATGAAGATTGATGGGCTCACTCACATTCTTCAAATGAACAATATCTAGTTGCCCTCATCCATGTCTTCTCCTTCTTCTCAATATCAGGCAGCTACTACATCTACATCATCATCCAAAGGAAAAGGACAAGCACTCATTGCTTCCAAACATCCTAAGCAAGGTAAATGGCTTCTTGATTCAAGTGCATCACATCATATGACATCTTCAATGGATATGTTTTCTTCTATTGAGCCTTGTACTTGTCCACCTATATTGATGGGTAATAATACATACATGAAGGTTTGTGGGAAAGTTTCTATTCCTATGGGATAGAGTACATTTAATGATGTTCTATGTGTACCATCCTTTACCACTAATATCCTTTCCATTTACCAAATTACTCATGGGGCACAAGGAAAAATTGTTGAGTTCACTCTTGATTATGTCTATATTAGGGATATGGAGACTATAGATGTCATAGCTATGGGAGTGGTTGATCATATATCATGATTCTATTCTTTTGCACATTTTTTTGATAATGATGATGATATTCATGATGTACCTAACCCTTTATCAAGGGTAAATAATTCATGTAAGGAGAACATTGGACACTTGAATCATTTTTTTCTTGAGACAACTATTGAACTTCCTACTCCTCCATCTCTTGCTTCTTCAGACATGAGTTCTACTATTCAGCAGGATGATCTTTATGCTTCAAATCTTGCAGTGTGGGATGAATTCCTAGATGCTCTTTCAGATGAGTCTCATAATGAAAATTTGGTTAATAAATCTAAGGAGGTTTCTCTTCAAGATACTTCTTCACCTTCTTTGGAGATTGGATTTCCCAACTCTTCATGTTCTCTTGATTTTTCACTTCTCATAGGTCAGCTTGATGGTGTGACAGAATCTTTGATCTTGGAGACACCTATTCAATCTTCAAAGATGCATGCATGGAGACCTTTTTCCTCCTTCCTCACTTTTTACATGGAGTGGCTTCTTCATCATTTGATGTATTTATCTCTTCCTAAGGAGAGATATGTTTCTTGTAGGCATTGGATTATATTTTTCTTGCAGGTACTCTTCATCAACATTGGAGCTTCTTCATTATGGGGGGATATCATATCTCCTTATTTCCTTCCTATGGGGGGGTCATTCTTTGTATATACATAATGTATGCAATTTTTGGGGGGTCCTGAGTACTCCATCCATCAATGCATCTTGTTTTCATCTCTCTTTCTAGAGAGGGTTTTTCCCATGAGGTTTTCTCTCTTTCCCCACTTTATAAGAGATTACATTTCATGTATTGCATTGCATATTGTACATGGGTACCTAAAATGGCCTTGTAGCTAGGACCCATCTTGCATTGTGAGTTTAAGTGTGTTCCCCTAAGTTGTACTTAAGTGGGGTGTTGGTGTAATTAAATATTCACTAATTACACTTACTTAAGCTTACTTAAGATAATGCATTACATAGTAGTTTGTGATTGAGACACTTAAGAGTTTGCACCTCAATTAAACGCATGGTATATGAGAATTCCACTCTAAGTAGTCATAGTTGTTATGTCATTCCACCTTTAGTGAAATTATCACATTATCATCCTCATCATTGTACATACTTCATTGTACAATGGAGGATGATCCACCTTTTGTGGACATGTGATTCCACTTTGTGTGGGTGATAGTTTATCTTCTCCTTATCATTGTCTCTTATCGCCTCTCCTATATAAGGAGGCCTATTATGTACATTTCAAATAAATCCATTGGATGTCAATCAAGTCCATTATCAATAATAGCATTCTTGCATCTTCATGCAATTGTCTTGCCAATCTCTTATGGAAGTTATTTTGGTCTTCATTTTATCTTGGGGGTGTTGTAGAGTCACCTAAAACTATAATAGGGTTTTCAAATGCTACCTCAAAACCATAGCTAAAATCTAAGACAATCTATGAATGCATGCAAATCCAAACCCTCTGAAACTTTCAACAATTCTTTTTTTTCTTCAATTCCAAATTTTTCTTCCAAAAACTTGTATGCAGAAATGAGCTCGAATCTCTTAATAAAGAGATTAACTCTACCTAGGGTTTCTAATTTTTGAACATGCAAAGGCCTCTCCTTAAAATAAACTTTTATTATTTAATCATTTCATGCACACTTAAAGAACTTTTTTTAATTCAAATATTCTTTTATATTTTCTTTTCCTCTACTTTATTAATTAGTACAAGCACTATTTAAAGTGTAATTTATTATTTAAATTAATAATAATAATTAAAGCTCATTGTTTAAATGTAACTCTAATTTAATTATTATTAAATAAATAATTATAATAAAACAATGTTAAATCTTTAATCTTTTAATATTCTAATTCTCATTTTATCTAACTTCTTAAATTAGACTTTTAAATTAAATCTTTTTTGAATTGAAGTGCATATTTAATTAATTTCTAATTAATTAAATATCATCATGTTCTAATTTCTCTTTAACCAATTTTCTAAAATTAGATTTCTAAATTAAGTCTTTTAAATTAAAGTATATATTTAATTAGCTATCAAAGGAGACTCACAAATTATCCTAAATGTGTTAAGAAAAAGAGAAACCCCAAACTAGATCCTTAATTCTAGACTCGAATGTGCCTTAGCCATCTTTGATCAATTTGAAGAAACAATCATAAAACATATTTATAGGGAAGGTAATAGAGAAGTGGATAATTTTGCTAACAAAGGAGCACATGGAGAACACATTCTAATAAAACAATCTAATATGATAAGTTAGACTCTTATTCTTGGAGTGAAATTGGTTTAGAATTTTTATTGTCAAAATAAATATGTCAATTTCTTTTGATAGGTTATGTATGTCTATGTGCAAGTTGTATGATTGACCAATTTAGTTGATATCATGGAAGTTTAATGTTAATAAGAGACATTAAAATTTTTCCTTATTTACTATTGGATTTTTAAATTAAAGTTAAAAGGAGATAAGTTTCATTTTGGTTATGTAGCATCCTTCATTTCATTCTAACAACTTGATCATGGCCAAGTTTAATTCTAAGGTTATATTCATAAGGTTATCAAGAGAAAAGCTATAAATTGAAAAATTAAAAAAACAACACTAAATTAGTTAAATTACCCTAAGATATTTATGTGAGGGCTACACTAAGGATACCTATCCATCTCTGATCTTTGGTGTCCAATTGAGATATTCTTTAATATAAACACAATCTTGGGCCTTATGGTCTCTTACCTATCAAAAAAAATAAGTTCTAGGACGTTTCACATTTAGCCCAAAAAGTGATGCATTACTTGGTCACCACTCTATATTTATTGCAAAAGGAAATTTTGGGTGAGAAGGACACTAAAGATGGCAATTTTAAGGAATGTTTTTAAGTTTGTGATTGAGGATTAGGTGTGAATAATGTTGTCAAAGAGTATTATGCTAGTAGTACTCTGGGTAGTATAGTTATGTTAGTACAAGTGGTTTTTGATATTACAACTAGCAAGATTTTCAAGGTTTTTAATATGTGGAAGTCATGGTAATTGTTTAGTTTTTTGTGTTGTCAATGTGAATCTACTTACCATTTCCATTGGGCATTGTACTAAGGGACAAGGCCCTAGTTTTTGTTGTTTCTAATATTAATTATATCAAACATGCACATACAAGGCAATTGTTGTGTCATTTTGACAAATGCATGTTATTGAAATATGAGTGAATACATCTAACAAAGAAGTTATCTTATTTAATATTGATTTGACCTACGTCTAGTCAAAAGGTTAAACAAAGGCTTGATTTTTTACATATTTTGTTCTAGACTTAGCACATATAGATAACCTCAATGAAAGTGAAAAATTAACAAATACATGCTTATAAATATAAGTGAATACATTCAACAAAGAAGGTCTCTTATTTGATAAGTAAAGGGAAGAATCATTTGATTTGATCTATGTCCAATCAAGAAATTTTATATTTGATTTTAAACAAAGACTTGATTTTTGTTGCCAAGTTCATTTTTTCCCTGCAAGTTGTAGTTGTTGATATTTATTAAGTTTATGATCAAGATTGCATGTCAAAGTAGCCTTTAGGTGACTTACTTCTCATCAAATTCCCAAGGCTCTCACTTTACATCTTTTTTGAGTATCCTTTGCTTTGCCCTTCCCTATCTCTCCATTCAGGTTTCTTGTTGTTTTATTACATTTGGGGTTCAGGTGATTTAGGTTTCATTGGGATGTGTTTTAAGTGTCTTCCTAATGAGAAATAAGTTCTACTTATTTATGTAACTGCCATCTTGCACCAACTTTCTCATTTCCTTTGGATTCTAAATAATTGGGTTGGTTTTCCCCTTGGCAAAGTTCATCAAGCATGTATTTGAGGAACAAAGTCATGATGGTATTAATAAGTGTACACTTGATTGTCTCATAATATAGAGATCCAGAAAAGTGTAATTCAAAGCCAAGAAGGTCTCAAATTGAGTCTCAAAGGTAGAATCTATTTCTATGAAAAAAGATGGGTTTGTGGTTTTCCATCTCCTCACTGATGGAAACAAAGGTATTATGTTCTTTTTCTGAAGCCATCTTGGCTAGTTCCCAATTCTAAGTCTTTATGTATAAATAGGATGTAGGCATGATGCTAAAAGAATTATTCTGAGCCTGTAATGAAGGATCCATGCTCAAAATCTCACCTCAAAGCTATTTGATCATGATCAAAGGGAAAATGTTGTAAATTTTTCCTCTCTCCAAAAAGTGCTAAATTCCAAGGGGTTTTTCATCCTTAGGAAATATAGAAGGCCGCTTTTTTGAAGACTTAAAAAACAAAAATCTAAATGACTTTGATATGTGAATATTCTATGGAGATGCCTAAAAGATGCTTCTAGAAAATTCAAATATAGAGGTGCAACCCTGACATAAAGCAGATCAAGAATTGAGTGCTTAGGGGGAGAAATGAGAAAATGAAGTGCCCAAGTTATTAAAGGATCATTCGCTGCACTACATTCCCAAATCAAAGGAAAGATAAGCTTACAGAAAGGTGGATCTATGCTCTCTCCTCCGCACATATTAAGTTGTCAAATAAATCTTCATTCCAAATCCTGAAGGAAAAAAGGCATTTTCTGTTGAACTAAAACCCTTGTTTCAGTAAGTGGCCTTTAATGATATGATTTTTCTTTAAGTGAAGTAATTTTTGGGCCCATTTGCCGTTGCACCAAAAGCCATCACTATTAGTGAACATGGAACACCACATAATTAACCACCTGTGGGCAGGGGAGCACGTCGCATCACCCAACAATCTCCCCCTCGACGCGCATACCAAGTGCTTACGCGGGTCGGGAAGGCGCCGGGGAGATTTGAACCCATGACCAGGCCAAAACCAGGCTCTGATACCAATTGTTGGGCCCATTTACCGTTGCACCAAAAGCCATGACTATTAGTGAACATGGAACACCACATAATTAACCACCTGTGGGCAGGGGAGCGCGTCGCATCACCCAACAGTAATATGGCTTTTAGGATTATGAATCCTTATGTGCATGGAAACAAAAAGTTTTAAATAGCCATTGATTATGAAATTTATTGCAAATCATGTCATTATGATCATTGGTTGAACTTAACTTTGTTTGTCTGGCACCAACATTTAGATTTCTACATCTATTTCATTATAATTGCCTCAAAAAAAATTCCTCAATTATTTTAATTGACTATTTATTAAGAACTACATCTTTTGAAATCATAGAAAATGGCAATCAGAGTGGCAGGTTACGATAAACTTATACACCTCGAAAGTGAGTTAAAGGATTTAATTGATACATCATTCAAGTTATATGACTTAGGTGATATTCATAGAAGGCTTAACTTTTAGCACATCCACCTAATTACCTAGAAGTTGAAAGAAAGTGGATTGGTTGAAGTTGTCAAATTTCATATGGTTGTACAAGCTCCAAAACTAGTAAGGGAATGTATAGAAAGATATAATCTGGAAATGAAGCAAATCTTGATTCTCAATCAGTCTATCCTTCTCTCGATTAAAAAATCTTTGATTTAGTCTACATTCAATGTGCTAGTGAAGGAGGGATATTTTCACATCAATTTTAGATCATCTGCATCCATGTTCAATGAGAAGAAAACTTTGAGAAGGGAAGATATGCAGAGGACCTAGTTCCAAATGCCTCGCTCAAAGAAGATCAAGATCCAAAAAACTCTTTTTGGGACCTGTTTAAAAAGTGAGATTGTTGACATCTTGGCATTACTTCTCAATTTAAAAGGTAAAGAGAAAATTCTAGAATTCATTGAGCACCACTTCTTCCTAGTGCAGTCCATTTGTGCAGAAGGTCTATAGATCTACTGGGCCCAAATTATATGCAATGAGCTCGCCTCATGGTTGAATTTAGCTAAGGGATTCAAGCATTTTTACATGTCTTCTTATTTAATCTATGCCTTGGCTATGCATCACCTATGGCCAGGCCTTCCTAGCATTAAAGATTACAATGAAAATATAAGGGTGTATGATTTCTACCCACACCTTTAGCTACAAAGAATTTTTGAGGAGTATGTGAAAGTGTACGACACCTTCACTATGAGGTTATCTTAGGAATTGCAAGGCTGCCCCTAGTGAAGATTTTCACCAAAAGCAATTTTGGCTAGTAACTAGTTCAGATGCTCTTTCATCAAATTTCTAACCTTCTCCTACCTACGAATTGGTGCTTTTGATGGTTTTCCCAAAAAACTTCCTAGGTACCTAGAGGACAAGGTTTTTCTTGTCGAATTGTGTTGACAAATACTTGAAGTGAAGGCCTTATGTTCAAATGTGAAGAAGATAGTCAAGATTCCCTTCCCCATAGTGGTTGGACCCTATTCTTGTACCTCTAGATCTGATGCTCAAAATCTAGTCAAGAGTTTTAAGAGTAAAATAAAGTTGATTGATTATGAGGTATTTGGCTTCAGTATGACCTAGTAAACTTTGTAAGAGATCATTTGAAGTTGGGATACACCTAAAAACATGTTCCAAACATTGAAGATTTTTGGGCTGAATGTCTTAATGAGTATCAAACGTGGGAGAAGCTTTGGTCTCAGTTGACAACTGATGAGATTAAATTATGTAATGACTCTATTGATGTTTCTAATCTTGCAAATGATGGATCCTATATGCATCCCTCATCTTATGAGTAGATTAAAAGCACTCCTATTGTGTCTACCCCGCCTATAGGTCCTTTCATTGATACCATGGAGGTCTTAATGCATGGAATCACCAAGAGGATGGATAAATGGGTAGAGTAGACCCGAGTGAGAAAGAAGAGAATGGGAAGCACTGGTACCATTGGTGGAGTATCTTCCAGAGCTACCCAATCAATTGAAGTAACCATCACTATTGTTGCTACTTCAACATCTGTAGGCCCAATCCAGTCTATCACCCAAGGTGAAGACTAGCCTTTGGAAAAGAATGTTCTAATCACTCCTACTTGTGGAGGTGGATCTATTCTAGATATGGGAAGAGTTGGGCAGATGGAAGGGGATAAGGAGAAGGAAAAAGAGCAAGAACAAGAGAATTCAATAGCTAAGCCTACCTTCCCTATCCAAGTCATCAATTTGGATGGTGATACCAACCCCATGGATGGCCAAGAATAGGATACATCATAGCAAGGGGATACTTTGGCCCTCTTAGTAACCAATTTCACTTCCTTCCTTGTTGTTTCTAAGAGCACAAAAAGTCCCTCAGTGGAAAGAAAGCTCTTTGATCCTACTACCTTGCAATCAAAAATCAATTTCCTTTCAACCGATTCATGGTTGGAGGAGACCATTGATTAGAAGAAGAAGAGGTATGAAGAAGCTATCCCATTAAAGAACTTCATCACATAGACAACTTCTTCTTAGCTACCATCAAAGAAGACAAAGAAGAAAAAGTGCATAGAAGCATTGGCTACTGATCCTTCTATTGGCCACATGTTGATGGAGAGAGAAGAGCCTCAAAAAGAGGGCAAGTTCCATGAGCTGAGTGCCAATGACTTTGAAATCATAACAATGGAAAATTGTATCCCTATTCATGATTATGTGGTAAATATATGGAAGTCTACCAATGAGAAGATTAAGGATAGACTAAAAGAGTTGAGGGTAGAGAAAGAAGTGCTCAAGGCCTCAAATAAAGAACTAATGGACTACAATAGGTCTACACTTGGAAGTACTTCAACTAGCACATTTAACCCAAATGGAGAAGAGAATAAGAACTTGATTTTGGAGCTACAACAAGAAAGGCAATTTGGGAAATTGGTTGAGCATGGGTTGATCAAATGAAGGCACAAGATCCCCCACTCATTGAGAATTTGGGAAATCTACTATTTAGATGTTCACAAGTTAAGGGAGGCAAATTTTAGTCATCAAACTATTATGCAAAATGTAGTAGACAGACTAACAGAGCAATTGGTACTATTGCAAGAGGTGATCAACATGAAGACCAATGTTTCCATCTCCCACGTGATCCTCAAAACAAGCTAGGAGCCATTGTTTCATTGGAGATAATCTTTAGATTTCATAGTGGAAAGCTCTTCAAGCTCTTCAAGAGCATGGGTTGATTAAATGAAGGCACAAGGTCCCCCACTCATTGAGAATTTGGGAAATCTACTATTTTAGATGCTCACAAGTTAAGGGAGGTAGATTTTAGTTATCAAACTACTATACAAAATGTAGCAGATAGACTAACAGATCAATTGGCACTATTGCAAGAGGTGATTGACATGAAGACCAACATTGGTGTCTCCCATGGGATCCTCAAAACAAGCCAAGAGCCATTGTTTCATTGGAAATAATCTTTAGATTTTATAGTGGAAAGATCTTCAAGACTTGCAAGTGAGCTAAAAGATGTACATGACCTAGTGTAGAAGACTATAGAGAAGCTCTTTGAACACTTGAAATTTCTACATATAGAGTCATATGTATCTAGCAATGGCTAATTGGTAGACATTGAGTAGATGAAGACCAAGTTCCTAGCATTTGTTGATGAGGCCACTAATCCACTCAACTTCCAGATGTCAAAGATCTAGGAGCTTTCATCAGCAAACTCCATCTTAAAGAAAGTATCAGAAAAGTTCCAATCAAAAGTCACCAGAGTGGATGAGTTGACAAATATGCATGATTATTGGATGATTCAAACCAAAAATATCATAGTTCTAGGTTTTGATGAGCTAGATAAAGTAATGGATACAATCAAGGCTTATAGAGCTAAGGTGGTAACTCTAAAGAAAGCATGATACTCTGATATTCTCTTAGACATCTATCATTCTCTCTCTATTGTAGTCATTTTTGGCATTTCCTTAGTAGGCTTAGACTCTGTAATGGACGATGACTCAGTCAAGTCCCATTTTTAGCTTCCACCACTCAAAGATGCTCTGCATTGCAATCATCAAATGTAACTAGCCATTTTGAAGAGGCCTATATATGTAACCTTCTGAGAAGTTAATAAGATTGGAAAAGTTATTTGTGGGCGAACCCCTATAGATGGGACCATTCTGTGTGACTCTGAGTCTACATGTTAATTTTTTTGTTAATTATTTTTTGTATGATGTTTAGAATGAATGTGTTGTAACTGAAATTGAATGATCATGACTAAACTTGGTTTTATTTCTTTCATCTCAATGGATTCTAAGATTTCCTTTCCTCAGCATAAGCATTATTTTTTCCTTGTGTTGTGCACTGTAGTTCATGTATGTTTTAGTTAATTGTTTGAGAAGTTCAAAAAACAATTAATGAAGTAGCCAAAAATTGGAAATCTATGTATTATTAAAACTTAGTTATTTTGGCAATCTAATAATTACGCAATCAGTCATCCTTTCCTCTCTTTTTCTATTGTAGGTAGTATTTCATGCATTTCAAGCTTGCATTCGGATTAGAATAGGTTACATAATAGATGTTAGTCTCCTTTTTTAAATTTGCCTAGGTTGTTTGAAGTGTTGAACAATCTGGTTGCTGACCTCTTCTACTCTTTGGTTAAGAGAATACCCCCTAAACTTTTTTTAAAAAATCATTGTAAATCTTGCATTTTAAAGGGAATTGTACCTTTCAAATTTAGGGTTCTTTGATAGATTACTATAGTGACCCATCCTATTGTTAACTTCTTTGTTTTCCATTATCCATTGGGCAATTAAGAGTTAAGATATAAACCAAAGAATTAAGAAAGATAAACTATTAACCAGCAGTTTTTGGTGAATCTACTGGGGACTTACCTGTACATCCTAAGTTTTCTTAGTAGGTCTATTTGTGACTTTACTATATATCTTAAAATTTATCTCTATTGCACTCAATTTTTTTAGTCATGCATATTAGCTCATAAGGAGAAATGGTGTTGCCTCATGAAGGACAAATCCCAGTAGTGCAACCCAACCTCAGCTTCCAAGAAGAGCAAGAAGACATAATAAACCAGCTAAATACTCTTTCCTAGAAAATTCAAAAGTCTCTTGACCAATATTGAAGAGTTGACTTCATCCTTGAAAGAGAGGAGGCCAATGTTGAGCATTAGGAAGAAGTATTATGGGAAAGAAGATTAAGAGAAGTGTAACCATTGTGAATTTAGGAATTCATCCTAGATCCTAAAATACTAGAACTATTTGTGGCAAAGGAAAAATTGACCCAGTGTTTGAAGAATTGAAGAAAGTTGATTTCCCAATATTGGAAGATCCTCTAAGAAGAGGAAGAACCTACTCATGGGATCCATTGTTTCAAGGTATATATGGAGCTCTATTTCCATTACCCCATCCCATTTCCTAGAGACCCAATCATTCCTCTTCACCTCCTATCTTCCACACTCAGATCTCATCACTGTATGATGCTCTCACCCTTCATGGAGTGGTATCCCCTGCTATCATCACCTTTCAACCAATACCATTAATTCTCCCTACTCCAATGGTTGTGTCCTAGGGTAGTTCTATTGCCCCCCTTCAGCTTGCTATTAATAATAACCTACCAAGAGCTTCTCAAAATAACTTCCCCAAGTTTAATGGCAATGGAAAAATCTCTATTGATTAGCACATCACTACTTTCTTTGCATCATTTAGCATCATTTTTCCTTACCATGGAGATGTAGTAGTAAGAATGTTCTTAGAGACTCTGGTTGAGAATGTAGCTGATTGGTTTCAACATCTCTTGGTGGGATGTATTACAACCTAGGATGACATGTAGAATCAATTTGAGGCTTGCTATAAGAGAACGAAGGGAAAGCATACTCTGTTGTCCCAACTCTCACAAATTAAGAAGGATCCTAGCATTCCTATGAGATATTTCATTGCAAGGTTCAATAAACTAGTTAATTGGATTCCCATTGTGAGTAGGCTAACTTCTAATAATCAAAAAATATTTTTCATTAGCTTGATGCCCTAGACATCATTTTTAAAATTAGAAGAGTACATGTGGTTAATCTTCAAGCCACTCATACCTTGGTGATAGAATTGGAGGATGATTTGATAGTAGCCAAAAAATGGAAGTGGGAGCTTCAAAGTAGAACTTTCACAAGTTTTCTTGTTAGTATAGCCCATAATATAGAAGTGATGCTTCAAAAATTATCAAATGAGATGATTTCCATGAAAATAAAAATGGGGGAAATAGCTCACTCTTTCTAGCAACCTTACTAGGATATTCTGAGAAGAAAACATGAAGGGAAACCATTGCAATTACCATCTACTCAGCAAAATCTTGCCATTGAGGTAGCTCCAAAAAAGCAAAACATGTGTATATTTCACTTAAGAGTGGACCATGATAGTGACTCTTGTTTGGAGATGAATAATGACCTAACAATTGAATATTCTAAAAAAATATATATTTTTTATCCCCTAGAGACTCCAGAACATTTTACTTGGAGTATGAATCAAATTTGGATGTTGGAGGTGATTGCTTTGCCACTTTGGATGGATTACAAATGACCATGGCAATGAGAAGTCAAAGAGACAAGAACCTGGTGAATTATGTCCCTTCCCAGAACATAGCCCCTAACTCTTCACCAACTACAACTGGCACATCTACTCCCTCTCCTTGGAGGAAAGAGAAAATAGGATGATATAATTCAATATTGTAAATACACTCATATCTAGGTTTCTCCCCTTGATTACCTAAAAACCCACCCTACTAAATTGCAAAAACTAGTAGATTTTTGTAAAGGTGAAGCTAATTGTAAAACTCACCCTAATGTCAATATTGTTATTAGCAACAACAACCCCAACTAAATAATGGCACACTCATTTATGAAGAACTTGTCCTGCCTATACTTTTTAAAGAAGAAGAGTCCTCAGTCTTGGCTACCTCTCCTGGTCAGAAACCCAATTTATTTTACATGACCTTATATGTAAATGTTCACAAACTAAGTAATTGTATAATTGATTTTGGAGCCTCTGAAAATTTCATGCCTTCCTCTATTGTTTGTTCTATGGGATTGGCCCTAACCAAGACATTTGGACATTGTTATTCCATGGATGCAAAATAGGTCCCCCTTTTAGGGCAAGTAAAAGATGCAAAAGTAGCCTTAGTCATACACCCTACAAAAAGAATGAAATTAACCATCTTGGTAGTTGATATCCTGGCTAGCTATGGTATGCTATTGAGTAGGAGCTTCTGCAGAGATGTGGGAGGGGAAATCAAGATGGATTGGTCTCATGACATAATTCTTGTCGGTAATAAGAAGATCAAGTTAGAACCTGAGGAGAAGGCCAATTTGACTATCATGAAATTTGATGATCCTAAGGCCCAAATTCTATATCAAGAGATGGAATTTGGAAATTACATGATGTTTTCTAACTTTAGCAATTCAAAAGAAAAACCAAATCCTCCTAGTCACCAAGAGGTTTAGATCTTAGATTTTTATGGTAGTTGTGCTATTGTTGGATCTAGAGCTGGCATGGTGCTTGTTCCTCCTAATGGAGATATAACACAACTTGCATACAAGCTGCAATTCAAGAACACTAATAATATAGTAGAGTACAAAGCACTGTTTTTGGGTATCATTGTTGTAAAACAAAGAGGAGTAAAAATCCTAAGAGCCCAAGGAGATGAAGAGCTTATAGTGAAGAAAGTCTTTGTTGGATACAAGTGATCTATTGTGTGTTGTCTTTGATGTTACATAGATGTCATATCAATTGATAGACAATGCTTATCAAGCTCACTTGGTCAGTGAAGATATTTTTCCTTGTCTACTAAGCATTCACAGGTTTACTCTCGATAGATGACAGTGTCTACTAAGCTCACTTGGGTGTCAAAGGAATTGAAGCAAAAAAGAGTTTTAACTGAGCTTACTCAGTTAACAAAGGGAAAGTTAGACAGAGTTAGTATTCACTGAGTTCACTTAGTTGCCAAAGGATTTATGCAAGTCTACAGTGTTAACCGAGCTTCAGTCAGTTAACACAGGAAATCATTCCAAAGCTAGTTTCTACTGAGCAGGGTCGGGTTACGAAGGATTTTTCTTATTTTGGCATATGAAGCTTAATTACTTTATGTATTGATTCTAGCCAACTATGATGATGAATATTGCTTATTGTAATTTGAATTTGGGCCGACTTGACAATCTGGAAGGTATAAATAAAAGGTCAAGTTGAGATTTCTAGTGTGTGCAAGTGTGTTGATTGAATTGAAAATGAAAAGAGAGGGAGTGAACTTGAGGGATAAGCAAGTATCCTTGTGGAGCAGAAAAGTAATATTCAATTAGGAAGGATCAATTTTAAGCAGAAAAGAGATTTGGATTTAGCAATTTAGTTGCATCACAATCAGGTCATTTCATTGTTACTCTCTAACCATTATAGTAGTGATCTAAAATGTCTTAATAGAGTTGGTTTAATAGATAGTTGTACATCCTCTAACAAGGTGGAAATTCCATTGAATTATTTTAAGACCTCTTGCAAGGCCATTCCTAAACTAAATGAAAAGGGTATTCAGAAATAAGCTACATTAGTAGGAAGATTGACAGCTTTTGAGCTAGACAAGTTTGACAATTATGTTCTAGTTTCCAAAATGTTGAGTATGCATTTGAAGCTAAAATTTCACTCTTCTGAAGTGAGCCCTATTAGGAGCCAACCCTTTTAAAGGCTACAAAACACGCTTTTAGGTGTGACCTTATTAGGGTATTTAATCACCCTCCTAGGAGTGGCCTTGCAAGAGGTCTTAAAACAATTCAATGGAATTTCCACCTTATTAGAGGATTTACAACTGGCTATTAAACCAACTCTGTTAAGAAATTTTAGATCACTCCTACAATGGTTAGAGAGTAACAATGAAATGAGCTTATTATGATTCAACTAAATTTTTGAATCTAGATCTCTTTTCTACTTAAACTTGATCCTTCCTGATTGAATATTACTTTTTAGCTCCACAAGGATACCTAGTTATCCTTCAAGTAAGCTCCCTCTCTTTTCTTTTTCAATTCAATCAACACACTTGCACACACTAGAAATCTCAACTTGACCTTTTATTTATACCGTCCAGATTGTCAAGTTAGCCCAAATTCAAATTACAATAACCAATATTCATCATCATAGTCAGCTAGAATCAATACATAAAGTAATTAAGCTTCATATACCAAAATAAGAAAAATCCTTGGTAACCTAACCCTGCTTGATAGAAACTAACTTTGGAACAATTTCCTATGTTAACCAATAGAAGCTCAATTAACACTACCGACTTGCAAAAATCCTTTGGTAACTAAGTGAACAAGACTCATGTCATAGCACAATGAAATTTTGAGAACAAGACTCCCTTTGGAAAAAAAATTTCCCTCTTTAATTTAACACAAGAACTTCTTCTTTATGTTGTATTCTCCCTATGCATAACTTTTTTTCAAACTTGTCCCTCTACAAAATTTTAGAAAGATAAAGATGTGATGGTAAACTTCTCCCTCTTTGACAACACAAGCCAAATTTGTATCAATGTACATTGAGTACTGATTCATATGCAATATTCTCTTGATTATGCTGCATCAACTGATTGATCTTTAGCTTGGTTTTGGTTGATGCATCACTAAACTTTATTTAGTAAGCTTCAGATAGGGGAATGACCCCTAGCTTACCTCTTAGATACAAGAATGCATCCTTAGGTAATGGCTTGGTGAATATGTCTGCAATTTGTTCTTTTGTATGGACATATTCCAATCTAATTTCTTTGTCCTACACCAGTTCTTTGACAAAGTTATATTTTATAGCAATGTGCTTTGTTTTGGAATGCATCACTGGGTTCTTTGATATGTTAATTGCACTAGTATTATCACAATACATGAGTACTAGCTTTTTGATTTCAACCTTCATTCCTTCCAGCAATTTTTTGAACCAAATAATGTTAGAAAAATTCACTATTGCTACTACATACTCTACTTCTACTGTGGATTGGGATGTGTAGTTTTGCTTCTTGCTTGTCCAAGATACCAGCCTTTTACCAAGAAAGAAAGCTCCACCACTGGTGTTTTTTCTGTCATCAAGATTTCATGCCCAATCAACATCAGCAAATACCTTTACATCTAGGTTTCCTCCAAATTTGTACCATAAACCATAGTCTTCAGTACCTTCCAGATATCTTAAGATTCTTTTGGTTGCCATCATGAGATTTTCTTTGGGTTTAGCTAAGAATCTTGCCACTATCCCAACTACTAAGGCAATATCAGGCCTTGTGTGAACTCCATACTATAATTTTCCAATCATTGATATGTATAAGGTCTGATCTACTTCTTTGGTAAGCTTGAGTTCAGTACACATGGGATACCAACTAGTTTTGAATCTTCCATACCAAACTTCTTGAGTATCTCTTTTACATACTTGGATTAACAGGGCTCACTTCAAAAGAGTGAAAAATAGTAACTAGTTACATTGGTGGTTTTTCCCAAATTGGGTTTCCATGTTAAATCCGGGTGTCTCATGTGTTCATTTTATTTCTCTTATATTTGCAAGTTAATTATTGTTAATTTTTTAAGATCTGCTAAAAGTAATTCACACTCTCTATTTATTGAGTGACAACATTCTCTATGTGTTTACCAAGTAACAGCAGTAATCAATTTTCTCAGTCTAAATTTAATTGTTGACATCTAAGGGATCTAAGATTTATTTTTGTAGTAACTGATTCACCCCCTCTCTCAATTACTCCTTCTATATTTCCAACAATCTGTGCATAATATACTATGAAGAACGCAAGGATTCAAAATTATAAAAACAAGGTATGGAATGAAATTGAGGACCTGGACACCTTCTCAATACAAGTTGTTCCTAGGGAACAAAATGCCAAGGTAGATATGTTAGCTGTCTTATCTTCTCTTCTACTTCCACATCTGGAGTTCATAGATAAAAAATTCAAAGTTGAATTTTTGTCCAAACCTAATGTACTTGACGATGTCAAATCAAGGCAAGACTTCAAAAATGATAAACAAATTCAATGTTTCCTAGAGGGGTTTGAGCCTTTAAGCAACCAATACTTTGAAGGAAGTGAGAATGCCTACCAAGATTTTTCTCGTGATAGCAAGAAATATTTGGAGCTTGGTGTTGAACAACTTAAAGGTAATAAGATTCATAGACACGTCATTTCTCTTGAAAAGTTGTTTGATAGGCATGATGCATTTATCATAAGGGAAAGGGGTAGGAAAGGTGGAACCTCTGGAGAGTTTGAAGGGATGAATATTGGCATTGAATGTAAACCTAAGATGGTTAATATTGGTAGCAATTTCTCAAATGAAGAAAGGCCTAGGGCCAAAATATTTCTTTATGAATAATATGATGTATTTTCTTGGGGATGAGGGCCTAAAAATAATTAGAAATGGTGAGTTTACACACAAGATCCCCTTCAAGCCTGAAGCCACTCCTTTCAAACAAAAGTGGCATAATTATAACCCAATTATTTCAAATACCATTTTTAGAGAGGTCCACAAGATTCTAGAAACAAGAATTATCTACCCAATAAACCATTCAACTAAGATAGCCAACATTGTCTCTATCTAGAAAAAGGATGGGGAAATCAAAATCTGTGTGGACTTTAGAAATATGAATAGGGATTCTTCGAAGGACAATTACACCCTACCCAACATGGATCACCTACTTCAAATAGTGGCCAGCTCAGAGATGACGTCCATGTTAGATGGCTTTTTAGGTTTCTACCAAATATAGGTGGACCTGGAAGACCAATTTAAAATAGAGTTTACCACCCCTTGGAGAGCGTTCACTTATAATAGAATGCCCTTTGGCCTAATTAATGTTGGAGCCACCTTTCAAAAGGCCATGAATCCATCCTTTTTTGACCTCAAGGATAAGATTATTGTCATATACTTAGATTATTAGAAAAGATAAAATTACTTGAAGGACTTCGAGAAAGTGCTAAGAAGATGTAGGGAACATGGGATCTCACTCAATCCCAAGAAGTCTATTTTTTGTGTCACCAAAGGCAGATTGCTTTGTCATGTAGTCTTCCAAGAAAGTATCAAGATCTACCATGAACATGTTAGAGCTATCCAGAAATTGAATTTTCTAGCAAGCAAATCTAGAGTCGAGTCCTTCTTTGGATAGGTGAATTTCCTGAGATGCTTTGTCCCTAATTTCTTTCAAATCACCAAGTGCATAGTTGACATGATGAAGGGAAGCCAAAAATTCAAATGGAATGGTTCTAGAAGGAAATTTTTTGATCAAATCAAAGATTCCACAGCCAAGGTTCTAGTTCTAGTCCATCTAGATTATACCAAAGAGTTCATATTGTATTTCTATGCATCAACTCACACATTATCCACAATACTCATGCAGGAAAATAGGGAAGGCATTCAAGCACCAATTGCTTTCATGAGTACTCCTCTTAAGGAGCATGAATCAAGGTATTATCAAATGGAAAAGCATGTATATAGAGTTGTAAGATCACTCAAGAATTTTAAGTTTTATGTCTAACACTCACATTTTTTTTTACATGTACCTGATTTGGTTGTCAAGAGCATATTAACCCAGCAAGAAATAGGATGTAATAATAGAGGAACATTGATAGCAAAAGTTCAAGAGTATGATATCAAGTTGAAACCAATAAAATTGGTGTGAGGAAATGGCCTATGCAAATTAATTGCATAAAATTAGGATTTAAGTCAAGAAGAGGATCTTCAAGAGCATTAATGGTCAGTCTCCAAGACCCTTCATTCTAAAATATTGCCTATTTTCTCACTTATAGAGATTTCCTTGATGGATTGAAAAATAATCAAAAAAGAGACCTCAAAAATAAATCAAGTAGGTATGTCATCTATGATGATCAATTGTACAAGAGAGAAATTGATGGAACTTTCTTAAGATGTGTGGATAAGCCTCAACAAGAGATATTGCTCCACACATTCCACAATGAGGTCTGCGGTACAAATTTCTCTTCTATAGTTATAGCCTACAAGATTCTAAGGTAGTGATACTACTAGCCCAGTATGTTTAAGTATGCTTATAAGTGGGTGGCCAGATGCGATAAATGTAAGATTTTTTCTAGAAAGCATCAGTTAGTTGTCTTGCCACTGAAGTTAGTTGTAATAGAAGGTCCCTTTTAGCAATGGAGAATTGACTTCATTAGACCAGTTAATCCTCCTTCTTCTACTTGTCACCTATATATTATAACTACTACAGGCTATTTTACCATATGGGTGGAAGCAAATCCCACCAAGAGAACCACCTCTAAAATAGTTTGTGAGTTTTTCAAAGAGAACATCTTGGTGAGATTTGGGGTGTGACTAAAGCTTTTCATGGATAATGCTACTTATTTTTCTTCTACAAAGATTATAGATTTTTGTTATGAAAACAACATACACCTCATTCATTCATATGACTACTTTCTTCAAGGGATTGGTCAAGCATAATCAAGCAATAAAAACTTGATTAACATCATGAAGAAATGGTTCTCTGAAAAATAGAAGGAATGGCACAAAAGATTACATGAATTTCTCTGGGTAGATAGGGTGACACTTAAGAAGGCCATCATTATTTATCCATTTAATCTAGTATATGGATTTGAAGCTACCTTTCCACTCCCATTGGAACTATCCACCTCCAAGCTACAACAAGTGATTGAGGACCCAGTATTCCACAACAGTTTGGAGATGTGAATCATGTACTTTACTAAGTTGGAAGAAGAATGTGAGAAACTAGTTGATTGCATTATGGAACATTAGAAGTACGTGAAAACCTTCTTTGACAAGAAGGCTAGGCCAAGTAAATTCATGGAAGGCGATTTGGTCCTATTATGGGATAAGACACATGAACCCAAAGGTATACACCATAGGTTTGATTCCCTTTAGAAAGGCCCTTTCAAAATTATGCAAGTAAATCAGAATAACTCTTTCATTATGGCCTATCCCAATGGAGAGATTTTTCCATTATCTTATAATGGCTAGGATCTAAAGCTATATCAATTTCACAATTAAAAGCAAGTAGCACCTGTAGTTAGTGTTAGTCTAGGTAGGCTTTTATTTTTGCATTTTTCCTTGCTTTATTTTCCTGATTTCCTAGGTTAGTTTTCCTTTCTATTGTGTGCTTGGTTTTTGTTTTTCCACTTTATTTTGTCATTCTGGCTCTGCAAAACTAAGGAATCTAGGCCCCTTCTTAGACATTTGCAATGCCTAAGTCCCAATCAGAGCCAATTGTTGTCAACTTTTAGTTTTTCCCCTTCAGTTGTAGTTGTTGGTATTTATTCAGTTTCTATTCAAGAATACAAGTCAAAGTAGCCTTTGGGTGACTTACTTCTCATCAAATTCCCAAGGCTCTCACTTTACATATTTTCTAGGTATCCTTTTCTTTTCCTTTCCCTATTTCTCCATGTGGGATTCTTGTTGTTTAATTGCATTTGAGGTTTAGGTGATTTAGGTTTGGTTGGGATGTATTTTAATTTCATCAAGCATGTACCCAAGGAACAAAATCATGATGGTATTAACAAGTGTACACTTGCTTGTCTCATAATGGAAAGATCTAGGAAAGTGCAAGTCAAAGCCAAGAAGATCTTGAATCAAGTCTCAGAGGTAGAATCTATTTCTATGAAGAAAGATGGGTATATGGGTTTCCAACTACTCACTGATGGAAACAAAGGTATTTTGGTATGTTTCTAAAGCCAACTTGGCTAGTGCCCAATTCTAAGTCTTTATGTATAAACAAGACCCAGGCATGATGCTAAAAGAATTATTTTAAGCTTGTAATGAAGGATCCATGCTCGAAATCTTCCATTTTTCTCTTCATGGAAATAATTTCATTAGAGAGCTTATGAATCATTTCTTCAATATTGTTAGTTACACCAGGGGTAGAGCTTGTACAAGCTCCACTTTGAACCTTTCTTTTCCATTTCTCAACTGCTATCAGATCATCCTCCAATTTGATTGCCAAGGTTTGAGTAGCCAACAAATTAGCCACATGCAAATGTCTAGTTTCAAAGCTTATGTCACGGGGCATGGAGCTGATGAAGAACATCTTTTGGTTATTAGCAATAGGTTTTCTTGCAGCAGGGATCCTATTGACGAAATTATTGAATTTAGAAATGACGTCTTTCATAGCAATGATGGGTTCCTTCTTTATCTAGGTAAGTTGATTCAAGAGAGTATGCTCATCCTCTGTACTCTTATAGTGCACTTCAAATTAGTTATGCATGTCATCTTGGGTTGTAATTTTGGTATGTTTCTAAAGCCAACTTGGCTAGTGCCCAATTCTAAGTCTTTATGTATAAACAGGACCCAGGCATGATGCTAAAAGAATTATTTTAAGCTTGTAATGAAGGATCCATGCTCGAAATCTTCCATTTGTCTCTTCATGGAAATAATTTCATTAGAGAGCTTATGAATCACTGCTTCAATATTGTTAGTTACACCAGGGGTAGAGCTTGTACAAGCTCCACTTTGAACCTCTCTTTTCCATTTCTCAACTGCTATCAGATCATCCTCCAATTTGATGGGTTCCTTCTTTATCTAGGTAAGTTGATTCAAGAGAGTATGGTCATCATCTATACTCTTATAGCACACTTCAAATTAGTTATGTATGTCATACTAGAAGGTGCTAAAATCATTCAGTTGTGTTTTCAACCAAGGTTTTTTTTGTCACAAAAGCTTGCACCCTTGTCCAATTTTTTTACCTAAGGACAACCTTGTAAAACATGGAAACAACCTCCAAGTTGTGGGACTTGAATTATGAGGTTGAATTTTTGGAGAAGGCCAGCTTCTTTTACCATTAGGATGCACCTAACTACTCTTGGAGAAGAAAAGGGAGAATGAATACATGAAAGCAAATATACCTACTCTAACCTAAAGGGATGATGCACCAATTTAGAGTGTTTGAACTTATCTCTGCTCATGAATGCATAATCAACTAGCTATAACCTCAAAGAATACAGATTCATACCTTGCTTAATTCAACAATTACATGTAGATTAGATAACAAAAGAATGGTATAGGAAGAAACTCCACTTAATATCATTTGAATGTCAAAAGTAGATACAATCATGCAGATTGCAGAACATAGACAAACATTAACCAGAGGCAAAGAACCTTGCATAGTATGTTAATGGCTATAAGAGACTTAGCAGAGGATTACAATGGTTCAGAGGCATGAGAAATTACAATAGTATGCATGAAGTCATACTAGAGAATCAAAAAAATATCAACAACCCTTACAAAGATCACAATATCTACCTTTACAGCTTAAGCATAACTGAGATATTTTATGTCCTAGACCAAACTCAACTATTACCATTAAAGAGTGCAGAGAACAATCATACAAATCTGGAGAAAATATAATCTTATTATAGGTTCCAATACAATTAAATCCAATATTTTTTCAAAACAAAGCATTGAGAATATAGAAACAGTGCCATTAAATCACTCTAACCAAGTATATGCATAAAACAAGATATGGTGGAGTCTTTCCTTCATTCACTGCGCACAGCATTCATTGGAAAGTGGTTGGAAATGATCATGAAGATCAAATCATGCATGAAAACATCTCTTCATCATAGTTGGCTCAACAAATTGGCAAAGTCAAAAAGTCAACTAAAATGGGCCACGTGGGCCAATAATCTTTTTCCATTTTGCCACCCCAACAAAGTCTCCACGTAGTCAACCATATCACTTTATCCACTTCAACACCTACTTGGCATCCTTTGGAATAGATAACCCCACATGTCTCTCTAGCGTAAGATTAGAACCAAGAAAATCTTCTTTTACAACCTTACAAAATCTAACAACTTTGTAAGATCTTACATCTTTACCTTTGGCCTTATGGTCCTACGACATCCTCAATCTTAGAATGTCTTGATCTTACAATATCCTTTGACCTTCATGGCATCATCACACTCCTTTTCCTTTCTCTTGATGCTATAGTTCAATATTTTTCATAACATCTCAAGATGAACCCTTTAAGGCCTCCAACCACTCGACTGGTGTAGAATCTTAAGACCTTCTCTCTCTTCTCTTGATGCTACAGTCCTCTGATCTTATGACTCTGTGATCTTATGAGTCTGGCATAACATTGTAGACCTTTAAAAATTGCCCCATGATCTCCTGATCACATACCATCTTAAGACTTAAAACCTTTTCTTATGATATTATGGTGACCCCACTATTACGATCTTATGATCTTATAGTGGGCTTCCCTATCGTAGTATCTCATCTTTATTTATTGGGCTCCCCAATCTTATGACCATCATAATATCGCAAGTTGTCACCTTTCCTTTTGTTATCTTATGAACCTCTCTATTTCATAGCATTGTAGGTCCATTGACTTTTTACTCCTAAGCTTATGATATCTTATTTCCATAGCATTGAATATAAAATGGGGAGTAGTCATTTATCCTTTAAATTCAAATGTGGTGATTTTGGCAGGAGGGAAAATTGACCAATAGTTTTTACAAACATACTCACTACTACATCCTCATGCTGTGGACAAACGACACTACATACAAAAAAGAAAGGCATAATGTGCTCATCAACAGAGACCTTCCCATCACCATTGAATTTTGGGAAATTCTTTCTAGAAGCTCTAGGCAAGTCATTATTGGCAGCAAGGCACAAAGGATCAATAGCATTACCCCAAGGAACAACCATTAAGGTAGGGAGGATTAATGGTATAGCCTTAAAAGTGACAACACTAAGGGTAACAACTTCGTGAAGAGTGAGGGTATTACACAATGATGGGATTTGAGTATGGGAAATAGGAGGTGAAGATGAATGGATATGTATCTAGGAAATAGGGCAGGGAGGTGGAAAAAGAGCACCATGGATACCTTGATATACTAGATCCCAAGAGCAAGTTCTCCCTCTTCCTATAGGATCTTCCAATATAAGGAACTTGGCTTTCTATAATTCTTCGAACATAGGGTCCACTTTCCCTTTACCACAAGTCTTGTGGGTATATGTGGAATCCAAGGTGAGCTATCTTATCTCATAATGGGTGTGTTTTTCTTAATCTTCTTTCCCATAATACTCCTTTCCAATATTCAACATTGGATACCTCTCTTTCAAGGATGAAGCTTACTCTTCAATATTGGTCAATGGACTTTTGACTTTTCTAGGTGAGGGTATTCAATTGATTTATTATGTCCTCTTGTTCATCCTCAAAGTCAATGATAGGTTGCACTACTGGGATTTGTCCCTCATGAGCAACACCATTTCTCCTTAAGAGTAATTATGCATAACTCAACTATTTGAGTATGACAGAGATGATCTCTAAGTTTCTTAATAAAGCCATAAATAGATTTACTTAAGAGAACTTAGGATGTATGAGTATCTTCCCTAGTAAAGTTACCAAAAACTATTTCTTAATAGTTTGTCTTCCTTGATATTTTGGTTTATATCTTGACTCTTAGACTACCCAGTGGCTTATGGAAAATAAAGAAGTTAAAAAATAGAATGGGTTAGTGTAGTAATCTATCAAAGACTCCTAAATTGAAATGTATAGCTCCCTTATGAATGCAAGATATGAAATGAATTGTTTTTTTGCATTTTGGGTGTATGCTCTTAAACAAAGAGCAGAAGAGGCAAAAACAAAGTTGTTCAACACTTTAAACAACCTAGGTAAGTGAAGGGGGATGAACTCACAAAATGCAATCTATTCAGACTTACAATACAATGAATGGAAGCATACAATACTAATTACAACAACAAGAAGAAAGAAAGAAATGGAAAAATAAGTAATTCCTAGATTACACAGTTAGCTAATGTTTTGACAATACCTAGATTTCCTATCTCTCAACTACCCCACACACCAGCTTCTAGCTTTCTTATGCTAGAAATTATCCTAAATAAACAAACTATAGGATATAGCACAAAGAAAAAATGAGATGCTTATGCTGAAAAAAGTAAGACACATATTCTATTGAATGAAGGAAACAAAACCATGTTCATTCACATTCATTCAACTTTCAACATTAGCACATTCATTCCATATACTATACTCTAAACATAAATGAACAGCAAAACATAAAATAAACTTAGAGTCTCACACAGTAGTCCCAGCTATAGAGGTTTGCCCAAAGTAAATTTTGTTGATCTTATTAACTTCATAAAAGGTTAAATTTATAGGCCTTCTCAAAATGGCCAATCACATGGATGATTTTCTTCTAGAGAATCTCTGAATAGAAAGACTAAAAATAGGACAAGCTTGAATCATTGTTTATTATAGAGACTGATAAAATGTCAAGAATGGCTAAAATCAAGAAATAGAAGAAGGAGAATGGCAGATGTTTGGAAAAGCATTATAATCATCATGCCTTTTTAGAAGTAACTGATTTGGCTTTCTAAGCTTTCATGGCTTTAGTTTCTTTTTCTAACTTTTTGACATCTAGAATGGTGATATTGTCAAATTGGACCATCCATTAGTCATGTATTTCTATTAGCTCATCTATTCCGGCCACCCTTAACTTGAATTTCTCCATTTCTCTCCTTATTATTGCATCTACTGCTAAGATTTCCTAGATCTTGGACACTTTGAAGTTGAGTAGGTCAATGGCTTTGTCAACAAATGCCATGAACTTTGATTTCATTCTCTCAATGTCCACAAGCTTGTCATCAGTGGACATGAAGGACTCTGTGTGCAAGATCTTCAAATACTGAAACAACTTTTCAATGACCTTTTATGCCAAGCAGTGCACATCCTTGAGTTCAGTTGTAGATTTCATGGAACTTTCTATAACAAACTCCAAGGATTGCTACTAGTGAAATAGTGACTCATTGAAATTCTTTAGAATCTTGTGAGCAATGGCCACATTTGTCTTCATGTCTATCACTTCTTGCAGAAGGACCAATTGCTCTATCAACTTGTTTGTTTCCTTATGTATTGTTGTCTTATGGTTTGAAGCTGCCTCCCTAAACTTGTGAGCATCCAATACTAGGCTTTCCAAGTTTTCAACTAGTGGGGGAGCTTGAGCCTTGATCTGATCTACCTATGCTTGGCCTACCTGCCTAAATTGTCTTTCTTATTGTAGCTTTAGGAGTAAATTCTTGTTCTACTCTACATTGGGGTCAAATTTACTCAAAGAAGTGCTCTTGGGTGCAAATCTTATGTATTCCACTAACTCTTTAATTGAGGCCTTCAATATCTCCTTATGGCTCTAAGCTCTTCCACCTTGTCCTTGATTTTCTCATTAGTAGATTTCCACGTGTTCACCATGGATTTGTGAACTAGAATGCCAAGATCCACTATCTTGATTTATAAATAATCCTTTGAGAGCTCATGAAATCTTCCTTCTTTTTGTGGTTCAACAATCTCTACGAACATATGGCCAATTGTTGAATACATAGCAAGTGAAACAATTGTTTGCTACTTCTTTGTCTCTTAGATGCCTAAGAGTAGGTGACTTGTGTGATCAAGTCCTTTGATTGGGCTTCATCCTCATATCTCATTTTCTTCCTATCAATAGTCTCTTTAATCCATGACTTTGTAAAGAGCACACCGATAGCAAATTGCAATGTAGTGGAGTCAAACAACTTCCTTAGGATCAATGGAGTTGGCTTGCTCTAAGAAGCTACACAGAAGGAAGCCACCTTTGTTACCAAAAGGGATAAAGTATCCCCTTGCTAAGATGCATCTTGGTCATGGCCATCCATGGGGTTTGTGTTTCCATCCAAATTGATGACTTGAACAGGGGAAGATGTCTTGGTCACTAATTTTTCTTTCTCTTTACCCTTATCCTTGTTGTCCTCCTTCTCCCTAGTCTTATTGATATTTGGAAGAGAACCAGCTCTACAAGTAGGGGTGAGTGGAACATTATTTTATGGAATTTGGTCTCCACTTTGCCCAATGCATTGTAATGTCCCTGTGGATGTTGATCTAGTGGCTACGGTGGTTGTTGTTCTAATTGACTGGGTAGCTCTAGCTAATACTCCACCTATAGAACCTATGCTTCCAGTCCTTTTCTTCCTTTCTCAAGTCCACTCCACCCATTTTTTTATTCTCTTGATCATCCCTTGCATAAGAACCTCCATTGTGTCAAGGACTAGATTTGCATGTGGGATAGACAAAATTGGGGTGCCTTTGATCTTCTCATAAGATGTGGGGTACATGTAGGCTCCATCATCTGCAAGGTCATAAACATACATAAAATCATTATATAATTTTATTTCATCAATGGTTATCCATGACCAAAATCTCTCTCGAGTTTGGTACTCATTGAGACACCCGAACCAAAAATGTTCAATATCCAAAACATGGTTGTAGGCATATCCCAACTTCAAATGATCCCTTACAAAGTTAACTGGATCATATTGAGGCCTAAGCACCTCATATTATATCAAGTTAATTTTTCTCTCAAATATTCTTTTACCAAATTCTAAGCATCTGATCTGGAGGTACATAAATATGGGCCAACCAATATAGGGAAGGGAATATCGGCTATCTTCTTTACATTGGAGCATAGGGTATTCGCTTCTAGGATTTGTTGACATAGTTTGACTAGGACCACCTTGTCTTTAGGATATCTTGGCAACCTCTTAGGAAATCCATCATAAGCTCTTATTTTCAAATAGAAGAAACTCAAAAATTGGATCAATGAGCATCCAAACTGGCTTATGGCCGAAATTACCTCCAATGAGAATCTCCTTTTAGGGCATCCTTGTAATTCTTGGCATAGCTTCATTGTGAAATCATCATTGATAGCTATGTACTACTCATAGCTTCTTTGCAGCTATAGATGTGGGTAAAATTCATAAAATTTGTTGTGCTCATCATAATTTGGGATGCTAGGAGGTCAAGCCATAAGTGGTGAGTTGCACATGCACAGATCAAATAAGAGGACATGTAGAATTGCTTGAATCACTTGGCCAAATTCAACCAAGAGGCAAGCTCATTACAAATTATCTGTCCCAAGTCAATCTATATGTAATGACCCCTTTTTTAATCCTTTAACCTAATATTCAAATTTAGGTATAAATTAGGAAGTCATCCAAATTAAACAAGCATGTGATCCTTACTGCTATTAAGATATTTGAGGAGTCGAGCATTAAAATTAATTTATTGGTTTGTTTGGAAGATTTTTCCTCATAGTGCCAAATCATCTTCTCTCATCCTAGTTATGACCATCTCGAGATGGTAGAATGATGGTGTAGAGTGCACGTGAAACAAGCTCCAAGCAATTCAGACAAGTGCTCAAAATTACTCCGCCTTTCCCTCCACCAACTCCCTATCTTAGGATTTCATAGCTAGGATGAGAGATGGACTCTTTGTACTATAATCGAAATGCAATTCAGATGTTTTAAAATATTTAAGAATATATATATATATATATATATATAATGCAATGTTTATTTATACATTATTAATTATTTGAAATATTTGTCATTGTGTATAGCTCTATATAATTTAGTTCTATGTTTAAATACTTTATAACATAAATTGATTTGGTTATATTCAATGTATATTCACAAATTATTTTTACCAATTCAAATCAGTGGAAGAAATAGCCTTATATTTAATTAAGCTTTATGTAATACATATCACACCGATCCACGTAATGCACTGTACGTGTGACTCAATTGCAACTATCTATATTAAAATTCATTAGCGATGCCTGTAACATGAATGCTATAGCAAATACTAAGATATGGTACCATAGTAGAGTTCAGATGGACTTACTTGTGTCTATGATAATGGATTGTTTGCAAAGTTTCCAGTCGAGCAGCATCAGTACCCGTGCACAGAATTTTTATTGCTTATCAGTACATAGTATGACACTCGGGAATTGCCAAGCACCGAGCAAGGTGATCACAAAATTGCATGCAAATTTTAATGCTATTATCTTCCCTTAATTTTACCTCATATTTTTTATGTTGCATTTCTCATGTCTCCCTTGTCTCTTTTTCTTTTTTTTAAACCTAACCTTAATACATGTATGTACATATCATTCAGACGGTCATGAATGTAAAGTTGTGCCCTTCCATTTAATCATTTTTCTTATGTTCCTTATTAGCATAGTATATATGTTTATATTTATTTGGAAAGTACTTGTAATTTTTTATATATATATATAAAGTACCAATACATTAATTAGAAACATTTATAAATAATAGATTAGGGTTTCTTTGGATTGTAAGAATGTTTTAATAATCAAATTAGGTTTAAAAATTGAAAAGATTTATAAGGGAAAGGTTAATATATTTAAAGTTAATGATATTAATGTATTCTGAAATAATAATATGTTTATAATTATGAATGTTCACATGAAACTCAGTGATTATAAATTTAATGTTAATAACATTTATTATAACTTGTAAGCTATTTGATTGACATAATTCAACAGTAATGCCATCATAGTAATATATTGAACATATCAATCTTAAATATTTAAACTAATACATTGCATGTTTGATAAAAGAAAAAAATATTAATCTCGACTCATTACACTATATATCCTCAACACATATTGCTTATACTAGGAAGAAATGGTGCTCAATGAACTCCAAAATCTCCTCTTTTCCTTTTAGTCTAAGGAGGAGTGCAAGGATATCCATGATTTCTCTTTTCAAATTTGTGCCAAAAAGGGTCTTTGGCATTTTTCTCTTCTTTGATTGAGCAGCCTAGAACCATGTCCTTTGCATATCTTCCTATCTGAGGATCTTCCTTTTATTGAACATGGACATGGAAGACCTAAGATCTACATCACAATATTGCTCCTTCACAAGAATGCCAAATGTAGACCACATCAGTGCCTTGTTGATTAATATGAGAATAGACTAGCCAAGAAATAAAATATGCTTTGTTTCCAAGTTATATCTTTCAATGCATTCACTTATGAGCTTAGGTGCATGCATTGCCTTAGGAAAACCATCTAATTCAACCATTCTACTATTTTTGAGTTTCTAAGTGATTGGGTGAATGGGTTGAGAATTAAGTCTCCTATGAAGATCACCCAAATTGTAAAATTTGAAGGATGTGTTTGTAAGGTCTTTTAACTCACTCTCTAGGTCAATTAATTTATCTTAACCAATAGCTCTAATTTTCATTCACTATGATTGCATAGGATGCAATTCTCAATAAATAGCCATTTAAATATACTTGAAGAAACCAATTGCATGCAATTCCAATGAAATAGCTTTAGGAATTAGAGCATTGGCACCACATGAATGAAATTAAGTTAAACCAATGACTATAATAGTAGGAATTTCATTTAATTCCATGAGTAACAGATATTTAAACTTTCTATTCATTTTCATATAAAATACTAAGTTCCTAAAATCTCTCTTACTTTACTTAAAGTGATATGACTAAGAATCACTTAACAATACAAATGCTTTAGCTTTACATGAAGTGCCTTACTTCACTTCAAAATCTAGAATGTAGATATACTTAATGATGTTAATAAATGTGGGAGAGAGAGAGAGAGAGAGAGAGAGAGAGTTATCTTTTCTGCAAACCAATTTTCCTCTTATTCGGGATCATAGCATGGGGAGTGATCCTTTTGCTATCTTATGCACTTCATTTCTTCACTTTCTGCCTAAAGCTTTTAATACTACACCTTTTTATGATAGGTTTGCATTTTCCTCACTAACTTCTCTAGAAGTATCTTTTGAGCATCTCCAAGGAATATTTTCACTATAGAGTAACTTGACTTTCTATTCTCAAAGCCCCTAGAGAAGTAGCTATTTTCATTGCCTTGAGGCAAAAAACTCCTTTCGCAGCAACATTTTCTAGAATGCAATAGAGCAACAACACTTCATTCTTTATCCACAAATTTGAATGAGATTCATTCTAGATTTGATCCAAACCTTTAGCTTGGTGAGAATGCGATCATGAGTATTGTGCTACTTCACCACTTTAACCATAAGTCAGCCTCAACTCCTTGTGATGGTGCAACTGCCTTTATCTTTACCTTTGTCACTCCTTCACAACTACCAAACTCAAGGCTTTCTCTACTAGTGCAATGTTACAATCCTTGTCTTGATCACCCTTTTCATACCTTCACAACTTAAGATTTTATTGTAAATTAGACTCATGTGACTTTGTGATGACCATTTAAGGTTAAATATTCCCTTTCATCACAACCTCACAACTTGAATTCTTAACTCAGTTCTTAACCCTACAAAGCCACAATCAAAGAATTTTACTTCTTTGCTACCTTAACTTTGAGTTACCTTTAACCATCCACGAAGATGCAATAACCACTTAACTATTGTTGTCTTTCGTACCTTCACAACTTAAAATTCTTCAAGCCAAAAATAAGTCCTGATCAAGTGATTCATAGTAAATTTCTCCTTTACAAATCTAACTTGACAGTTAGCATTAACATCTATGAGGGTGTGATTACCATTTTCAAAACCACTTTGCAGCCTCTCAAAAATCATAACATAATCATACTCTTAGCCTATTAATCCCTATCACAACTTCATCCTTTGGCATCACACCTGATAGAGTTTTCTCGAGTGGAAAATTAGTTCAAAAGCTCAGAATCCATGGGATATGGAATGTTAGGGCAAGACAGCAAAGAATGAAGTGTGGAAAACTTACTTCTCATCAGGAGGATGCCAAATCCCAACCATGCCTAGATGACCTAGACCCTGCTCACACCAAAAAAATAGGAAACCCACAAAGATGGTGGGTAAACGTAATGTAAGGGGAAAATCTAGAAAACAAAAAAAGAAGAGTACTTTGGGAAAGATGATAAGTAAGTGACCTAAGAGCCCTTAGACATCACACTCACTTTCATACCAATGACTTCAAGCTATAAAGAGGAAGGCTAAAACTTGGCAATGGTTGGCTCCAACTGGGGACTTAGGCATTGCAAATGTTTGAGAAGAGACCGAGAATCTCTGGTTTCAAATAGCTAGAACAACAAATTATAGCAGGTAACTAAACTAAGCATGCAACTGAAAAGAAAACTAACCTAGGAAGGTAGGAGAACAAAGCAAGGCAAGATGCAAAACAACCCACCTAGACTAACACTAACTACAGGGGCTACCTACTTTTAGTTGTGAACTTAATACAACTTTAGATCTTGGCCATTGTAAGAAAATGGAAGAATCTCTCCAAAAGGATATGCCAGAATGAAAGGGTTGTTCTAGTTTGCTTGCATAATCTTGAAAGGGCCCTTCCAAAGGGAGTTGAATTTGTGATGCATAGCTTTGGGCTCATGCCTTCTATCCCATAACAGGAGTAGGTTTCCCTCCATGAACTTCCTTGGTTTGGCCTTCTTATCAAAGAATGTCTTTACATGCTTCTAATGTTTTGTAATATGATCAAACATCCTTTCACATTCTTCATCCAAATTAGTTAGGTACATAATGCGCTTGTCCAATCCATCTTGGAATTCTACATCCTCGATCACTTATTGTAGTCTACAAATGGATAGCTCTAATGAGAGAGGAAGACTAGATTCAACTCTATATACTAGCTCAAATGGGGAAATCGTTATGACCTTCTTAGGTGTAACTTTTTCTACTGAAAGTGCATCATACAATTTCTTATGCCAATTCTTCTAGTTCTCAGAGACCAATTTCTTCATAATATTGATCAAGTTCCTATTGCTTAATTCTACTTGACCATTTCCCTAGAGGAAGTAATGTGATGAATGACTTAGGTGTATATTGTTGACATAGCAGAATTCTATAATTTCCATAGAAGAAAAATAAGAAGCATTAACCATGACAAGCTTTTTTGGCACTCCAAACCTTATCAAAATGTTCTCTTTGATGAACTTGCAAATGACATCAGAAGTAGTATTCTTAGTTGGCTTGGTCTCCACCCATTTAGTGAAGTATTTTGTAGAAGTGATGACATAAAAATGACTAGTAGAAGAGGGCGGATTGATTGGTCTAATGAAATCAATTCTCCATTGTTGAAAGGGGCCTACAATTACAATTGGCTTTAGGGGTAGAGTAGCTAATTGAGGCTTTTTGGAGAACATCCTCCACTTGTCGCACTTGGCCACCTACTTATAAGCATCTTTGAACATGTCAAGCCAGTAATAGCATTGCCTCAAAATCTTGTATGTTGTAACTGTTGATGAAAAATGACCACCACATGCCTCATTATGGAAACTATAAAGCAACCTCTCTTGTTGAGTTTTATCCACACATCTTAGGAAGGTTCCATCTATTTCTCTTTTGTACAATTGGTCATCATATATGACATGTACTTAGCTGATTTGATTTTGAGGTTTCTTTTCTTCTTATATGTTAGTCCATCAAGACAATCCCCGTAAGTTAGAAAATAGGCAATGTTCGACAACCAAGGGTCTTGGAGACTGACCATTAGTGCCCTTGAAGGCTCATATTCTTGTCCCAAGTCCTAATTTTCTATAATTATCTTGCATAATCCATTTCCTTGCACTGATTTTGTTCTCTTTAGGTCAATTTCATACTCTTGAACCTTTGTTATCCATGCACCTCTAGTGTTGCAACCTATCTCTTGTTGAGTCAATATGCTTTTGATAGTTGAATCAGGAATAAATAAAACAAAATGAGAGTGTCATACATAGAATCTAAAAAAATTGAGTGCTCTTACCACTACATAGGTGTTATTTTCCATTTGAGAGTATCTCAATTCATGCTCCTTAAGGGGGTACTCATGAAAGCAATGGGAGCTTGGATACCTTCCTTGTTTTCCTACATGAGTATTGCAGATAGCATATGGACTAAGGCATAGCAGTTAGTATGAACTCTTGGTGTAATCTAGATGGACCAACATGGTGCTTTGGTTATGGCATCTTTAATTTGATTGAAAGCCTCTCTTCCAGAATCATTCCATTTGAAACTTTGACTCCCTTTCATCATATCAACAATGCACTTGGTGATTTCAAAAAAAATAGGGACAAAATGTCTCAGGAAGTTCACCTATTCAAAGAATTATTTGACTCCAAACTTTCTTCTTGGAAAATTCAACTATTGGATGACTCTAACATGCTTTGGGTCAATCATGATGCCTTCCTAGGAAACTATGTGACCCAAAAGTTTTCCTTCTGTAACATAGAAGACTAATTTCTTGGGATTGAGTGAAATCCCATGCTCTCTGCATCTTTTTAGCACTTTCTCCAATTCCCTTAGATGATTTTCTCTTTTCTTGGAGAAGACTATTAGATCATCCAAGTAGATAATGATGATCGTATCCTTTAGATTAGTGAGGAAGAATTCATAGCCCTTTGAAAGGTGGCACCAGCATCGATAAGCCCAAAGGGCATTCTATTATATGCAAATGTTCCCCAAGGAGTAGTGAACACAATGTTGAATTGATCTTCTGGGTTTAACTCAATTTGGTTAAAACTAGAAAATCCATCTAACATGGACATCATTTTAGAACTGGTCATCGTTTGCAGTAAATTATCCATGTTGGGCAAGGCGTAATTGTCCTTTAGAGATGCCTAGTTCAAGTTCCTAAAATCCATACAAATTCTAATCTCCCTACTCTTTTTCTAGACTGGGACAATGTTAGCTATCCATGTTGAATTGTGAATGGAGTAAATGACCCTTTCTTCTAGTATCTTGTGAACTTCCCTAAAGATGCATTTGAGACCATAGGTTTGTAGTTACACTGCTTTTTCCTAAAGGGAGTAGCTTTAGGCTTGAGGGAAATTTTGTGCTTGAACCCACCATTCCTAAAGGTCTTTAGATCCTCGAAGCCCCTAGAAAATACATCTTGGTATTCTATTAATAATCCTTTCACTTTTTCCCTTTCCTCCTCTAAGAAACTACTACCGATATTAACCATTTTGGGTTTATATCCAGTGCCAATATTCATTCCTTCATACTCTCTAGAAGTTCCACCTTTTCTTCCTCTTTCCCTTTGAATAAATGCATCATGCCTATCAAATAATTTCTCAAGGGGGATAAGATGTCGAGGGATCTTGTTACCTTTGAGTTGTTCAGCTTCAACTCCTTCTTGGTGTCAGGGGAGAAATCTTTGCAGGCATTTTCACTACCTTTGAAATACTGGTCACTAAAAGGTTCTGAACATTCCAAGAAAGACTAGATTTTCTTATCATTATTGAACACTTTCCATGTCTCAATGTTTTTAGGAACGTTCAACCTGAACAAGACTCTCACCTTGTATTGATTATTGTGAAATTCAGATGGGGAAGTAACAAAGAGGAAGATGCAGCTAACAAATCTACCCTTGCATTTTGCTTCCTTGGAACAACTTGAATTGAGAAGGTGTACAGGTGCTCAATCTCATCCTAGACCATGTTTCTATGATTCCTAAGCCTTTCATTCTTTATAGTGTACTAAGCTTGAACTTTCTTCACTATAAGCTATGTGTCTCCTTGAGCTCTTAAGACTTTCACTCCTCTTTGCTTTGTAATAGTTATTCCTAACAACAAGGCTTCTTACTCTATTATATCGTTAGTATTGTTGAATTGAAACTTATATGCAAGCTAAGTTACATCTCCACTTAAGGATATAAGAACTACACTAGCTTTGCACATAATAGTAGCATAATTAACATTGAACTCCAGGGTCAAAATCTCTAGATCACTAGGAGGATCTGGTTGTTCTTTCGAATAATCACAGTCAAAGGACATCATGTAATTTTTGAAATCCATTTCTTGATATAGGATATGTGCCTCAAGATCATCAGACTTTAAAACTATGAATTTGGCATTGTCCTCAGGTTCTAGCTTGATTTTATTATTCTCCATAAGAATAATGGCATGAGACGAATCCATCCTGATTTTTCCTCCCATGTCTCTGCAAAAGCTTCTACTCAAAAGCATCTCGTAGCTGGCCATAATATCTACTACTAGGATGGTTAGCTTCATTTTCTTTGTAGGGTGAGCATCCAATGCTACTTGTGCATCTTTCACTTGACCTATTAGAGGGACCTTTTGCATCCATGGATTAGCAACATCCAAAAGTTTTGATAAGGGTCAAGCCAAGGGCATGAGAAATTGAAGAGGGCATGATGTTATCAAAGGCTCCAGAATCAATAATTCAGTTACTAAGCTTATAGCCATTTACATATAAGGACACATAGAATCGATCCGACTTCTAACTAGGGGAGGTAGCCAAAACTGATGCTTGTTCCTCTTTGAAGAGCATAGGAAAAACATGCTTTTCATTAGCTAGTGGGCCACTATCCAATTGGGGCTAGTCATTTCTAATGGTAGAGTTGAAATTAGGTTGGGTTTTGGCATTGGCATTGGCATCACTTTTACAATAATCTACAAACTTTTTTAATTCAGCAAGATGAGTTTTGAGATAATCAAGGGGAGACACCTGGATACAAGCATCCTTACAATATTGTATAATATCAAATGAGGAATGAGGCTTGCCACTTGGTTCAAACTTTGATTTCCCTTTCCTCCAGGATGAGGACATTGTTGCTCCAACTACAACTAGTGAAGGACCAATGGCTATGTTTCAAGAAAGAATAGATTTCACCAAGTTCTTCTCTCTCTGACATCTTATAGCCACAATCATCTGAATTCCATCTAAGGTGGCAAAGAAATTGCCTCCAACCTCTGAATCCAATTCATACTCCAAAAAGAATGTTCTAGAGTCACCATGGGGAGCAAAATCATCTTCACTTTTGAGGTACTCGATGGTTATCTCATTAGTAGTAGTGAGATTCTTATATCTATTCATTTCTAGGCAGGAATCACCATTTTAATCCGCTCGTAGATGAAAAATGAACATATTTTGCTTCTTGGGAGGTGCCTCAATAGCAAGCTTTTGCTGAGTAGATAGAAATTGCAAGGGTTTGTCTTCATGTTTTCTTCAAAGAATATCTTGATATGGTTGTTGGAGAAAAGAGGCAGGTTTTCCCATTTGTCTCTTCATGGAAATCATTTCAATAGAGATCTTCTAAAGCATTGTTTCAGTATTGTTAGTTACACTAGGGGTAGATCTTGTAGAAGCTCCACTTTGAATCTCTCTTTTCCATTTCCAAACTACTATCAGATCATACTCTAATTCGATTGCCAAGGTCTGAGCAACCAACACATTATCCACATGCACACGTTTGATTTGAAAGCTTATGTTAGAGGGCATGGATCTAATGTAGAACATCTTTTGGTTATCAATAGTAGGTCTACTTGCACCAAAGATCCTATTGACCAACTTATTGAATTTAGCAATGAAGTCTCTATAGGAACATTGGGTTCCTTCTTTATCTGGGTAAGTTGAGTCAAGAGAGTATGCTCATCCTCTGTACTCTTATAGTGCACTTCAAATCAGTTATACATGTCATCCCAAGTTGTGATATATCCTACTGGAAGGTGTTGAAACCATTCAGCTACATTATCAACCAAGGTTTCCATAAATATCCTCATTGATACATCCTCACATTAAGGAAAAATGATACTGCATGAGGCAAAGAAAGTTGTGATGTGCTCATCAGTAGAGACCTTCCCATCACCATTGAATTTTGGGAAATTCTTTCTAGAAGCTCTAGGAAAGTCATTATTGGTAGCTAGGCACATAGGACAAATAGAATTACCCCAAGGAATAGCCATTGTGGTAGGGAGGATTACTGGTACATCTTGAAAAGAGATAGCAGTAGGGGTAATGACTCCATGAAGAGAGAGGTAGTTGTACAATGATGGGATTTGAGTATGAAAACTAGGAGGCGATGATGAATGGCTATGTATTCAGGCAACAGGGTGAGGAAGTGAAAAAAGAGAACCATGGATACCTTGATATACTAGATCCTGAGAGTGGGTTCTCCATCTTCCTATAGGATCTTCCAATATAGGGAACTCATCTTTCTACAATTCTTCAAACAAAAGGTCAACTTTCCCTTTACTATGAGCACTATGGGTATATGTAGAATCTAGGGTGAACTATCTTAGCTCACAACGGGTGCACTTCTCTTAATCTTCTTTCCTTTAATACTCCTTCCCAATATTCAACATTACCTTCCTCTCTTTTGAGGGAAAATCTTACTCTTCTATATTGGTCAAGGGACTTTTGGCTTTTCCTAGGCGAGGGTATTCAACTGATTTATTATGTCCTCTTGTTCATCCTGGAATCCAAGGTTAGGTTGCACTACTAGGATTTGTCCCTCGTGAGCCAACACAATTTCTCCTTAAGAGTTGTTATACATAACTATTTGAGTTCTATAGAGATGATCTCTAAGTTTCTCAATAAAGCCACAGATAGACTTACTTAAGATAACTTAGGACGTATAAGTATCTTCCCCAATAAAGTTGCAAAAAACTATTGGTTAACAGTTTGTCTTCCTTGATATTTTGGTTTATACCTTGACTCTTAGACTACCCAATGGCTTATAGAAAACAAAGAAGTTAACAACATAATGGGTCAATGTAGTAATATATCAAAGACCCCTAAATTGAAAGGTATAGCTCCCTTATGACTACAAGATATGCAATGAATTTATATTTCAAGTTTTGGGGGTATGCTCTTAACAAGAGAGTAGAAGAGGCAAAAACCAAGTTGCTCAACACTTTAAACAACCTAGGCAAATGAAGGGGGATTAACTCATAAAATGCAATATATTCATACTTAAAATGCAATGAATGGAAACATGCATTACTAATTACGACAACAAGAAGAAAGAAAGAAATGGTGAAATAAGTAATTCCCAAATTACATACTTAGCTAATGTTTTGACAATACCCAGATTGTCTATCTCTCAACTACATCACACACCAACTTCTAGCTTCCTTATGCAAAAAATTATCCTAAACAAACAAACTACAGTGTACAACATAGAGAAAAAACAACATGCTTATGCTAAAGAAAGTAAGACATACATTCTATTGAATGAAGGAAAAAAAACCAAGTTCATTCACATTCATTCAACTTTCAACATTAGCACATTCATTCCATATACTATACTCTTAACTAAAATGAACAGCAAAACTTAAAACGAACTCAAAGTCTCACACAGTAGTCCTAGCTACAGGGGTTTTCCCAAAGTAAATTTTGTCAATCTTATTAACTTCATAAAAGGTTACATTTGCAGGGCTTCTCATAATGGCTAATTAAATGAATGATTTTCTTCACAAAGCATCTTTGAATAGAAAGACTAAAAATAGGACAAGCTTGAATCATTGTTCATTATAGAGATTGACAAAATTCCAAGAATGGCTAAAATTAGGAAATAGAAGAAGGAGAATGGTAGATGTCTAGAAAAGCATCAGAATCATCATGCCTTTTTAAAAGTAACTAATTTTTCTCTGTAATATTTCATGGCTTCAACTACTTTGTCTAACTCTTTGACAACTAGAATGATGATATTGTCGGCTTAGACCATCTAGTAGTCATGCATTTCTGTCATCTCATCTATTATGGCCACCCTTGACTAGAATTTATCCATTTCTCTCCTTATGATATCATCTATTGCTAAGAGTTCTTGGATCTTGGACACTTGGAAGTTGAGCAATTCAATAGCTTTGTCGATAAATGCCATGAACTTTGATTTCATTCTCTCAATATCCACAAGCTTTCCATTAGTGGGCACATAGAACTCTGTGTGCAAGATCTCCAAATACTGAAACAACTTTTCAATAACCTTTTGCATCAGATTGTGCACATCCTTGAGTTCATTTATAGATCTCATGGAACTTTATATATAAAAAACTCCAAGGATTGCTTTTAGTGAAATTGTGACTCCTCACCAGTCTTTAGAATCTAGTGAGCAATGGCCACATTTGTCTTCATGTCTATCACTTCTTGTAGAATGCCCAATTGCTCTGTCAGCTTGTCTGTTGCCTTCTGTATGGTTCCCTGATGGTTTGAAGCCACCTCCCTAAGCTTGTGAGAATCCAATAATAGGCTTCCCAAGTTTTCAACTAGTGCGGTACTTTGAGCCTTGATCTGATCTACCCATGCTCTACCTATCTACCCAAATTGTCCTTCCTATTGCACCTTTAGGAGTAAATTATTGTTCTGCTCTACATTTGGGTCAAATTGACTTGAAGAAGTACTCCTAAGTGTAGACCCTATGTTTTCCACTAACTCTCTATTTGAGGCCTTCAATTTCTACTTCTTTTCTCTAAGCTCTTCCATCTTGTCCTTGATTTTCTCATTAGTAGATTTCCACATGTTCACCATGGATTTGTGAACTAGAATGCCATGATTTATTGTCCTAATCTAGAAATCATCCTTTGAGAGTTCATTAAATCTTCCTTGTTTCTGTAGCTCAGCAATCTCAACTAGCATATGGTCAGTTGTTGAATTTGTAGCCAATGTAGCAATTGTCTTTTGCTTCTTTGTTTTCTTGGATGGTTGAGAGAAGATTACTTGTGTGATCAAGTCCTTTGATGGGATTGCATCCTCATATCTCCTCTTCTTCCTATCAATGGTCTCTTCAAGCCATGACTCTGTAGAGAGCATATTGATAGTGGATTGCAACGCAATGGGCTCAAATAGCTTCCTCAAGATCAATAGAGTTGGCTTTCTCTAAGAAGTTGCAGGGAAGGCAGCTACCTTAGTTACCAAAAGGGCTAAAGTATCCCCTTGCTGAAATGCATCTTGGTCTTGGCCATCTATGGGGTTAGTGTTGCCATCCAAATTGATGACTTGAACAGGGGAAGATGGCTTGGCCACTGATTTTTCTTTCTCTTTCCCCTTATCCTTATCGTCCTCCTTCTCCCTAGTCTTCCTGATATTTGGAAGAAGGCCAGCTCCGTAGGGAGGGGTGAGCAACACATTATTTTTTGGCTGTTAGTCTCCACCTTGGCCAATGGACTATAATGGCCCTATAGATGTTGATGTAGTAGTCATGGTGGTTGTTTATGTGGCTGACTAGGCAGCTCCAGCTAATACTCCACCGATAGAACCAGTGCTTCTGGTCCTTTTCTTCCTTGCTCTAGTCCACTCCACCCATTTTTATGTTCTCTTGATTATCCCTTGCATAAGAACCTCCATTGTGTAACTGACTAGATCTATAGGTGGAGTAGAAAAAAATGGGGTGCCTTTGATCTTCTCATAAGATGTGGGGTGCATGTAGGCTCCATCATCTGCAAGGTCAGAAACATCAACAAAATCATTATATAATTTTATTTCATTAATGGTTAGCTACGACCAAAATCTCTCCTGAGTTTGGTACTCATTGAGACACCCAAACTAGAAGTCTTCAATATCCAAAACATGCCTGTAGGCATATCCCAACTTCAAATGATCCTTTACAAAGTTAACTGGATCATATTGAGGCGTGAGCACCTCATAGTCTATCAACTTAGTTTTTCTCTCAAAACTTTTTACCAAATCCTGAGCATCTAATCTGAAGGCACATGAATATAGGCCAACAACTATAGGGAAGGGAATATTGGCTATCTTGTTTACATTGGAGCATAGGGTATTCACTTAAAGGATTTGTCGGCATAGTTTGACTAGGACTACCTTGTCTTCAGGATATCTCAAAAACCTCTTGGGAAATCCATCATAAGCTTCTAGTCACAAATAGGAGAAACTCAAAAACTAGATGAATGAGCATCTGAACTAGCTTATGGTCGAAATTGCCTCCGGTGAGAATCTCCTTTCAAGGCATCCTTGGAATTCTTGGCATAGGCTTATTGTGAAAGCATCATTGACAGCTATGTACTCCTCATAGCTTCTTTGCAGCTACAGATGTCGGTAAAATTCATAAACTTTGGTGCACTCATCATAATTTGGGGTGCTAGGGAGGTTGGGCCACAAGTGGTAAGTTGCCAAAGAATAGATCAAATAAGAGGACATGTAGAATTGCTTGAATCCTTTGGCCAAATTCAAATAGGAGCAAGCTCATCACAAATTATCTGTGTCTAGATGATTTGCATATCCATAGCACAGATTTCTTGTACTAGGAAGAAATGGTATTTGATGAACTCCAAAATCTCCTCTTTTCCTTTCAGTCTGAGGAGGAGTGCAAGGATATCCATGATTTCTCTTTTCATATTTGTTCCAAAAAGGTTTTTGGCATTTTTCTCTTGTTTGAGCGAGCAGGTTGGAACCATGTCCTCTACATATCTTCTCCTCTAAGGGTCTTCTTTTCATCTAAGGGTCTTCTTTTCATTGAACATTGATGCCAAAGACCCAAAATATACATCAAAATACTGCTTCTTCATGGGAATGCCAAATGCGGACTATAGCAATGCCTTGTTGATTGATAAGAGAATAGGCTAGTTAAGAAACAAAATCTTCTTTTTTTCAATTTGTTTCTTTCAATGCATTCCCTTACGAGCTCAGGTCCATGCACTGCCATAGAAAAACTAAGTGCTTTAACCAGTCCCCTCTAATTGAGCTTCTGAGTGATTGGGTGAATGGGTTGAGAATTAAATCTCCTATGAAGATCACCCAAATCATAGAATTTGAAGGATGTGTCTGTAAGCTCTTTTAACTCACCCTCCAAGTTAATTAACTTATTGTAACCAACAGCTCTGATTGTTATTCCTATGATTGTACAGGATGTAGTTCTCGATAAATAGTCATTTAATTATATTTGAAGAAACCAATTGCATGCAATTCTGATGAAATAGCTTTAGGAATTAGAACATTGGTGCCACATGAACAAAATTAAGTTCAACCAACAACTACAACAGCAGGATTTGCATTTAATTCCATGAGTAATGGTTATTTAAACTTTCCATTCATTTGCATATAAAATACTAAGTTCCTAAAAGCTCTCTTACTTTACTTAAAGTAAAGTGATATGACTAAGAATCACTTAACAATAAAAATGTTTTAGCTCTATAGGAAGTTCCTTACTTCGCTTAAAAATCTAGAATGTGGATATACTTAATGGTGTTAACATATGAGGGAGAGAGAGAAACATTTAGCTTTTCCGCAAACCAATTTTCCTCTTATTCAGAATCACAGCAAAGGGAGTGATCCTTTTGCTAGCTTGTGCACTTCATTTCTTCACTTTCCACCTAAAGCTTTTAAGATTGCACCTTCTTTATGATGGGTTCACATTTTCATTACTAACTTCTCTAGAAGTATCTTTTGAGAATCTCCAAGGAATATTCACACTATAGAGTAACTTGACTCTTTATTCTCAAAGCCCTCAGAGAAGTAGCCATTTTCATTGCCTTGAAGTGAAAAACTCCTTTCTTGGCAACATTTTTTGAAATGCAGTAGATCAACGAAACTTCATTCTTTCTCCACAAATTTGAGTGAGATTCATTTTGGCCTTGATTTAAAGCTCTAACCTAGTGGGCATGTGATCATGAGTATTGCACTACTTCAACACTTTAACCATAAGTCCACCTTAACTCTTTGCGATTGTGCAACTGCTTTTATCTTTACCTTTGTCGCCCCTTCGCAACTGCCAAACACAAGGCTTGCTCTAACAGTGTGATATTGTGATCCTTGTCTTGATTATCCTTTTTCCACCTTCAGAATGTATGCTTTCATTCTAAATCAGACTCCTATGACTTTGCGATGACCATCTGAGGTTAACTGTTTCCTTTCATTGCAACCTCACAACTTGAATTCTTAACACATTTCTTAACCCTGTGAAGCCAGGATCAAAGCATTTCACTGCTTCACTACCTTAACTTTGGGTTACCTTTAACCACCGACAAAGATGCAATAACCACTTAACTTAACCATTGTTGTCTTTCACACCTTTGCAACTTAAAATTCTTCAAACCAAAAACAAGTCACAATCAAGTGATTCTTAGTAAATTGCTCTTTTACAACTCTAACTTGGCAATTAGCATTAACATTTGCGAGGGTGGATGACCATTTTGAAAACTATTTCACTACTTTGAAGCCTCTCAAATAGCATAACATAATCATATTCTTAGCCTATTAATCCATATCACGACTTCATCCTTTGGATTCGCACTTGATAGAGTTTTCTCAAGGGGAAAATCAACTTGAAAGCTCAGGATTTGTGGGATATGCAATGTTAGGGAAAGACAATAGAGAATGAAGTGCAGAAAACTTACTTCTCATCGAGAGGACACCAGAACACTTGCCAACCATCCCTAGATCACCTAGACCTCACGTGCATTGGAAAAATAGGAAACCCGCATAGATGGTGGGTAAAGGTAATGCAAGGGGAAAATCCAAAAGACAAACAAAGTAGAGTACTTCGAGAAAGATGAGAAGTGACCTATGAACACTTAGACATCACATTCACTTTCATACCAATGACTTCAAGCTATAAAGGGGAAGACTAAAACTTGGCAACAACTCTATAATGGAAGATGACTCAGTTAAGTCTTATTTTCAGCTTCCACTGTGCAGAGATGCTCTACATTGCAATCATCAAATGTAACTAGCCATTTTGAAGAGACATATATATGTAACCTTTTGAGTAGTTAACAAGATTGGCAAAGTTATTTTTGGGCGAACCCCTTTAGCTGGGACTACTGTGTGTGACTCTAAGTCTACATGTTAAATTTTTTGTTCATTTAGTTGTTCTATGATGTTTGGAATGAATGTGTTGTAACTGAAATTGAATGATCGCAAGTAAACTTGGTTTTATTTCTTTTATCTTAGTGGATTGTAAGCTTTACTTTCCTTAGCATAAGCATTATTCTTTTCATTGTGTTGTGCATTGTAGTTCATGCGTGTTTCAGTTTATTGTTTGAGAAGTTTAGAAAATGACTAATGAAGTAGCCGAAAAGGGGACAATCTGGGTATTGGCAAAACTTAGCTATTACAACAATTTGGGAATTTCCCAATCAGTCATCCTTTCCTCTCTTTTTCCATTATAGGTAGCATTGCATGTATTTTAATCTTGCATTTGGATTAGAATAGGTTGCATAATAGATGTTAGTCTCCTTTTTGAAAATTGCGTAGGTTGTTTGAAGTGTTGAACAATCTAGTTGTTGGCCTCTTCTACTCTCTAGTTAAGAGCATACCCCCAAAACTTTTTAAAAAAAATTCATTGCAAATCTTGCATTTTAAAGGGAGTTGTGCCTTTCAATTTAGGGTCTCTGATAGATTATTACACTGACCCATTGTGTTGTTAACTTCTTTGTTTTCCTTTAGTCATTGGGCACTCTGAGAGTCGGGGTATAAACCAAAGAATTAAGGAAGACAAACTGTTAACCAACAATTTCTTACATATTTTATTCTATGCCTAGTACAGAGATAATCTTAATAATTGAGTCTTAAAATTTCAACCTTATAAAATACAAAACTAATAATTTCATAATCTTTTTAACAACAATTAATACTAAAAAATAGTAGCTAAAATATTTTTTTTAAATTAACTAATAATAAACTAATGGAATCCTTAAAGACATCCTTCCAATCTATGTTTTATCCAATATTAAAAGATGCATGTCCATAAGATTACACTGAGGAAAACATCAAAGTTTAATTCCAAGTGTTCTCGTTATGGGAATAAAATTATGTTAGAAATATAAATAATGATTTGAAGTGTTTATGTTAGAAATATAAACAAGTGTCATACAATGGCTTAGTACTTGCCTTAGTTTTAATAGTTTTTAGAATAAATCTAATGTTAAAATAATAAATTTATCAGTATATAAAATATTTTAATCAACACAAATCTTATATAGTTAAATTCTATTCATATATACTATTATAAATAAATTATAATATGAAAATAAAATATTTAGATAATAATTATATATAATAATGTTTCTTAAAATATTATATAATATAAGTATAGATAATATTTTTAAAAATATTTTAGTTGAATAAAAAAATTAATTCTTATAAATAGAAGATTGAAAGTAAAAACATCTAAACTAATTTATTCACAAATAAAAATATTTAACTTCAATCTGCGCATTATAAGATTCAAAACGATTTACCCAATCAAATCATCAAAAAAATTTAATACTAACTATGTATTTTATAATTAAATTTCAAAATGATAAATTTAATGGGCAAGTGCTAATTAGCCTATCGACAAGTACCAATAATGATTTGAACTTCACTTGTTCTACTTATGGGAACAAAATTATGTTAGAAATAATTTAAATGCAATTCCTTGTAAATTTGTAATGAAATCCGAAGCTAAGAATGTTCATGACTTGTTCGGTGGCAGTGAGAACAAGATTTTTTAACTTACATATAATTTAGACGGTCAAATATAATACGTTACAGTTCCGCGTTTTTTAAAGATTAGTTCTGGATCTTGTTTTATTGTTATTGGTCAAATTTTGTTTCTATTATTATTATTTTTATTTAATTTGGTTGACGTTTACCAAAAAAATCGATGTGATATTAGTGAATAGATAATTCGATTAAAATTTATATCGATTACTATTTTTAGTTTATTATCAATTGAAATAATGTATAAAACGTTTGAATGTTTGAATGAAATTTTTATTTTTTTAAATTGAGGGAGCCACACATTCAAATTTAGGTCATCTTGATAGAATAACTATTTTTCACTCTTTGTATTATATTAGAGAAGATTGATTTTTAAAATGGATAATTCTAATTCAGAGGATGTTGATATGTTTCAATTTTTAATATATAATTTAAAAAGTTAAATTTGAATAATTTATAAGAATTTTGAATGTAGATTTGGATTTTAAAATAGATGACGTCATATATTTGAATACTAGAAAGTTTTATTTTGAAAGTGTTATTAAAAGAAAAAATAATTGTGAATTTTAGTTTTCATATTGAAACAATGCAAAAAAAAAATATGCTTTCTTCAATGTGAACAACTCTATTTTCCTAAAAGTTAATATTTCAACAATAAAATGAGATTATAATTAGTGGTGACCTAAGCAACTTATTCATTACAAATATTTTTATTATAAAAAGATGTTGGAATCAATTTTTGTGACATAAAGAATTTATTCGTGTTAATCAATTAATGTTATAGACATTCTATTAGCTTTGATAGCATTAAAAACTTGTTGATTTGATCTATGAATTCATTTCACTTTAAATTGATATCGATAACATATATGTATGTAATAGATATATATTGTTAGTTCTTGCCAGTGGCAGGGTACTAATGCATCGACTAGGAGCAAATAAACATATTAGTTTGACCAATCACAGTTATGAATTTTTTGAGATCTTAACTTTTTTATAAAGTTTCATTTTTCCTATATTTATTAAATTAAGAAAAAAACAATTTATCTACATTGTTATTGGTACTCTTTAAGGAAGAAAAATCAAATTTTGAAAAGAAAATATCAAAATTTTAAAAAACCCAATCATTAGTGGCCACTTTCGGCAACCTACATTTATTCATGGCTAAATTAATGTATTACTTCCTTTGGAAGACGAAAATTTAAACTCGTGGCCGCAGAGCTATTTTTCTATTGTTTTTTCATAGCAAGTGACTGACTTTTATATTTGATTTTTTTTTGAAATTGAAGACAGAATTTTTTATTTATTAATGTCACTAGATATTATTTTGTAATTTTTTATCCATGTTTGATTTAATTTATAAGAAAATTATTTTAAATATATTTATTCTATGTAACTATTGTTTTTAAATTTTAAAACTTATAAGATTCAATCATTTTCTACATCTAAATATATATTTTTATAATAGATTTTAATAGATGTTATTACTTATTAATTTTATTTTTTAAATATTTTTTTTATCTTAATTTAATTTTTAAGTTAAATATGAAATACTTATTGTAGATGTTTTAAATTGGTTAATAAAAGATTATACGAAATGTGGTTATGAAATAATATATTTATTATGAAATATATTTTTGTTATATCTAAAATTAAAAATGTTATATTATATTTTTTTTTTAAGTTTTTAAGAAATAGGTCATCTTAGCTTTTTTCTACTTATTTTATTTTGTATTATAAGAATTAACAATCCTTAACTTGTGGTAAGTTGAAATTTGTGTTATTGTAATTTAACACTTTAAGAACTATATTTTTAGATTAAAATTATGAAACATTTTAGAAAATAAAAAAATATGTATTCAATAGAAATTTTTAAATAAGATTATCAACGATAATTACTTAATAAAATTTACAAAAATTTGAAAAATCTAGTTAAACAACTAATGTACCAAGTTGTGCAATCATAATTTTTAAGTTGACCTCAATAATAAGGAAAGAAATGCAATTCGCAATATTCATCATTTTCTCATACAAACTTGTGGTTGAAACATTGTTCAAATATGTATTGCTATTATTATTCTATGACATAATTCATCCCCTCTTCCTTTAACACACATTTTCATTTTACCAAATCTTACTCCTAAAAACACTATACAACAGGTAGGAACTTTGACACTTGTGCCTCTTGTTTTCTTTTGTTGTCCAAACAACTTGTGGATTCAATTGAAAGGAACCATAACTTACATTTTTTCTTTCGTTTAAAATCCAAAAATAAATGAGTGGTTAAAAAATACACTCCAATTTGTAGAGTGGACCACCTACAATGGTATTTGTAGAATAAACAACTTTTTTTTTCAATTGATAGAAACCATAATTTTTCTTTTGTCTTTTTTCTAGTTTGATTTGCCAAAAACAAATGAGTGATTAAAAAGTACACCCTCAAATAGTAGATTGGACCAAGTCCAAAGGAAAGATAATGGATTTTGCAACCTAAACAACTTATTTGTTTCAATTTAGAGAGGCCATAATTTTTTTATTTAGTACACGGAGTAGACCAAGTCCAAATGAGAGATAAATGGTTTTGTGGGCTAAATGAATATTTTGATTGGTAAAAGTCATAACTTCTCTTTTTCAAAGATTTTTTTCCTCTTTTTGTTATTAACTCAAAAAAATGGATGGTTCAAAAACATGTCCTCATATTCTATGTTGGACAAGTGAGAAAGAATGAGTTTTGTAGGCTAAACAATCATTTCAAAAGGTACAAGCCATAACTTTGTTTTTCTTTTTCTTTTCTCTATTAATTCAACAAAAACATTAGGTGGTTAATAAAATGCACCCTCATATTCGATTGGGCAAGCCTCATATGTGATATAGTGGGTTTTGTAGTCTACAAGACCTATTCATTCAATTGGTTCAAGCCATAACTTATCATTTGTTTCCTTTAACCTTCCAAAACTATAGGGTTGATATTAAAAACACCCTCGCAATCTAAAATGGACCAACACCAAACTAGAGAGAGTAACATGGTCAAACTCAATTTGGTTAATTTTCACAATAAATAAAAAACATAGATATTAAAGCATATACATTTAGTATTTCATGATATGTTGCAATAGTTGAATTATGACATGATTGTAGCTACCAAGATTCAAGCCCTCCTTGGACCACTATGATCATGAGCATTGTCCCTTGCTGATCTATTGTGCTCACTAGTTTGACTCTTTACATTTAAGTTGATGCCCTTGCTAATCTACTAAACTTATGAGTTTGCATCTTTGTAAGGTAGATGCATGCAATATTCACTACACTAATTCTTCGTGCAAGTCGAAGAAAAAATCTTTAGATTCTTCATCTTCATAACAAGATCAAGCAATAAAGAAACATATTGAGTCTACATTCAATAATCATATTTTAAAGCATCTCGTGCTCCAAAGTTTTGTTGGATAAACATGTTTATGAGCTTTGTTTTTTGAAGACAAAATTCATTCATATTCATACACTGCATTCATGTCAAGAATGAAGTCCACCGCTCATTACCTACCCTGACTTGAACCAAGATAATAACTCTCATGATATCAAAAAATTAAAAATATCTTAGATGTCCAGTTATTGCTTCATACTGATGATAGATCACTTAGAATAATTGATGATGAAAATTCACACGGTATAATTCAAAAACTTCTAAAATGTCTTTCTACAGTCCATTACATTATGGGTTCATTTGGCTACAGGAATAGAAATGTGGGAATTGGAATTGTTATTCTGGAATAGTTATTTTGGAATAGAAAATGGGGATACATATTCCTCTTCTTGTTTGGTTTAGTCAAAATTTGATGGGGAATTCACAGACCCAAAAATTTATGTATTCTAAAATAAACAAGAGTTCTATTAGAGTTTGAGTCCCTGCCTTTGTAGTAAAAAAGTTAGAAAGAGGAGATATTGTTTGCATATTTTTTCTATGATTATAGGTAAATGGAGTCTTTATTATAGTTTTGAAAAGTTTCTTTACTTTCTATAGTTGTTCACACTAGCTATGAGCATTGTAGAGCAAATTGTCTAGAACAAATTACAAGTGTCACATTTGACTAAAAATTAAACAAGGGAACTTTTAGTAAGATTCTAAATTTAATAAAGATAATAGAAAACATAATTTATTAATTTCCAATATCTATGATTTAATCATTATGTCAACATATAAAAAATCTATGCTTTATCATGACATCAACATTTTGAGAAGTTAAAATTTCTAGAAGATTAATTTTAAAGCCCAAAAGTGATAATAAAAATGAAAAATGAAAAATTGTTTGATAAAAATTTATGAAGCTAAAAGTAAAGATTTTTTCACAAAAATGTCATGCCAATGTAGCATATATCAAGGACAAATTGCTTTCTTGTTTGTATTGTGATTTTTCATCTATAGCTGAAATAATTATTTAATCAGATTGTCCCCAAGGGTTATAGTTTGTTTGTTTGTTGTAGATACATTTTATTTTTTATAAGTCTAAAATAATTACTGTTTAAAATCTGAATATTATAATAGAAATAATTCTTCAATTTTATCATGAAAATTATGTTGTTTATTAATTAAATTGTACTCATCTCAACATTAGTCTATACTTTTTCAAAAATATGTTAATAATATATTTCGTATTAATTTAACTCGACCTTTATTTTAATAGAAATATAAAAAAATAAAATTTATAAGTTATTGAAGAAAATCATATATAGAAGAAGTGATATTTAAATGAAGATAGCTAATGTTAATTTATGGATCAATTTTAAATTAGAAATTCAAACATACTATTTTAACAAAAAAAAACATATTAAATTTAGTATTTTAAATTAGATAAGTGATGTTATTTTTATTGCTCAATCTTAAATTAAGTGTATCAAAATTTTGGATTCTATATTTAAAAGATATTTTGTCAATGGATAACTGAAATCTTTTAATAATAAATATTTGAAAAGAAAAATTAAAGTAAAATAATAATAAAAATTTACAAGAATGCAAATCTAATAGTCAATAAGATAATTAATTTATCATCCTCAATTCATGATTTTAAAAAACAACCAACATATGAAAAATGATTTATGATTTATGTCATTTTGGAGAGCATTCTTTCCAGAGATGATTTTTGCAGGTAGAAAGTGGAAGTTGCAGCGTTGAGGAATTTGGCATCGAAGAGGTACAAAAAATTGAGCAACACTGTTTTGCGGCAACAAGACCAGAAGCATGCTGCAAAAGCTAGAGGAAGAGAAGAAGGCAGGAAATGGTAGGGATGTTGTGAGCTTGGCTCTCACCATTGCTTACACTACAATTTTCTGACTTTAAATTAAGAATTGGAAATTGAAAGAAGTTTCTAGAATTTATTTTCCACAATTTTTCTTCTAAAACATCATTTTTACCTCTAGCATAATTGTCTCTAGCCAATCAAAAAATAAGAATTATTGATTCAAAATTATTTTAAAAATAAACTAGTTCTTTTATTTTAAAAAATGAACTGCTTCTTCAACTTTAGAAAATCATTCATTAGCTTTGATTATAAAAATTAATTCCGCCCACTAGAAACATTAGTACTCTGCCTTATGCAAGGCAGAGACTAATAAAAGTGGAATAGGAATATGTACTAATTCCATCTATGTAGGTGGAATTGCAAATACTCATTTTTGGGCCAAAATTAGAGTACATCTTCCTATTTGCAATTCTGATTTGGTGCACCCAGACAAAGAATTCTAAATTTTAAAATTTTACATATGCATATTCCACTTATATTCCTGCTGCAATTCTAATTAGGTGCACCCAAACAGAAAATTGAGAATTTTAAGAATTTACATATGCCTATTTTGAAAACTATGTCAATATTTGTAAATGGAAAAAAACCTAATAATATAAATAAATTATCATTACAATCTTCTCATCTTACAATTAACAATACTTCACAATTCTTTCAGGGCCCGTTTGACCACTAGCATAGGAATGGAGAATAAGCATGTGATATTGGGCATAGGAATGGCTATTCCAATAACAAGTATTTTTTGGAATGGGTATAAGCTCATTTTAGAGGCAAAATGGGAATACAAAAATCGTATTCCAAAATTTTCCATTCCTATTCCATCAACCAAACAGGCCCTCAATTAACAATACTTCACAATTCTGTAATTGCTTGAAATTCGTTTATTCATCCTGTTTATACATATTGTTGATGGTTACACACAATCCAATCCAGAAATAATAGCAAAAATATTTAGTAAAACAAATTAATGATGCTAAAAAAACTGACATAATCTAATCCAGAAACTAGTTGTTACATTACTAATAAATTGGGAAATTTGATATTGTTAATCCTTCTCCAAATCGACAAAAAAATTTATTACCAATTCAAATTGCAAAATAGAGAACCAACATCATTTATGAATCTTTTAAATCATTAATAACATTAGATTTTCATATTCTTTAATATATGTGATTACTGTAGCCATTATGATCCAATTTAAAAACACACTGGCTGATCCGTCATCAGAATCAGAAACACTCTTCAAATCATTTTTAAGAAATTCCTCAAAACTCCCCTAAAAATTTAAAATCAGTCTCAACAATTCTGAAGAAATTCCTCAAAACTCCTTAGAAATTCCTTCCTGCTAAATCAAATCAAATCAAATCAAACTACATGAATCAGGGCCGCCAAATGATCTTCCAACAGAACAGAACAAGCAGCCCATACTCATCAGTTCAGAAAGGGCGAAAGAATTATGTCAGAAGCATTAATGGAAGCCATGCCATTTTACAGAGACAGAGGAGCAGCTTTGGAAATAAACGGGTGCGACAACAACTGCGCCGCCGTCCAGCGCTGAGCAGCATCCTTTCTCAGACAACGTCGAATGAAGTCCTGAAATTCAGGGGAAGCCGAAGGAGGAGGTAGGGGCGGCTCGCCGTAACAAATGGCCGCCATTAGAGACGGCCAGTCGAGCTGCGAACCAGAGGAAGAAAACGGAAATCTTCCGATATAGCACTCCAGAAGAGTCAATCCCAGGCTCCAAATATCCCCTGCGTAGCCGTCATAATGACCGTCATTCTCGTCCGGATCGATTCTCTCAGGGCTCATATACGCATATGTCCCTACATAAGAATTGCAGGGATCTAGGGTTCGAGACAAGATCCGGCTCACGCCGAAATCCGCGATCTTGACTTGCTGCTCGGAATTGAGCAAAAGATTTGAAGGCTTTATGTCGCGATGCACGATCTTGTGGCTGTGAAGGTACTTGAGGCCAAGGAGTACCTGCCGTGCAACCTCGGCCAGAAAGGGCTCGGGAAGCCGCGGCGTAGGGCGCTTGTCGAGTGAATCCCTGTCCATGTACTCCAGCACGAACTGGATCTCGCCGCCGCGATCAAAAACGCCGTGGCATTTGACGACAAAGGGGGAATCCGTCCGCCGTAGGATGTCCATCTCTCGCAGGATCTGGCCTCTGGTGGACAGATCGTGGTTGCCGTGCACGATCTTTAGGGCGTAGAGGCACTGCATCCGCCGGTGCCGGACCTTGTACACTTTCCCGCCCGCGCCGTACCCTAAGATTTCAACTTTTTCCAAATCCGCCGGGTCGCTCACTTCTCTGGTAGTGTTCGTGGCCATGGCTGCCTCGTTAGGGTTTACACCGGAATTAGGGTTTGAATTCGAAGGCTGCCTTGCAGCGGGCGGCGGCGGGAGCGGCAATGGCCTCGGGCCTCCGCCGAAGAGATCCTCTCGTGGAACAGTCGGGAGCCTTAACCCTAAGGCTCGCCCTCTGCTTCTTTGATTCTCCATTGCGATTCGAACCTCGAACCTCGGACTGGTTGATCGCTCTTCGAACCAAGAACCTTGGACTGCTCGATTGCGATTCGAACCTGGAACCTGTTGGATTTTTATAAGTAGGATTTTGGTTCAGTTGAAGCAGAAAGGAAAGGATATAATATTGTTTCGCGTCAAAGACGATTACTGTAAAGGGGGAAGCTTCCTTGACCTTTCTCCGGCGCGATGTTTGCGAGTCAGATTTATCGTTTGATCACGTGCGCATAATTCTGGGACGTGTTTTTTAATCAGCTCGGTCAGCCAGCATGTTTGAACAAATTGGTGGAAATTTGGAAAGTCTAAGTTGGATTTATTTTGTAGGTTGGACAATGGAGAGTACACACGAGGAGTTACGTTGAAAGAGGATTTGCCATGAGAAAATTGTGGATTTTTAATGGATTTGGAGCTATATGATTTGAGAGCACAAGTCATAGGTTTGATTTTTTTATTTTTTGGGTTAAAGGATGAAGTATCTATTCTATCAAATTTATTTGGATAGTTGTTCTAATTTTATTTCTTAAGATGTGAGAGTCTTGCATTCAAGAAGACTCACTCGATTTCTAATGAATTCATCAAGAACTATTTAATTTCATTTACTGATCAAGGGTTCATTGATAGTGGACTTTTCCTTTTTATCTTGGAATCTAGGTGATGTTAATTTAGGGCATGGTTAGTCCCTCAAGCAACACATCAAACAACAAATATGACCAGTAATAATTTAGAACTACATAAGAAGAATCAAGGGCCTTAGCAGAGCCTTGTGAACTATTTGAGTCAATAAGATTTGATTGTAAGATGTTCAATAAAGTTCACACCTCTCCTTAATCAATTATATTTCAATAAATCAAATTGTGTGCTTCAAGCTATTATGAAGGAATGAAAAAATTGTCAGTCCTAATTAGCTTCTCTCAAGAAGTTTTAGCCCAAGAGTGGTGATCACATATTGAATAACTGAAATGATTATATGGGTTTGATGAAACCCTTCAACCAAATAATAGAATCATTGTTTATATAAACTTTTATTTCTTTTATAATGGAAGATGTTATATTATTTAAGAATTTATTTTGACCTAGTAGGAGAGCATAAGCTCGTATTGATCATCTTGAGGTAAGAGTTGAGGAGTGAGGTATCCACTTCACCAAAGTCATTGAAGGCATAAACCTAACCTCATCCCTTATATCATATCTTCGAGGGGTTCAAACCTTATAAGGTTCAATATAATCAAAGAATAAATCATGGCCATCAACATTAATAATAGATAGTTGGCATTACTTTTCCAATATCCATATAGTATAATTAAGAATATTTCTAGACCCATTACATATGTTTTCCCTCTTGAAATTTAGAATATAGTTACGTTTCTTTCTTTTAAAATTATATGTACAATTAACATATATGCATATATGTATATCTACATATATGTACAAGTACAAACACACACATAATGTGTGTGTGTGTGTGTGTGTGTGTATACAACTAAATTAAATTTAATATAATATATAATGTTACTAATGATTGATAATAAAAAAATTAAAATAATTTTTAATATAAACTTTAATTTTCAAATATTTAAATCATTTTATTTAAAATGACAATAAATAAAGTTCTCTCCTTTTTATCATATAAATGAACTTTTTATTAATAAGTGAATTAACATTTTTCTCCTTCAAATTGCTCACTTTTCAAAATCCAAGTTGCTTGATGCTCTTCTTTTTAATTGGTTGCTTGAATTTAGTTTTTTATCTATTGGTCACTTAAATTTAGGTGTCACGGTTCCAATAGATGGTTATGCTTGCATTTGTTTAACACCCCCATGAAGGTATTGGCTCTTCATCAAAGGGTGGTAGCAAAGGAAGACTCGGTTGTCATAGCTATGGGACTCAACAAGCAGTAAGTGTGATTTTAGTTCCTTCTCATCACACTATTGTTTTCATAGTAATAATTTTGTTTTACATTTTTCTTAAAAAATTGTTTCAAAAAATCATTGTCCTTGATATTTCTCTTTATGGTCAATAAGATTTTAAATAAATAGCATTTTATAATTTTAATAAATATATCTAAAATTCAAACTTTAGAAAAGATTTAAAACCTTTAAAAATTCTTTAACATTATTAGTCAACAAAAAAAATTTATTATTTTTTTATGGAATCGAACCATTCTATAAGTTTTCCTACCTACGACACAATTTTTTTTCTAAATCCAAAATCTTAAATTTGAATTACACTTTCATGGACTTTGTGACTTCTTTTACTTGGTGTTATACATTTGATCTTATCTTAATAATAACTAGCACTTGCACCAGTCCAAGGTGCAAGGGTATAGTTGATAGGTGAATGAAATTTATTTAGCTTGTTGGGAAGACACTTCCTATGGTACACATAATCATTGTTTATTATAAAATAAGACAAAGTCTCCCAAATCTCAAATAGATAAGTACCTTGGATCATGATGTCAAGAGAAGAGTCTTCTATTGGTTCACTTCCTAAGCAAGCTTCAATCAGAAAAAAGGTCATGTTGTTCAAAATCCAAGGGTTCATCTAAAGATGACATGGTACCAATCTAAAGAAACTAATACCCTTCGACATACCAATATTGGTGCATCTATTCAAAGTCAATGTGATGCAAAACCAAGACATCTTCGCATTCAAACACAAATGAATGTTCACATCAGTGATACTAGTACCCTAGAGCAAGATTTTTGGCATATTGGAAATAAGGTTGTACCTAGGACAAAACAAAAAGATTGGGGTATATTTAGCAAGAAGGTTCCTACCAAGCATTTGAATGCTAAGGAAAAATCTAAATTGTGATAACAGATATTTCAGAGTGAGTGTAAAAGGCATTGAAAAGATGGATGAGGTGTGTACTGCATGTCATTGTATGCTAATTTAGTTCAGGTATGAGAGTTGCTTCTCTCTTGCATGCAAATAATGCAATTACTATGGTGGATTTTGAAATCTAGTAGTACATCGCATGAAGTCACATAAAGAAAAGAGGTTGTTCAAAGTAGATTGAAATTTCTCATATGATTTCCATTCCTTTCCTAATGTTGGTTTCTTCCATCCAGCAGGTAGATTGGATAGTAGCTTTAAGGTCGTGATTGGGGCCCAATGCTGGCTCCTTGCATTTTTTATTCAATGTGCACTTATTCTTTTTACAAAAGTAGGACATTATTTATATTAAATCAAAATGTAACAATGTTTCTCAACTAGATAACTGATCTGGAAAGGACTCTTTTCAAAAGAAGATGAAGTATTATCTACTACTCGGTACAAGTATTATTTCATCCTTAAAGATGCATTCAACTTGTTGTTCAAATTTGATTGAAAAGATCGTTAATAAGAGAGATTGTTAAGAGGGAGAATTGTTGAAGAAGATTATGAGTTTCAATCATTGTTTTGTCACTAATGTCAAACTTGCTATTTGCTATTAGGAAAACTGCTTATAAGATTCAAGTACTATCACTTAGTTGATTGATGAAGAAGATTTCATCAATAAGAGGTAACAATAGCACCTAAAGGAAAGATTCAGTTATGATTATGAAATGAAGTACAAGGATCGGTTAAGATAGTGATGACATGATGTATTGATGATCTACTTAAGGTTACAAAATGCTGACTACACTTAGAAAGTTTAGAAGAACAAATTAAACAAAGTTTTTCTGCCAAGCTTGACCAAGTGGACAGTAGGTGTCAAGCAAAGTTAGTACAAGCCAAGCAGAAAGTCAGTTGAAGCTGAGTGAAAGAAAACTCTAGTGAATGCCGAGGAAAATAGTTGATACCGAGTAAAGTTTAGTTGATGTTGAGCATTAGTAAACTTTAGTTGATGTCGAGTGATTTTCTAGTAGATGTCGAGCAATGCAGTATGTGTTGAGCATTAGAAGATTGATAATGTCGAGCTGATGCATTATGTTAAAGATCAAAGATTCATTGTGTAGACGCTCAAAAATGGTTCGCATCTATGACTTCATCACTTATTCATACTAATTTGTCCCATTTTCTCATTCTACTAACTTTGATCTTTTGGCCAGATTGACCATATTTCTTCATTTGTATCCACTTTCACATCAATTTCATATCAACTCGAAATCATATCAAATCAACTCGAAATCACCCCAAATCAACTCGGAATCACCCCAAATCAACCCGAAATCACTCGAAATCAGTCCTAATCAACCCGAAACATATCAAACATCCCAAATCAATCATCATTTATCTGCTCCTAGGCATTGTTGTGGCTTTCAAACAACTTTCCAAACAAGTCCTAATCCATTCGATAAAAGTCTCTATATGCCTCCATTCCCAAAACACTTTGAAGCTCCAAGGTTTGAAAAATACTGAGGAAAAGGAAACCCTATTGATCACATCCGAGAATTTTGTGCTTCATGTACTGAACTCAGTGATGAACCCACTTACCTTATGAGATTGTTCCCTCGTTCTTTAGGTGGGCCTGCACTTGAATGGTACTCCAAACTTCCTGGTAATATCAAATCTTGGTAAGAGCTAGCAGACAAGTTTATCTCCCACTTTTCCTTTAACATTACAAATGAGGTAACACTTTCTGATTTGTGCTCAACTAAACAAAAGACGAGAGAATCATTCATCACATTCTTACTACGTTGGAGAAGCTTAGTTAGTCAATGCTCACTAGACATTCCTGAAGAACAACAAGTAAACTTGTGCATTGAAAACTTAGTCCCAGACTTAATGTATGAACTCAAAATCAAGAGTCCAAGCACCATTTCTAAACTAATGGAAAAAGGGGCTAGTATTGAAGATGCTCTTATCTGTAAGGGAGTCCTCAAGATAAACAAAGAAAACACAAACACCAACTCGTCTAATGACAAGGCAAAATTTTTCTCCAAAAACAAGAATGTGACTAATGATGGTATTGTGGATGCTCGCACAATTAGCACAACACAACCTCAATTGACTTTGAAAGGTGTAAACCCTACAAATTCACAAACCTCTAATCAAACATCAGCTCCACAATAGAAAACTGAGACTCCCACGCAAGATAAACCTCGAAGACATCCTAGAACCAAAGACAAGAAATTCACACCATTGGGAATACCACTTGAGATTGCATTACAATAGTTACTGAGTAATAACTTCCTGCAATTACCCCCAATCAAAGATGAACCATTGACTAAATCTGATTGGTGGGATGACAAAAAGTATTGTGATTACCATCGCACCAAAGGACACAAAACTTCATCATGCTTCCAACTGAAACATGCAATACAAGACCTTATTGATGATGGTTTCATCACAGTTGATCCATCACTGTTAGCATCCAACTCTAATCACACTATTTTCAAAGATCCTTTGGGTAATCATGACAAAGAGAAACCCTCAAGTTCAAACTCAAACTCGCAAGGTAATGTGACTTACACACGCACCGGCTATGACTACACCATCAATTGCTTTAATGAGTCTGACTTTCGCATATCCACATTCACATTGAAGGCTAAAGACCATCGTTGTGCTGTCACTACACGCCATAGCAAGATCACCCTACCTAGAGCCCCATCTAGACCTACTGCTTCTACTGGACCTGCACCCCCAAGTAGACCTACTGCTCCTACTTCATCTGATTATAGCCTTGTTGAACAACTCGGCAAAACCCCTACACAAATATCCATTTTGGACCTACTACGTGCATCTCCCCAACACCAGAAGATCTTGGATCAAGCCCTTAAAGAGTCAGTAGTCCTTGATAACATTGATGTTACCCAATTCCAAGCCATTGTTGGGAACCTATCCGCATCACAACATATCACTTTTTCACCCCGAGATATTCCTAAGGACAAACCTAACCATAATGATCCCCTTTATCTCGAAGTCTTCATCCATAATGCCAAAGTCAGACGTGTCTTAATAGATGGAGGAGCAGGACTGAACATCTATACTCTTAAGGTTGTCAACAATTTGGGTTATTCTGAAGATGATGTAGATCCCTCTCAAAGAATCACAATAAAAGCTTATGATGATGGTGAACGCTATTCCAAGGGTGTCATCACATTACCTGTCAGAGTTGGTCCTGTTATTGAAGATACATTGTTCCATGTCCTAGATATAGAAATGAATTGCAACATGATACTAGGATGCCCTTGGCTTCATGCTATGAAAGCAGTCCCTTCTACATATCATCAATGTCTGAAGTTTTCCTATCACAATGTAGAGGTTACCATCCCCGGTGATCTAGATCCTTTCCAGTTTTGTGCTAATCTAAGAGATGTTACTGCATACCAAATCCCAACAAACAATGAAGCACAACCCACAAATTCCTCTAAGTATGTGGATGCTGATATACTGCTCAGTAAAGCCAAGGAAAAGATGAAGATTGAAGACAATGGGTGTGGAGAGTACTTTATGTCTCAAGTCTCTCACATTAGGGAGTCACCACTTTCTCCCATCAGTACAAAGAATTATACTTCTATCAATGAGAATACATCCGTATGTATTGAGAAAGAAAAAGCAGAACGACAACCCACTTTGATATCTCCTAGCAAGTATGGACTTGGGTTTACCATCATGCAGAAATAAGATTATGATGGCTATAGTGGTCTTGGATCTCAATAACAAGGAATCATTGAACCTATCACTACAGAAGGACAACCTCCTAGTTTGGGGCTTGGATTTAAACCATTACAAATAAGTCCTCCTAGTACCACAGTACCTACATGTAAGACTATGGATGTTTCAAACGATGAAAAGGCATCTGAGGATATCCCACTTGAATCCAACAATCCCCTAGCCTCTGAGCATAACCCCAATGACCCGGTTGAATCAATTACCCATATATCTACCTTCAACCAAAGCCCATTCAACACTGATGATGACATCTCCTCAAGTTATCCTGAACCTTTGGATTGGGACCAACGTGGACCACCAATTTTTGATCAATTCGATGATGATGACACTCTCATAATAGACTTTGAAGGAATTATTATTGAAGATCATAAAGAAGCAGTTTCTCTTAAAGAGAACACATTAGCATATTTTGGGGAGCCAACTCCACTTTCTAGTTACAAAGTAAAAAGAGAAAAAGATAGCAAGCATAGGTCTCTTGGTGAAAATCAAAAGGCGCCATTAGACTATAAAAAATCAAAAGCTAAGAAGCTCCCAAGGATACAAAATGAAAAATATGATGCCATGAATATTAGTATTCTAGTGTTCAACATGCCACAAAGTCTTTTGGAGCTCTCTCAATCAGCATTCATGCAGAAGGTCATTGGTCTCAAACCTCCCAACCCTCCCTTATATCCCTTTGTTTATCCCCAAATCCAGCTACCTAATTTGTCCAATAACAAAAATCAGTCCTTTATCCAACAAACCTTTGCATATGTCATCATTAGTGACATCCCACATGACATTTCTATTGACCCAATTATCCTTAGATGCCTTGATTTGCAAGAGGTAGATAGTGTCTTACATATGGTACATGATGGTATATCTCGAGGCCTTTCTAGTGGTTTGATTTTAGCTACAGACTTGGAACAACTCCTATGTAGTTATGGTCAGTCATGGATCCAGAGCTCATCAGCTAGCAACACCAACAACAGATATCTTCTTAGGATTTGTCAGTGACATTCTTGATTTCATCTAAAAGTCCTGAAAAAATATCAAAAAAATAGTAAAAAGTCATGAAAAAAGCAAAGAACAAAGTGAAAAAAGTCATGAAAAATGGATGCCTTGATGAAAACCTGGCAAATAGGCATCTTGGCACAAAAATTTGAGTCAAGAGAAAAATTCCGTCCAAAAGTGAAAACCTGGAAAACAGGCGCTTTGGGCAAGTACCATGGTGAAAACCTAGCAAACAGGCGCCATGTGTAATCAGTTATTGCTCCTCCATCTATCAGGATTCCACCTAGTCTTTTCCCCCTCTATCATTCCTTGATCATATCCTTCATATTGCAAGACATCCTTGGTTCCTTATCATGGCTCACGAACTGGTTAATGTACTTTGTTACCTTGCCTAAGCATCACCAGTCTACACACACACTTTGTCATTGGCCTTTGTACATAGTTTGCGTCTTGTCTGGGAGCATATTACCTACATGGTGCATGAGTTTGAATTTGAACTGGGGGCATATCCCTAAGTGCTTTCTATCCATTGGACCTATTGCATAACGGATTGGAGCTAACACTTGTTTATGCTTATACGATCCTCAAAAAATCCCTAAAAATCATAAAATGTCTTGAGAAAATCACTAAAAATCACATAATGTCTTGAAAAAATCCTAAACATTCACATACGATCCTGAAAAAAGTACTAAAAATCATAAAATGTCCTGAAATAAACCCTAAAAATCATAAAATGTCCTGAAAAAACTAGTCACGCAAAAAAAATCAAATATCTCCACAAAACCCTAAAAATCACAAAACTCATCAAAAATTTGCAATAAACCTTGTACATATTCACTGTGGATAACCACCCCTTTTGCCTAAACACGTGCACTTTACAGATTGAAAACCCAAAGCACTACACTTCACTGCCAATCACAATATCTGAGCAACATGAACCAACAATCAATCCAACCAGTCACTATGAACCTATCAACTAAATCCACAAACAGTGCTATCACATTATCAACCTGTCAAACACCATCTCAAAACCTAAAACACTAAAAAGCAAGTAATAATGGACAAGGATAGCTATTGGCTCACGTTGTTTAGTGAGTGATTTATATTTTCGCTTTGTTTTTCTTTGATAATGTTCCTATGCCACTCGATGATATAAAACTAATCTATGAGACTGGTCGGGATGGTTCATGGTCCTCTTTTTCTATTTCTATCTGTTACAATGTACCTTTGAGAGCCTGGGGCATGTACATACACCTTAGAAAGGACAAGGTCATTCTCTATCTGTATCGTGCTCATTTACGTAAGAGGCTTGCATTTGTGCTTTGGCCCTTTATGCCATGATGCGTTGCATTCCATTTGCCATATCAAAATAAAGCTCCATTTGACATATAGTGGACTTTCTAGAAGCAAAAGTCTTTCCATCATACTAACATCTCCTCATCTCATCTTTCTTGTCATTCTCCATCACCATGATCATGTCTTCTGATTCACCAAATCATCTTCATCTCGAATTCATGCATTCTTGCATCATCCTACACTGTCAATCAACTTTTTGTGAATTTCCACCTGGTTCAACCTCAGTCTGACATTGTCTCATCATCTTTGACCAAATACTACCATTTTTTATGATTTCCCTCATGTTACGACATCTTTCCATCATTTTGGGCATGCATGCACAGTTTCGGGTCATTCCGTCAGTTGCAATGGTTTTATCTTCTTGTTGTCGATAAATTTACTTATCATATGCTTATCTTAGTCAATTTCTCAAGGGGGCACCCATATATATCATCCCTACTGGGGCATGTTGTGGCTTTATCATTAGTTATTCTTTGATACAACGCTCTAAATCACATTGTATCAAAGAGGGGCAAAATGTAGACACTCAAAAATGGTTTGCATCTACGACTTCATCACTTATTCATACTAATTTGTCTCATTTTCTCATTCTACTAACTTTGATCTTTTGGCCAGATTGACCATATTTCATCATTTGTATCCACTTTCACATCAATTTCATATCAACTCGAAATCATATCAAATCAACTCGAAATCACCCCAAATCAACCCAGAATCACTCGAAATCAGTCCTAATCAACCCGAAACATATCAAACATCCCAAATCAATCATCATTTATCTACTCCTAGGCATTGTTGTGGCTTTTAGTGTCTTGGAAACCTATCAACTTATCAATCTTATCAATTTGACCTTAGTATTGTCGTGGCTCTCAGTGCTAGGTCAAACTATCATTCATGTCATCCAATCTTTGACATTGTTGAGGCTTTCAGTGTCAGATCATGGCATCATCAACCATTTTAATAATATTGACAATGTCCGTCAGTGTTATTATGATCGAACCTTATCAATCAATTTCAATCTTGTAGCATTTACAATGTCGGTTAAATGTTACATATCAATTTATTCATGTCATGTGTCCTTGGCATGTTATCAATTTAGATCTATCAATTAATTTGACCATAGTTTTGGTTTACCTTTTCATCATCTTATTCGATATCCATCATCGTCACATTTTCATCAAAAGATACAGTCGCATTCATTTAATCAATTTGGCCAATCATCTATTAATTTTCTTTATAGGATTAAATAACCCATAATTTAATCCTATTCTTTCTAATTATTCTTCCTAAATATCATCCTCAATTAATTAATTTTATTAATTAATTGATTCATTATCTACAAACCATGGAAATGCACAATTTCCCAAGTTCCATTTTCCATCATTAATTCCATTTTCTACTAATTCTTATTTTGTGGAATAAGAGGATTTTTAATTCAAATATTCCATAAAATATTGCATCCTCATGACACTTGGATATGACACGTCATGGATTCTCCTTTGACACTTGGCTGAGATTTGTCATAATCAAATATTATTACCTCTTACGCATGTCTCTATTTGGCTTCTTAGTCATAGATTCTTGGCTTTAAGTGGGTTGAGGTGTCTTATGACGTGTCATAGATTCTCTTCCACATTTAGCCAAGTTTGACTTGCATGCGTCATAGAATCTCACAATTGGCATATTCTATCATATGCGTCATAGGAATCTCTTGCCACATTGCATATCTGTAGGTGACAAATCCAATGCCCTCACTTTGAGTGTTGATTATAAAATGAACACTCTTTCTCTCATTTTGGGTCCTTGAATCTAGAATGCTTAAGTCTTGAATCCTTGAATCTTTGATTTTTTGAGTCTTTACTAATTTGCATTTTGCATTCTCTCTCTCACAAAAAATCACACTTCAAGTATTCTCATGGCTTTATCCCTATCATAGGCTTTGGCTTCAATCTTGTGTGCACTATAGGCAAATTGGAGCTACAATCACTTGGAGAAGAAAGAAGGACATGGGAGCTACAAATGGAAAAGGGAGTTTTTTATTATGTTTGCTTTCTATTGTTTAGTTTGGCTTTCATGGTAGACTAGTGGGTGCTAATACATGTTGATTGGGTTTGTGGTTTGCTCATAGTGTGTTATGCATATTACCCATTTTCTAGTCCTACACATTGAATCTAAGCTAACAAGTTTGTTTTCTTGAAACTTGTGAACCAGAAGGAAGATAAGATTGATGAGCTAGTGGTACAAAATTTGATGTAAATTATTTTTAGGAAAATTATAATGGATTCTAGGAGAAGTTTCTAGAAAAGACAAGATATGGGATGGATACATTGTATCCTACCTAATCCATCCAAAAATCTTAATTTGGACGATGGAAAATGAGTGGGAAAATATCCTAATTTTCTATTTATAGGAATGTTTGGTCATGAAGCAAAGGTGGTTGTTGTCATGTGCAAGAACCTAAGGAGGAGAAGGAATTAAGGGTTTTGCTTCATCAAGTGACCCAAGAGAAGATTTTGTAATGGCATGTTAAGCAAGAAGGCTTAAGGAGATGAATACTTGAAGGGGTGAACAAGCTGTCAGAACTGCAAAGTATGAAGGCCAGGCAGAATGGAGGACTAAAAAAAGATCTATAATCTGCAAGAGAAGGTGTAAGTTGTATCAAATCAAAGCTCTATTGTTACTCTCTAACAATTGTATCAATCTAGGGTAAATCCTTTGGATCAAGGTTGACCTAATAGTCATTTCAAAATCTTTTAACTAAGTGGCATTCCAAGTGAATGGCATAAAGTCCTCTAACAAGGCTCACTTCTAACAAGGTGATTGAAATCCCTTAACTGGGTCACATTTAATAGTGTGTCCTGAAACTTCTAACAAGGTTGGCCTTTCACAAGTCATCACTTCAGAAGAGTGAAAAAGGAGTAGCATGTTATTGGTGGTTTTTCCCAAATTGGGTTTCCATTTAAATCATCGTGTCAAGTGTGTTGATGAATGTGTTGTGTTTCATGCTTTACATTTTTGCAAGTTGATTTGATAGTAACATACAAGTTTTAGTAATTATCTAATGGATGCATGGATGGGTATGAATGTTTTATGGGTTCATTTAGTTGTGAAAAGTTTTATTTATACATCTAGACCTTGGATAACTAAATCACCCCCTCGCCTCAGTTATTCTAAAATTATTCCAACAATTGGTATTGAAGCCATCTACTTAAGAGGACTAGTCTTAAGGTACTAGAAGCACAAAGATCAAGATGTCTAAAAGAGAGGTACCCAAGCTCAACAAAGATAACTTTCCTACATGGAAAAGCTTGATGAAGCTACACCTTGGAGGACTTGGAGACCATGCACAATCTACCATTACAATGGAACATGTTGATCCAATTGGAGCTGTAACTGCTAAGGATATGAAGAAGAAGAAAGAGCACAATCAGGTAATGTTGGAGATTATCTCTGCCCTAAGCTATGCCAAGTTTGATGATATCAAGGGCCATGACACTACAAAGAAAATGTGGGATTCCCTACACACCATCTATGGAGGAGAAAAAAATGTACAAAGAGCCAAATTTGAGAGCCTCAGAGGTAAGTTTGATGATATGAGAATGGAATAACGTGAAAATATTGCTCAATATGTTGCTAGGATAAAAGAAGTTGTTAGCGCAATAAGAGGAGCTACTGGTCATAAAGATGATGATATTGTGTTAAGTTTTGAGAATATTACTATCTATTTATGCTATTAGAGTTTTTGCAATTCAAGAGTTGAGATGTAATGCAGGAAATGATCTAACCCCTGAAGGTTTGGTCGGTAGACTCACTACTTTTGAGCTATCTAACTTTGATAATTACAAACCTGAGAGCCTTGAATCTACATTAAAAGCCAAGTTGTTATTGAAGGATTCTGATGAGGTGAAGCAGAAGAAGAAGAAGAGAAAGATCAAATATGTATGTAGTGACAGTGATACAAATGAGAAAGATGTTGAACAATTGGAAGCACTACTGGCAAGAAGATTTCATAGAGGTAAAGGCAAGTTCAAAGGTAAGTTACCCATCATTTGTTTCAATTGTAATGAGGTTGGTCATATTGCTGCAAGATGTACATAGAAGAAGAACTATAGAGATGAAAACAAGTACAAAAATAGAAGAGAAGATGATAGCAAAGATTACAAAGACAAAGACAAGAAGTCATGCTACATTGTTGAAGAAGAAAGAATGGATGATTCTAATGAACATGATGATGAAGTGGTGTATGTTGTAATGAAGGACGAATCTAATGAAGATGAGGCAACTGCACTTGTGACTTGTGTGAACAAAAATGATAGATGGATCATTGACAGTGGATGCTCACATCACATGACTGGAGACATAAGTAAGTTCATTACCTTAACTTGTTATGATGGAAATAGTGTAAGATTTAGTAATGATGTACCATGTTTGATAAAAGGAAAAGGTTCTATCAAACTCATAGACAAGATTTTGTGTGATAATGCTTACTATGTTGAAGGACTAAATTATAATTTGTTAAGTGTGTCACAATTGAATAATCTGGGATGTAAGGTTGAATTTGGAAACAAAACTGCCAAGATATATGACATAAATGGGAAACTGATTGGAAAAGGTGATCAAACTAGAAGTAATCTATTCTATCTTGATATAGAGGATGCTACTTGTTTTTTTACAAAATTTGATGATGTATGGCTTTGGCACAAGAGATTATGTCATGTTAATTTTGATAACTTGATTAGTATCAGTAACATGAAGAAAGTTAGAGGTTTTCCCAACTTGAGGAAACCTAATAATGTAACTTGTGCAAACAATGACAAAGTCAAGCTTTAAGAGTAAAGCTTATACCTCTAAAGAAAAACTAGAGATTGTTCATATTGACTTGTGTGGACCAATTGAAGTGCAAAGCTATAGAGGAGATAAGTACATAACACTATATGTTGATGATTATTCTAGGATGATGATAGCTATGTTTTTGAAACAAAAATCTGATGCTTTTCAAATGTTTAAGTGATACTTGGCAAGAGTTGAGAAAGAAACCGGTAAAAGTCTGAAATGCTTGCAATCATATAGAGGAGGAGAATTCACTTCAAATGAGTTTGAGATGTTCTATAATGTCAGAGGAATCAAAAGATAGACATCTTCTCCTAGGACCCCTCCACAAAATGGGATTATTGAAAGGAGAAATAGGTCTAAAATGGACTATGTCAGAACAATTATGATGGAGAAGAATGTTGCTTTGAAATATTGGAGAGAAGTTGTAAGTGTAGAACAAGATTTTAGTGTGCAAGGAACATTAGCAATAAGAGAAACATTCACAAACCAAAATTAAATTCACATATATGTTTAGACAAAGAAAAGCAAAACAAAAAGTGCAAACCTCACAAGAGAAAACACTCCATGCTTTCTTGATTCTGTAGATGTGTCCTTTTGATGTGGATGTATGCTCAAGATGCTCAAAAGTTGTTTCAATGGAGGTGGGTAATGGAAAATTGGTAGCTTTGTGAGCTCTCAATTTGGCATTATAACGGTAAGATTGATGGCTTTGGTTCTCAAAATAGCATGGTAACTTTAGCTCAAAGATTGTTGATGAAATGGCTTGGGATGGGATTCAATTGATAGGCCAAGGGGTAGAGGGATGGAGGGCTTAGATGCAAGGATGGGGAGATGTTTAAGGAGGGCTAAGATGCACTCAAAGGGGAGCACATGGATTGTGCTTGTTTAGCACCAATGGGAAGGTGACACTTGTCACAAGGAGGATGAGTGTGAGAGGGTAGGGTAAAGGGTTGGTTAAAGGCATGATGAGTGGGGTTGAGTATGTAAGAGAGATGTAAGAGGAATGCGTGTGGAAGAGGGAAGAGTGTGGAAGATGGATGTAAGAGTCATGAGTGGGCTTGTAAGAGTCTTTTATGGTTTGTAAGAGCACTCATGACTTGGTGGTTGGGATTTTTGAGGGGAGAATTTGGTTTGGTTTAGGAAAGTCTTAAACTTGTTTAGGGAATGTGACAACATTAGGGGGTGGATTAGGCTTGGGCTTAGGATTAGATTAGGGATGTAAGAGATGTGCAAGTGGATGGCATTAATGAGGGTGGGTGAGTTAGTGGCTAAGCTAGTTTAGTATGGGTGGATGGGGTGGATTAGGCTAAATGGAGGATTAGGGATAGGTTAGGGGTTTTTGGATTTGAGGATTTTATTTATCAAATAGATTTATTTAATAAATGAGGATTTTTGGAATTAGATAGAAAAATAGGATTTAATTGATAAATAATAGGTTATTTGATTTATCAATTAGGACTATAGATGATTAATTAAATTAATCAACTAGGGGATGACAAAGGATTAATAAAATAAAAATTTAATTAATGATGCCTTTTTAGATAACTAAATAGGATTACTAAAATAGTGTAATCAAATTTAGGTGTCTACATTTTGCCCCTCTTTGACATAGTGTTGAGACAACACTATTTCAAAGAAGTTCGAATGAAGACGACACGAGGAAGATGTTTTAGCAATGAGGTTGCCCTAGTCTCGAATAAGAAGAGGAGAGACTAGACTTAGATGATGCCCCCTCAAGAAGGTGGCGGGGAGAGAAATGAGGCTCGACGACTTCTTGAAAAGTACAAGAAATTGAGATGAGCTAAGACACATGTTGGCAAAGAGAAGGGGCTGAATTAGCTCAAACTCTCACTGCAGGAGAATGATAAAGGGAAATCAGAGGCACAATAGTTAAAGCAAGCTTAAGAATTTCCAAGATTGGGGGGGGGGGATGGAGGAGCAGAGCGCTATGAAAGGAATCCATGGTAGGGAGATGGATGATGGAATGATAAAGCTGATGCAACAAGATTTCAAAGAGTCAGATTGGCGGAAGATGGGTTTCGGAGATCCCTAGGACTAGGATTGTGGATCTCGAAAGATGAGGCTTAGTGGATTGATTTGATTGGTGGATCCCTAAGACTAGGATTGTGGATCCCTAAAGCTAAGCATGAGGAGTGATCCTAAGAGATACTGATGCATAAGCTAGGATAGGTGTTGGATATGGATTGGGGATAATGGAGATGAAGGGAATCCATTGAAGCTTTTTGAGTGGGGGGATACTTCAAAGAGAAGTACCACCATGTAGTTGAGCACTAGATTTTCTATAGGACTATTGGTTAATTTCCAAGGTTACCAAGAACATCAAGGATTTTTCACCAACCATCCAAAGGACTGACAAACTGACTCGAAACAAACACGCAAGGATTGCCCCAGTATCACACATGAATTCAAGAGGAAGCAGCATGGAAACGACACTAGGACAACCCACAAGCAGAAAAGAAAAACAAATGAAAGACCTGATCAAGACCTTACACTTTGATTGCCCCATTCGTAGCATACTAGGATATGGAAGATCGTGGCAACCTTGAGGAGGGAACAAGGAGATTGTTTGGAAAAGATATTTCAAGACCCAAAAGGGAAGATCCCAAATCAAAAGAAAGCAAAAATTCAAAAGAGAACTGTTTTCCAATGAGATGGGTAGGATGAGGTACTAACGGACCAAGATTAGACATGAGGAAAGCTATATCCTGTAAGGACCTATCAGAGAGCACCTAAGCTTAGTGGATTTGGATGAGTGATGCATCTGGCAAGCTAAACTAAGAAGGATAACACTTTGGTGATAGGAAATCTAGCTAAAGGATGCATTGGAATAGCTAACCAAGGTGTGCGATATGTGCAAGATGTTGACCAAGGATGAACTAACACGAAAGTCGGATAGATACAATGGTACTAAGCTAAAGAGGATGTACAAGCTGACGGACCAAGATATGTTACAAATGTACAAGTTTGTTCATGTTTTGTTTTTTGTGAGATGGAAATTTTTGTGAAGGATGGGATGTCTATAATAGTTGATAGGTGGATAGGTAGATGGTTTCCGAAAAGCTTAAGGAAAATGGGATTCTTTGTGTGCATGTGATAGGATACAAGCTAGGATACAAGATTATTTACAAGCTGGAATATGGTACAAGCTTTGGACAAGATTCGGATATATACAAGGTACGGTACAAGATTTACAAGGTATAATACAAGCTTTCATACAAGATTTACAAGCTGAGGTTCAAGATTTACAAGCTGTACAGGAGGTATTTACAAGCTCCATTAGATTTTGGATATTTGGTTGGAACACCAAGGGAACAAGCAGGTATTTTATGGGATGGTGAATGGATGGATGAGGGATAGGATAGTGATAGATAATGGATGAGTCTTAGTACACAAGGTGCCTGAATTACCAGGTTTTCACCAAAGTACCTATCCAAGGTGCCTGAATTGCCAAGTTTTCACCATTGGACTCTTATTTCTCTTTACTATTTTTTTGTATTTTTCAAAAGCTGGGTATACCAAGGATATTCAAGCATATAACTTCTTGAGATGAATGATGTTAGTAGGATCATTCAAGAGTTCTCCTTCCGATGTAGATAGCTTATAGGCTCCGAAGCCAAAGGAAGTAGTGACAACATAAGGACCAAGCCATGTAGGTTCAAACTTGCCTTTCTTTTCTCGATCTGCTTGGACTTTCATGTTTTCTTTGAGGACCATGTCACCTCGCTGAAAGTATCGTGGAAGCATCTTCTTGTTGAAATTCCTTTTGAGACGAGTTTGATAGACTATGAGATGATCATAGGCTTGTTTTCGCTTCTCGTCTAAGAGATCTAGCTGGGTGAGTCGAGCTACTCTGTATTCTTCATATGATATTTTCCCTCGCAAAGATATGTGTAGTGAGGGAAGTTCAACTTATATAGGTAATACCGCTTTGGCACCATAGACTAGGGAGTATGGAGTTGTGCTTGTGGATGTATGGAAGGAAGTTCGATAGGCCCATAGAGCTGAATTTATTTGTAGGTGCCAATCGCGGCCAGAATCATTGACAACTTTCTTTAGGATTTTGAGGAGGGTTTTGTTAGTTGCCTCTTCCTAGCAGTTACCTTGTGGGAAATATGGGCTAGAAAAGTGGTGATGGATGTGGAGGGAAGTGCATAATTCTTCCATGTTGAGATTTTTAAAGTTACCTCCGTGGTTAGTGAAGATGGTGGATGGGATGCCGAAGCGGAAAACAATGTGGTACAATATGAACTTGGAGACCTGAACTCCTGTAGCTGAGACTAGGGGGACTACTTCCACCCACTTAGTGAAATAGTCTGTAGCTATTATTATCTATTTATGTCCATCAAATGAGAGGGGTGTGATAGTTCCAACTAGATCAAGGCCCCAACAAGTGAAAGGCCAAGGTGGTGCAATAGGCTATAGATCTTGTACTGGAGCGTGCACAAGATTTGCATGTTGCTGACATAGGAGACACTTTTTGACAAAGTCGCAGGAGTCTTCTTCAATGGTAGGCCAATAGTAGCCTACTCTAAGGATTTTTCATGCTAGGACAATACGACTCGTGTGGGCACCACAAAGTTCGAAGTGTACTTCTTTTAACGCCATTGTGGCCTCATTTTCATCTAAACATCGAGAGAGAGTATCGTGATAACCCCGACGATATAGGGTATTGGCTATGATAACATAGCGAGATGATTTTTGGATGAGGTTCTGGCATTGGGTACGTGTGAGGTGAGGGGATATGATACCATCGTTAAGGTAAGCGTGAATTCCATGGTACCAAGGGGATTGGGGACCAACCAAGATAGAAACATGGTTTGAATCCTCATTCGCGTAGGCAGGTGTAAGGAGCTGCTCAACTAAAAACTCATACTGCGTAGCTTCTTGGGGAATTTCCAAGAGTGAGCTGATAGTGGCCATGGCATCTGCTGCCTTATTCTGCATTCGTGGCACTTGTGTAAACTGAAGCTTTGTAAAATGCTGGGTTAGTTGATCAACTAGCTCTTTGTAGGGTAATAGCTTTTCATCTTTGGTTTGATATTCATTTAGGACTTGCTTGATGATGAGTTGAGAATCACCAAAGACTTGTAACTCAGTGATATTCCATTTTGCAGCTATCTTTAATCCTGCTACAAGAGCTTCATATTCTACTATATTGTTGGTGCTAGGGAATTTTAGCTTGAAGGCTTTTGGAATGTAATCTCCTTGAGGTGTAACCAACAATATTCCTACCCCTAATCCATGAGAGGTGTATGAACCATCAAAATAAAGTTTCCATGGGGGCTATTCTTCAATTAGACAGATATGCTCATCTAGAAATTCTGTGATCAAAGGACATGCATCTATTAGAGGTGCATCAGCTAGGTGATCTGCTATAGCTTGCCCTTTGATTGCCTTTCTGTCCACATACTGGATGTCAAACTCACTTAGTAGCATAACCAATTTTGCTAGCCATCCTGTGAGTGCTGTTCTAGAGAGCATATACTTGAGAGGATCAATTTTGGAGACTAGTTGGATGGTTTGACTTAGCATGTAGTGGTGAAGCTTTTGAGTTGAGAAAACAACTGCCAAACAAGCTTTTTCCATAGGAGTATAATTGAGTTCATAACCAACTAGGGTTCTACTAATATAGTAGATGGCTCGTTCTCTTCCGTAGTCATCAAGTTGTGCTAGAAGTGCCCCTAGAGCAGTAGGTGTTGCTGATATGTATAAGATCAAGGGACGACCAGGAACTGGTGGAACCAAGATAGGGGGATTGGTGAGATACTGCTTGAGCTAATCGAAGCTGAGCTGACATAAAGGATCCCACTTGAAGTTCTCATCCTTCTTTAGTAAATGTGAAAATGGTGTACACTTATCATCAAGCTAGGAGATGAAGCACCGAATGGATTGGAGCTTTCCTTCAAGAGAGCAAAGCTGTCACAGTGTTTGGGGAGGAGGCATGTCTAAGATAGCCTTGACCTTCTTGGGGTCGATCTCTATACCTCGTTTAGAGACTATGAAGCCTAGAAGCTTGCCAGATGTGACCCCAAAGACACACTTCTTGGGATTCAGCATGAGATGATATTGGACTAACCTATTAAAGACTTTCTCCAAGTCAGCGAGATGATCCATGAAGGTGTGAGATTTGACTAGGATATCGTCCACATAATCTTCCAAAATGCTATGGATAAGATCATGAAAAATGGCTATCATTTCTCTTTGATAGGTATCCCTAGCATTCTTTAGGCCAAAAGGCATCATGGTGTAGCAAAAGGTTCCCCAGGGGGTAGTGAATGTTGTCTTATGCTGATCCTTTTCTACAATCTTGATCTGATTATACCCAAAAAATCCATCCATAAGGGACAAAATTTCATGTCTAGCTATAAGATCTACAATCATATCTATGTTGGGCAAGGGAAAATCATCCTTTGGACAAGCTTTGTTAAGATCTCTGAAATCAGTGCAGATTCTGATGTCACCGGAAGGCTTAGTGATAGGGACCATGTTGGAGATCCACTCTGAGTAGTCGATAGGTTGGATAACCTTAGCAGCTAATATTCTTTCTAATTTAGCTTTGACCAGTAGTGCCACCTTGGGGTGCATTTTTCTAAGCTTTTGTTTGACGGGATTGATCTTTGGGTCGACTACAAGATGTTGAACTACAAGCTTTGGATCCAATCCCGACATGTCCTGATATGACCATGCAAATCGGCCAATATTCTCTCTTAAGACCTCAAAGAGGAGGTCAGCTTGGTCTTGTGATAGGGATGCAGCAATGTGAACAAGTCTAGGGATCTCTAAAGAACCGATGTTGACTTCTCTAGTATCCTCTATTAGAATAGATGACACCTCTGGACGATTATCTTGAGGAGGCAATACTAAATCCTCATGTTCTTCTTGTGGCCCTGGATTTTCTTGCTGAGGGGATTTCTTCATTGCATTAGCTAGTCTTGGTTTCACCTTAGTTCCAGTTTTGGGTGCATCGGAACTAGGTTGGGGATTTTCTCCAAAATACCCCTTGGGATCTAGCTTATAGATATAGGTAGAATTTGGCTTTGTCTGCTTGTGAGGTGTTTCAGCTCCCATGAATCTTAGAAGTGCTTCCTCTGATGCGAATTCATCAATGTGTATGAGGCTTGGTTGGTCCCAATCTATGAGTTGTGGATGAGTGAGTGGTAGGTCAATGAGATGGATGGATAGTTCTCAGAGAACAGAGTCTCCTAGGAAGATTTGGTCTGGGATATCATCGTAGGCTCTCTTTGCAACTTCCTCAAGAATGTCTTCAATTTCGACAAGGTCACGGTGGATGTTCGAGAAAGCATGACCATTCTCGTTGGTGCCCCCAGTTGTGGGTATGCCAAAGCAAAGACCTGACTTTGTTTCCCACTTATGTGCTTCGATGGGACATTGCATGCCCCTTTCTTCTCGTCCTAGTCCACCACCTTGATAGTTCCATTTTTCAGTGATGAGCTTATGTTCTTGGGGATACTTCTGGCTGAAGTGATCATGGCGTGCTTGATTTCTTGGAGGTGCATCTTTATGCAACCAATTGTTGATATCTGGAGTGAGCTCTTCATGAAGAGGGGTTTTTGAGGACACAAAGGTGGAATCTCCCTAGCTTTGTGATATGTCGGCCGTCCATGGGTATGTGGATCAAGTGGGATTGCTCCGATAGCAAATGCATCTGATGGACTATATTCTCCATAGCCTTTGTTGTTGACCTTTACGGTAGACAGGGTGGAGGCGAGGATGGTTTCTGCATCATTACAAGTGTGGGATGAGCTGGCAATGGCTGTGCCGATGTCTATTCCAGGGCTATGGTTTGTATATGAAGCTTCAATCGCATTGCAGTAAGCAAAGGGTTTTGGATCGGCATGGATGGTCACCTCAGTTCCCTAATGCAAAAATTTGATGCACTGATGGTAGGTGGATGGAACGACTTTCATAGCATGAATCCATGGGCGATCGAGGAGGATGTTAAATGGTAGGTTTAGATCAACAACGTGGCAAACTGTCTCTTAGATGACTGGCCCAACCTTGATTGGTAGCAAAATAGTTCCTTCTATGGTTCTTTCCAAGTTGTCATAAGCTTTGATGGTGAAAACTTCACTGATCATATCTGCCTCGGTATACCCAGCTTGTTTTATGAATTTTAGGGTGCAAATATTCAAGGCTGATCCATTATCTATCATTACTCTTTTCATAGCAAAATTGGATACCATGATGGCTATGCGAAGTGGAAGGGTGTGATCTGGCTCGACTGCGGGTATGTCAGTGGGTTTGAATGATAGGGCACATGAGGAGGATAGGTGTCCAACAAGATTACAAAAATCAGTAGCATTGATATCAGAAGGGATGCGGGATTCTATGAGAGCACTATCAAGGATGTCTTTGTACACAGGACTAGTGCGGAGAAGGTCTAAAATGGAGATTTGGGCTGGCATATTCCCAAGGTGTTCCAATATATTGTACCAGCTTTTTGATGGAGCTGACGGTGCTGATGAAATTGGTGGGCCTGTGATGTTAAATCGTGCTCTTCGAGTGGTAACTGTACACTCATTGTCTGGTCCTCGAATATTGATAACATTGATAGAAGGCTCTTTCTCAGATATACAACCTATAAGGCTACCACAGTCTATATAGGATGAAGTGTGGTCATTTTTCTTCCCATGCTGTTGGTTTGGCTGGCGGTTGTTGGTGTTGTTTTAGATAGGTGCTTTTCTAGGATTTTGGTTGTTATGTGGAGGAAAAGCATTTTGATAAATTCATAAGCCTGCATTGGGAGAGGTTTGGGCACCAACAGTGATTTCTTTCCGATCAATGAGGTCCTGCACATAATCTTTCAGTTTAATGCATCTGAGGGTGGTGTGACCATTTACCCTATGGAACTTGCAATACTCATTGTCCTTGTACCATGTAGCTTTGGATTGGCTTGGATCAATTTGCTGGGTAGGAGGAAATTTGATGAGGTTTTCCTTAGCCAATTTCTCAAAAATGACATCCAACGGCTCACCAAGGGGCGTATAGTTTCTAGGTGTAGGTTGGAATCTAGGTTTTTGCCCTACAGCTACATTGATGGCATTAGCTTGATTGTTAGACCATTGAAAGTTGGGTCTTGTGTTGTGCTTTTGATAGCTTTGGTTATTCCATTGTTGGTAATTGATAGCTTGTTGGTTGTTTGGTTGATATGGTGGGTTAGACTGAATTTGAGAAGGACCAACAATATTCACATGTCTGGTGTCAGTAACCCCATCTGTTGCAACATGCTTTTTTTTGTTCCAATACCTAGACTTGTCATTGGAATGTGATTGATTTTGGTTGGCCTCTTTGTAAATCTTGACCACACCATCTTTAATGAGTCCTTGCTCAAGTATCATTCCTTTCTTTTTGATATCCTTATAGGTCTGCAGACAGTTCATAGTCATGTGGTGAGCCAAACTGGGATGGGCATTATCAAAAAACATTTTCACCACATGGTGTTCTGGCAAGGTGCAGGATATGCAGGTGGTAAGGGTTTGCCATCTTTGTAGGTATTCGGCAAGGCTTTCTCCATCTTTTTGCTTGGTGTGGACAAGATCAACTATTGATAGCTTTGTTTCAACAAGATGGGCATATTGGGCTACGAATGTCTCAGATAATTCAGAAAAGTTTTTAATTGTGCCATAGGGGATTCTGTAAAACCATTCAAGAGCTAGTCCAGCCAAGCTTTTGGGAAAAAGGCGCAAGAGGAAGACATCATTGTATGCCATGTCCTGGCAGTGCATGTAAAATTCTTTGATATGTGTGACAAGGTCTCCTTTTCCTCTGAATTTGTCAAATTTGGGTACCTGAAAGTGTTTGGGAAATGGTGTCATGGCAATGGCTCTGTCAAAAGGGTAAGGACACACATTCTCAAACTTGAATGTCTTCGGATCATTCCCTTCTTGGATGGCTTTCAGAGTTGTCTTCATTTGCTCCCATTCTAAATTGATAGGTGATGGCTGGGGTGCCCCCAATGTAGGAGTTCCTTGAGGTAGGTATGCGCTAGATGGGGCCACTGAATATGGATGGCTATGAGGGATTTGCTGATAGGGATTGTACATTGTTTGGGCAGCTGCATGGTGGATGATGGGTTGCTGAGGGGGAGGTGGCACATATTGCTGCATGTGCTGCGAGGCTTACTGTTGATATGGGATTTGAGGTTGGGATTGAGGAACATAAGCTGGCTGTGGGATAAATGGATTGCTTTGTGGGGGTAAGGTATAAGATGGTTGTGAGGCTTGGGGAAAGGATCGGGGGGCTTGTGGGGTTTGACCAATATATGTGGGTTGTGCCCCCATTTGGGATGGTATCTGCAAATAATTGGTGGTTGGCTGGAGAGGTGGATTACCTCCCAGGAGTGGCATTGAAAAGTAGTTGGTAATAGGGGGTAATGAATTAGTTGGTGGTGGAGGTGGTGGGAATTGAAAGCTTGGGAATGGAACTGATGGGGTTTGATAGCTTTGTGGCTAGATTTGGAAGCTTGGTAGAGTGGTGGCGGGAGCTGGGGTCACTTGTGAGCTAGGCAGAAAATTGGCAGTAGCTTGTGGGATTTTATAGAGCTTTGTGGAGTGAGGGTAGTAGCTTGTGGATTTATGGCTGATGGTATTGATCTCCCAAGACCTAATGGAAATGATGGGATTGTGCTTTGGGCTATGGTGAACAAGTTGGGGGTGATGAAAGGTTGATTACTTGGCCCCATAGGTGGCATCCCTGTTGTATGTTGGCCAAAGATGCTAGCACTAATTTGGGAGATGGGTGGATTGGGAAGGTTGGGTTGGGGAGCAGCAGTAGCAATAGTGAAGGGGGTGAATGGTGAGGTGTTTTGGGTAAAGGGGGTTTGGAGCGGAGAGGTATGAACCAAGGATGGAGTGGTGGTGGCTGGGTTGGCTTGCGGCATGGAGATTTCAACTTGGGTGGATGATGGTATGTTTGGGTCTGTTGGATCATATGGATTAGCTGGAGGCTCTTCTTTTGGCATATATTGAGGATAATTTGGATCATAAGAGCCTATGGGTGGTGGCAGCTGCCCAAACAATGGGTGAGATGGATCTAATAATGGAGGGGGTCTTCCAAAGTCAAAGGTTCGTACATTGTCCCTTAGAAAATTAGCCATGATTGTCTCTTTGTTCTTGTCTATAATGGCGTTTGCCAATACTGCAATTCCTGGTTGGTTCATGAAAGCTTCAATGTCAGTAGGTGATGACATAGCTTTCTCTAGGCTGAAGGATGGCTGAGTGCTCAAGGGGGGTGATGTTGTTTGATTCAAATGATAGGGCTCCATTGTTTCTTTCTTCTTGGCTAAGCGAGTGACGGGTGGCATGAAGATGTAGAATGTTCCTAGGGATGAGATGCAACAAATGCTGGTGGATGCAAAAGGAGGGAAGGCTTTTCTATGCAAATGATTTCCTAGGTTGAGGCAAAGCTATATGACAAAACCTAAGGAGGATTGGGTTGGGGATTCTAACTTCAAAGATATGTTTCCAAAGCACAAAAGGTCTGCTTTCCTATGTGCAAGCTTGGTGGTGATTGTGTCAACTTAAGGATAGACTGATGATCCTTTAGGAAGAACACGAAATTGACCACTTGTGGATCCCAACCTTTAGCTCAAGGTGATTAGGGATAACAAGTGACAAAGCTAGATTACCCTAGACAAAGCTCTATCAAAGGGATAACCTTGGTGAGATTGGTGGATTTGGAAGATTTTAGGAATGGCAAACTTTTGGCAAGGTGACAACAAATTTTAAAGGCTTGGATGTGCAGATTTTGGATTGCTGGCTAGATGGTTTGGTTCTAAATGAGATGGATGAGCTAATAATGCTTACAGGGATAACCTAAGATGGCTGGCTTTTCTACAAAGATGACTCTAAAGTGAAGCTTATCCAAGAAGATGTGGAGAAACAAGGGTGTCTAATCATAGAAATCATGCCTAGTTGGTAAGGCATAAGTAGGATTAACTCTCAGATGTTGGCTAAATTTGATGGTGTGCTCTAACCAGGCCTCTTGAAGTACTTCATCGGTAGCTTTGTCCTCTGCTTTGTGGAGTTTGGCAATTTTTGGGCTTGGTGTTATTTCTTTTCTCTTGGCTAAAAGTTCTTGTTATGCTAGAGATGGCTTGAGTTTGACCTTGTGAAACTTTTGTTTGGGTTTGGGTTGTTCCGACATAAATTCTTGAATTTGCTTGGCTTTGAGAGATCTCAGTTGTTTTGCTTCAACTTGTTGAACTTCTAAAATAGGTAGTGACTACGCTAAGTGTGCCCTAAGCTAGGATTGACCAAGTTTGGAAAACATTCATTCAATAAATAAAATAAAATCAAGCAATAGATAGGAACACCCAGATAGAATTTTGTGGTTCTCAGAATGTCATACTTGCGCCGAGGAGTGTGTATGTTCTACAAATGTTTTGATCAGTCACTTCAAACACATTAACATCCTAGATGGTTGTCTGCAAGGCTGACAGTTGGTTTAGCTAGGGAGTCCTTGATATACGCAAGGTACGTGAGGCCCAAATCCATAGATGAGACCAAAAAGATGTCATACAGTCGAGAGGAGCGGTAACCCACTTTTCCTCTTTCACTTCTCAAGGGTATAAAGTTCCTTGAGGCTTAGCTCGAATGACAAAATCTTGATCCCAAGAGAGGTGTCTTTCGATTCACCTCCCGATTCTTATACTCTGCAGGAACGCTGGAGTTGAGGTTGTTTAAGGGGTGATGAAATCCCCAAGCAGGCCTCCTAAAAAGAAACAAGGTTTTGGATCCTAATCTTATGCACCCAAAATGGCCTCGAAAGACGACAAGGGGAGAGAAGACTTGGATGACCTTGGGCTAAAAAATAGGCTTGTTCTTTTACCAACTGACTCTTATGTGTGCTAATCTAGACTTTGCAAGCACTCATGTTTAAGAGACAATGTTCAATTCCAACTTGAAGCACCAACAAAAGTAAATCGATTGAAGAATGCAAACAATAAGAAGAGTTAGGGTCAACAAAAGAAAACTCGCGTGCCCGGAGGCCCTCCAAGTCAAGTATCGATTAATTTTCTTTAAGGCATTCAAGATTGAGTGTGAGTTTGTTTTAAGCCATAAACAAAAGTGTGTGAGATTCGATTTCAAGCGCGTGCCCGAAGGCTCTCCACGTCAGTTGTTGTTCAATTTTAGTGCCCAAACTTGAAGTGTGATCGATTTAATATAGAGTTTTGGTCATTTAAGAATTTTGATAAAGTTAAAGTAAATGTTCAAAGACCAAGTGAGTTAGTTAGATTGTGGAACATTTGACACCTTTTTCAAGTAGACCCATCCCCATAAATGGCGTTGAGATTGCAACCAATGGTTGAATTGATGGGTGATTAGAAAAGAGGTGAGTCCAAAGAACTACTCAAATTGATTTTTGCAAATTTGTATTTAACTTAACAAAGTTTCTTAAATGTCCAAAAATCAAACTTTACCTAAATTGCATGTGGAAAAGAGATTTTTTTTGTTCAATTTTAGAAGCTCCAAATGAAGTGTTTGATATTGCAATGGTTAATTGATCTTTGGAATTCAAGATTGGATTTGTTGTTTTAAGCATGCATTCCAAGGAAAATTGATTTTAATCCATGGCATTCAAGAGTGTGTTTTGAGCAACATTCATTCAATGGAAAATGTGTTTAACCATTCAAGTTCATTTTAGCAACATGCATTCAAAGACAAATGGTTAAACATTCAAGTTCATTTTTTAGCAACATGAGAAACTGCAAGAAACATGATTAGTGGTTCCATATGTGCTCCAACCTGCAATGAGACAAAAAAAAGCAATTTAGTTAGTTACCCAAAATCTTCAAAAATGAGAGCTTAACTATGGGAAAAAAAAAATTTAACTTTTTTTGTTGTTTTTCCTATGCGTTAAAATGCTTAAAATGGTCTAAATCCTACGGAACCACTAAAAGTCAAATCTTGATTTATACTCTTTTTTTTTTTTTTTTTTAAACTAAAAAGTGCAGAAATAAAGATTTTAAAACAGAAGTGCAACAGAGACAGGCGAAGACAACAGTTCATCAGGCGCAGACGCCAAACTGCAGAGACACTAATTTGCCGAGATGATAAAGGAAGAGCCGGAGATGACAGATTAAGTTGGCGGCAGCATAGACGATAGTTCAGGTTGCAGAGACGACAGAGTAGCCGATGGAGGCACTGATCTGCGGAGACGATAGTCCAGGATGCGTAGACGACAGTCAGAGACGCCAAACTGCGCAAACGACAATTTGGTTGCGGAGATGACAGTTTGCAGGCGCAGATGCCAAACTGCAGAGACGACACTGCACGAAAAAAAAGTTGAAAAATGCGAATTTTTTTCAAAAAAAAAAATTTTAATTTTTTTTTCCTTTTTCAAATTTTTGAGGGTATGTCTTCTTCCCAAGTGCGTTCTTTAACCTGCAAAAATAAGCAAAACACCTTACAACCCACTCAAACAACAAGAAACATTAGATTGTTAGAAAAAACAACATATAGATCGAAATAGATGATTAAATGACCCATAGTGGGGTCCCACCGGGCGTGCCAAAATGTAGAACAAGATTTTAGTGTGCAAGGAACATTAGCAATAAGAGAAACATTCACAAACCAAAACTAAATTCACATATATGTTTAGACAAAGAAAAGAAAAACAAAAAGTGCAAACCTCACAAGAAAAAACACTCCATGCTTTCTTGATTTTGTAGATGTGTCATTTTGATGTGGATGTATGCTCAAGATGCTCAAAAGTTGCTTCAATGGAGGTGGGTAATGGCAAATTGGTAGCTTTATGAGCTCTCAATTTGGCATTATAAGGGTAAGATTGATGCCTTTGGTTCTCAAAATAGCATGGTAACTTTAGCTCAAAGATTGTTGATGAAATGGCTTGGGATGGGATTCAATTTATAGGCCAAGGGGTAGAGGGATGGAGGGCTTAGATGCAAGGATGGGGAGATGGTTAAGGAGGGCTAAGATGCACTCAAAGGGGAGCACATGGATTGTGCTTGTTTAGCACCAATGGGAAGGTGACACTTGTCACAAGGAGGATGAGTGTGAGAGGGTAGGGTAAAGGGTTGGTTAAAGGCATGATGAGTGGGGTTGAGTATGTAAGAGAGATGTAAGAGGAATGAGTGTGGAAGAGGGAAGAGTGTGGAAGATGGATGTAAGAGTCATGAGTGGGCTTGTAAGAGTCTTTTATGGTTTGTAAGAGCACTCATGACTTGGTGGTTGGGATTTTCGAGGGGAGACTTTGGTTTGGTTTAGGAAAGTCTTAAACTTGTTTAGGGAATGTGACAACATTAGGATTAGATTAGGGATGTTAGAAATGTGCAAGTGGATCACATTAATGAGGGTGGGTGAGTTAGTGGCTAAGCTAGTTTAGTATGGGTGGATGGGGTGGATTAGGCTAAATGGAGGATTAGGGATAGGTTAGGGGTTTTTGGATTTGAGGATTTTATTTATCAAATAGATTTATTTAATAAATGGGGATTTTTGGAATTAGATAGAAGAATAGGATTTAATTGATAAATGATAGGTTATTTGATTTATCAATTAGGACTATAGATGATTAATTAAATTAATCAACTAGGGGATGACAAAGGATTAATTAAATAAAAATTTAATTAATGATGCCTTTTTAGATAACTAAATAGGATTACTAAAATAGTGTAATCAAATTTAGGTGTCTACAGTAAGTACTACTATATATACCTCAAACCATGTGCAAATCAAGAAAGACACTCATTCAACACCTTTTGAACTATGGTATAAATATCCACCCAATGTAAAATACTTTAAGGTATTTGGAAGTAAGTGTTACATTCTTAAAGATGTTAGGAATGGAAAGCTCGATGAAAAAAGTGAAGAAGGTGTATTCCTTGGATACTCCACAAGAAGTAAAGCTTATAACTATTTAAATACTAACACTAACAAAATTGTGGAAAGTGAAAATATGAATTGTGATGAATTTACTGAAGTACATGGGGCTCAACCCATGAAAGAACCAGAAGAATACAAATCATTTATATACTTTTATGAAGGAATGCTTGCTGAAGAAGATGCTACAAATCAAGTTACAAATTAACAACAAGTATCAGTAACTGTTGAGTCACATCCTGTAAATGTCAAGTTGCATTCAAGAATCAAGCTACATTTAGATGCCGAGTTACAGAATGAAGAAGATACATATTTTGATGTTGAGATACCTGATAGAGATGTACACAATGATTCTAAAGCTGAAAGACAAAATGAAGAAACAAGAGTTGAGCCAAGATTGTCCAAATATGTCTAAAGACATCATCCTGTTGATCAAATTATTGAAGATAAAAATGCTAGGCCAATGATAAGAAAAAAATTGAGAAGTGAATCATGTTTGCTAAGTATGAAGGAGCCCAAAATAGTAAAAGATACATTAGAAGGTGTAGACTGGTACAAAGCCATGGATGAAGAGATTGAACAGATAGAAAAGAACAAAACATGGAGTCTAGTTCCTAGACCAGAAGACAAAAATATGATTGGTACCAAATGTGTATTCAAAAAAAAGCTAGATGAGAATGGTGAAGTCACAAGAAACAAAGCAAGATTAGTTTGCAAGGAAAATGCATAAGAAGAAGGAATTGACTATGGGGAGACATTTTCCCTTGTTGCAAGAATGGAAAGAGTAATAACTCTACTTGTTTATGCTACATACAAAGGTTTCAAAGTTTATCAGATGGATGCTAAATTTGCATTTCTGAATGGCATACTAGAAGAGGAAGTCTACATAGAATAGCTAGAAGGATTTTTTAATGATAGAAATAAGAACATGGTATGTAGATTGCACAAAGCCCTATATGGATTGAAGCAAGCACCATGAGCATGGTATGAGAGACTTCATACTTATCTTGTGAAGATTGGATTTGAAAGAACTGATGATAACAACAATCTGTACATAAAGATAGAAAAAGGCAAAGGTATTTTGTTGTCTGAAATATTTGTTGATGATATCATATTTGGAGGAAAAGATGCTTTATGTAAGGATTTTGTAAATCAGATGAAGCAAGAATTTGAAATGTCTATGTTTGGAGGAATCAATTTTTTTTGTGGGATTGCAAATATACCAGATGAAGTATGGTATATAAATCACTTAGTCAAAGTATATCAAAAAAATATTAAAGACTTTTGGATTAGAAGATTCCAAACCTGTAAGTTAACCTATGGTGACAAGACACAAGTTGTCAAATAATGATGATTTTGTTGAGGTGAATCAAACATTATATAGGTCTATGATTGGAAAATTGCAATATATAGTACATAGCAAACCTGATATTGCATTATCTGTAGGGATAGTTGCAAGATTCTCTACCAATCTGAGGGAGAATCACTTAATGGTTGTGAAGAGAATAATGAGATATTTGAAAGGAACAAAAGAGTTTGGTCTATACTATAAGAAGAATGAAAAGTTTGAATTGAGAGCCTACACTAATGTTGATTGGGCTAGAAACATTGATGATAGAAAGAGCACTAATGGAGGAGAATTTTTCTTAGGCAAAAGACTAGTTACATGGACTAGCAAGAAATAGAGTTGTATCTCACAATCTACTATCGAAGCAGAATATGTTGTTGTTGCTATTAATTGCACAAACATTGTATGGATCAAATAGCTACTCAAATGAATGAAGGAATAAATCAAAAAACTAGTGATACTTTATTGTGATAATATAAGTGCTATCAATATATCAAAGAATCCAGTGATGCACACAAAGACAAAGCACATTGCAATCAAGTATCATTATGTAAGAGAGTTAGTTCAAGATAAAGAGGTGAAGATGGAATATGTTAATTCAAAGGAAAAAAATTGTTGATATCTTCACAAAACCATTACCTAAGGATGCTCTTGAGTATCTAAGAGGTAAACTAGGGTTGATACCCCTATCAAAGGCTATTTAAGAAATAAAAGGAGTGCCCTACATCAAACAAGTTGTTGTTCATATAATACACATTGATGCAGAGGATCTTACTTTAGGAGTTACCTAAAGTAGTCAAAGAGATGAAATTCCAAATCAGTCACAAGCAAGGTGATAGAGGGAGAAACTAAAGAAACTACAAAAGCTTATATCTACATATTTTAAGATGACAAATTTTTGGTATATGTCTTTGGCATTGTTGTCAAAGAGGGAGAAATTTACTAATCAAGAGCTACCAAAACAAAGAGGGAGAAACGACATTAAACTAATCATTATCAGAAGGAGAGATTTGTTGATTAGAAAGAGAGAAAGTACATCAAAGAAGAAAGCATAATTATAGAGGGAGATATTCCTTATTAATGCAAGAAATTATTGTCAGAGAAAGAAATCCTAATCTACCTAGTAAGAAGGAGATACAAGAAAGAACTCATAGGGAGTTATAAGAAAGAATTTTGTAACCTAATCAGAAGATGGAAGTTGTTGATAGAGGGAGAAATTTCAATAAAAGTTTTCTTTTTGGAATTGCCTTACTATTTTAACTCAGTCAAAATGCTTTTTGGTTGAACAAGATATTCATCATTTGATTGACTTGGTTGATCAGTTTGGTTTGCCATCAATGCCAAAGAGGGAGATTGCTGAAATTTGATTGAAAAGATCATTGATAAGAGAGATTGTTAAGAAGGAGAATTTTTGAAGAAGACAATGAGTTTCAATCATTGTTTTGTCATTGATGTCAAACCTACTATTTGCTAGTAGGACAACTACTTATAAGATTCAAGTACTATAACTTAGTTGATTGATGGAGAAGATTTGATCAATAAGAGGTAACAATAGCACTTAGAGGTAAACTTGAGTTATGATTATGAAATGAAGTACAAGGATCAGTTAAGATAGCGATGACATGATGTATTAATGGTCTACTTAAGGTTATAAAATTTTGGTTACACTTAGAATGTTTAGAAGAACAAGTTAAACAAAGTTTGTCGGTCAAGCTTGACCAAGTGGATAGTAGGTGTTGAGCAAAGTCAGTGCAAGCCTAGCAGAAAGTCAGTTGGAGCTGAGTGAAAGAAAACTCTAGTGAATGCTGAGCAAAACAATTGATGTCGAGTACAGTTTAGTTGATACTAAGCATCATTAAACTTTAGTTGATGTCGATTGATTTTCTAGTTGATGTCGAGCAATGTAGTATGTGCCAAGCATCAAAAGATTAATAATGTCGAGCTTTTACATTATGTTAAAGATCGAAGATTTGTCGAATCTAAGCTAACAAGTTTGTTTTCTTGAAACTTGTGAACCAGGAGGAAGATAAGGTTGATGAGCTGGTGGTACAGAATTTGATGTAAACCATTTTTAGGTGAATTCTAATGGATTCTAGGAGAAGTTTCTAGAAAAGACAAGATATGGGATAGATACATTGTATCCTACCTAATCCATCCAAAAACCCTAATTTAGATGATGTAAAATGAGGGAAAAAATATCCTAATTTCCTATTTATAGGAATCTCTAGTCATGAAGCAAAGGTGGTTGTTTTCATGTGTGAGAACCTAAGGAGGAGAAGGAATTAAAGGTTTTTGCTTCATCAAGTGACCCAAGAGAAGAGTCTATAATGGCATGTTAAGCAAGAAGGCCTAAGGAGATGAATGCTTGAAGGGTAAACAAGCTATTAAAACTACAAAGTATGAAGGCCAAACACAATGGAGGGCCGAACAAATATCTGTAATCTACAAGAGAAGTTGTAAGTTGTATCAAATCAAAGCTCTATTGTTACTCTCTAACAATTGTATCAGTCTGGGGTAAATCTTTTGGATTAAGGTTGACCTAACAGTCATTTGAAAATCCTTTAACTAAGTGGTATTCCAAGTGAATAGCCTAAAGTCCTCTAACAAGGCTCACTTCTAACAGGGTGATTGAAATCCCTTAATTAGCTCACATTTAACAGTGTGTATTGTAACCTTTAACAGGGTTGACCTTTCACAAGGCATCACTATAGAAGAGTGAAAAAGGAGTAGCATGTTACCATGTGCTCTAATAAGTTGCTAACTCATGTATTGTCAGCAAGACAACTCATATGTCTATGCATATTCTTAAGTGTCTACATGAAAACTAATATGCTAAAGCGTTAACCTAGGTAAACTTAAGTAAAGTGTAATAATAATTAATTATTTACACTAACACCCCCACTTAAGTGCAACTTAGTGGAATGCACTTAAGCTTACAAAGCTAAATGCAAGATGTAATGTGGGTCCCAACTACTAGGCCATGTTAGGTACCCATGTACAAATGTGATGCTCTACATACAATGCTATGCAATGTAATGCAATCTCTCTAAAAATGGAGAAAGAGGGAAAACCTCATGGGAAAAACCTCCAAAAAGAGAGATGAAGAAATACAAGATGCATGCAAGGATGGAGTAATCAAGACCCCCCTAGTATGACATACATCATGCATGTACAAGCATATATCCCCCATAAAAATACATGATGGTATCCCCTGATATTGAATAATCTCCTACAAGGATGTCATGAAGACAAAAAAATCCAATGCCTATAAATGACATTTCTCCCTTTAGGAAGAAGATACACCAAGTATATGTGCAAGTATACTTCCCATTGTGGATAAGAAGATGGATGAGGAATCCATATGTAGTATGCTATGGATGCTACCTTTGAAGTCTACTCATATGTTGACAAGTACTTGATGAATGCAGAAGCCACAAGCCAATCTGGTGGATGTCCAAAAGAAGGTGGCAAACAAGGTAACATGTCCATGTATGAAAGTGAATCAAACTCCAAAGACAAGGAATCATCCTTATAGGAAGATATGAGAAGAGAAGAAATGTAGCTTCCCCTCAAGTATGAATGCACACCCATGAAGAAGCTCCTTGATGACTGAATAAGCTATACCATGAAAACTGAATGATGTTCCTCCTTGTAGGAAGAAGTGGTGCCATATGTGTAGTTGAGAATGTTCCCAAACTAGTAGGAAGAATCCTTAAAAGATATGATGTCTAAGAAAACTGGAATACAATCTCCAAAGACTGATATGTCTCCTTTGAAGTAAAAGAGTCCTCCTCCAACTGCTAAAAATAAGTGTCCACAATCATGTCAGTCTCAAAAGAAATATCAAGTGGTTGAGGGTCAGAGTGTTCCCTCTCAAAAAGTGAAGAAGAATTCTCCTCAACAAAGAGAAGATGTTTATCATCAATAATGTCTCCCACATCTTCTTTGTAAGACTCCACAAAAAACACTGCAATGTCTGGAAGGAAGTCATCCCATGAAGCAGAAATAGGAAGACATGGTGTTTCCTACTACACTGTATCAAGAGCATCTATGGCTGGAACTAGATTAGTAGAAGCAATAGGAGAATCAAGAGGTATGATCTCAACTAGAGTTGTAGGTACCACAACTAGAGTGACTAGAGGTAGAATGTCCTCTAGTAATGGAGTGACTTGTGGATCTTCATATGCTTCCCAAAGACACATCCAAACATCATGAGGACTACTTGCCTTACTAAGAGGAGAAAAAGATTCCTTACTCATACTATTATATATAAAGTGAAGAAGAAGAGAAATATGTCCCCAATTAGTATTAGGTGGAAATATCTTCGAATATAGATAAGGAAACATTTCCTTATATTCTCTTAGATGATCAATCATCAAAGCACTCCATTTCTAATAGTTCTTTTTTGTCAATTTGAATCTTAAACCAAAGTGACACTTTTGACATGACTCCATGAGATCGAATAATGTATGCACCCCCAAAATGCAAAATATCAAAGAAACCCCCCTTAATGCATGATTTGGCACTTTATATTTAGTGCAATTAAAATGGCCAATTGCCAATCTAGGGTGTAAGTGGACTGCTGATTTTGATGGTTACAACAACAAATATGAAGCTATATCAGACTCAACAAGATAAGATACAAGACCTCTCAAGGTTCTAATTAATTACAAGTGTGAATAGGCCAAAATAAGACCAAAATTTGAAAGTACTATGCCACTCAAAATTACTCCAAACTAATACTAGATCTAGAAAGTAGACAAAAAATCATGCACTCTCAAAAAAAATAGCACCTAAATATGTGTCCAAATGAGCCCAAACTAAGCCTTTGAAGTTGCAAAAATCAAGATTTGTGATTTGCAAAAAAATTAGAAATAAAGATCTCAAACAACCTACACCAATGTGTGGATCACGAAATTCTACCCGAAAACAAAAAAAATTGCTCGAAAATAGGAGTCTGTATGAGGGAGATATCGATGTTTGAAAATCACCTTTGTAAGTATTTTTCCTCAATTGCTATTGTCACACCTTCAAAAATAAAATAACTCTAGATTTCACCTTAGATGTCCAATTTTGACGAAACAAAATTCAATTTGGGGGTTTTTTGACCTTTTGAATGTGATACCAATATCTAATTTGCACTAGCAAGCTCCAATCTTGACCTGCAAAAAAAATCTCTCCAATGGCTATGCAATGAAGCTCTCATGGCTTTGATACCATGTAAGAATTTGGTATAGTGCTGATACCATGCAAGAATTTTCCTAAGGCAATAATTCAACACCAAGATCAAGAAGCTCAGCAGATAGCACAAGAGAGACAAATAGTGATCAAATGAGAATCTCAATAATGATCAAGATGATAATGGATACCCAATAATTGGATATGAGATGAATACACACTAGAAGTCCCTTGAATATAAAGGCAACTAGAATGACTAGAAGTCACACAAGAGATAAGGATTACAACTCAACACATGTCCACCAAAGGTGGATTATCCTCCATTGAGCATGGGAGTTTGTACGATGATGAGAGGGTAAGTTTACATAGGTGTATCTCATAGAGAGATGTTGTAGACACCATGTTCTCTAATAAGTTGCTAACTCCTATGTTGTCAACAAGACAACTCATATGTCTATGCATATTCCTAAGTGTCTACATGACAACTAATATGCTAAAGCATTAACCTAAGTAAGCTTAAGTAAAGTGTAATATTAAGTAATTATTTACACTAACACTCTTAAAGATCTAGCTTATTTTTGGCCAATGAGGGAGGATATCTACATTGAAGCATTCATAATCTTCTTCATTAATGCACTTTTATGTCCATGGCACCGTGATGGAATTATGATAGATCCATTGCCAAGAGTGGAGATACCCTATATTCCTAATTCAAAATCTAAATTATATTTACATACATACAAGCAAGGTGAATCCTAAAATTTTCCTTATCTTTCAGTCATTTACCTTTCTCAATCAAGGTTAATTCTTTAACCTAGGGCTTGACCAAGGAAAGCTCTCATCAAACCCCAACCCCCAAACCTTTATTTTCTTTTTGTTGATTTGCAGGTTGGGAGTGAAAAGGATTACATAGTTGAACTTACTATTCACAAGATTTATGGATTCATCAGTTGCAGATTGCCACTATGTCAACCTCGTCATCAGACATCTTCCCAAGTTGACCTAGTCCTTCAATCTCATATGCTGGGGAGATTTCTAGGTTTTGTTCCTTTCATTATTTCATTTTGAGATCTGCAGATAGATATTCAGATATAGTTCAGATCTATGAGTTTTGGAGCAAAAATACATCTTCATCTACACATTTCAAGGGGATTCTTTCATATTTAATTTCCTTTCATAGCTTTACCCTAGATCTATTTCTTAAATTAGGCTAATTGTTTTTGCATAGTATCTAGATTTACATTATTTAAGCAATTAATTTAATTCCACATTCACTTTATCCTATTAAGGGCCAAAAATAGTACATTTCCTTGTATTTCATTCCTCTTTATAATTGGAATTTAGTATTATCTCCCTTCTTCCATTGGGTCCTTGCTAATCTAATTTGGATCATAAGTTGAATCATATTTGGAGATTTCCCTCTTTCCCTCAGATACATATTTTAATGGCTTAGAGACCCCATAAAGTGGAGACCTACATCTTATTAAAGTGCTTCCATTTTACCACTAAACATTTTGGTGAACCCAACTTGTGCTCCTTTATTTTTAGAGTTAGATTGATTATTCTAGGTGTTTACTTTCTTTTGGTGAACCTAACTTGTGCCTCTATTCTTTTTGGAGTTAGATTATTTGTTTTAGGTGTTTACCTTCCTTTGGTGAACCTGTCTTTCTTTCCTCTTTCATAGAGTTAGATTTGGTTATCTTGTGTGTGGCTAGATCTCCCTTTTATACTCTTTATTACATTTGCATGGTTAGATCTCATTAGGGTTTCCTTTTGCTATCTCCTCTTTTATGAGCTTAAGTACATGAAGTCCAACCTATAGCATTCTTGTTAGACAAAATTGTTGACTCGTGGGCTCCTTTAATCATGATTTCTCTTTTCTTCCTAGAACTCATGATTAAATTCACATATTTACTCATGATATTAATCCAATAACATATCATAACTCTTCTCACTCATCCCATGACGATGACTTAAGAGTTCCTCCTTCACAAGTTGATAATCTTTCTAATGAATTTGATAAATTGGAAAATTGGCTTGCTCAAGAAAATCAAAATATCAATAGCATTGTTGTTATTGAAGCTCTTAAGGATCTTGTTAATAACTATGATTGTAATCTTTCTATCTTGCATGGTATATCTCACCTTATTAATACTCATGCTAATTTTTTGACAAAATGTGCTCAAGAGATGGGATATCCTCCTCCTTACACACTCATTGCACCTTCCATCCTGACTTCCACCACTCTTTGCAACATACCCACATATGGTCTACCTCTTATGACTACCTCTACCTAAGTGTCCACCCCTTTAAGTATTGGTCTTTCTAGCCTTTCATGTCCCATGAGTGTTCCTCCTACTTCCATTCCTTCTGCATTACCTTCATATAACGTGGTTCATTTTACTTATTCGAACCCTCTACCTATTCCTTCTAATACTCTACCAACATCTTTATATATTCCTTCCACTTCTTATAACTTTCATAATCCATATAGCATACCTATTGCTTCTAGTGTTTCTATTGATCATGTTGTTAGTACATTGGTTCAAACCGTCACTGCTTTGCAACAACAAATTGCTCAATTGACTTAATCTAAGTACAATATTCCTGCATGTGATGTTTCTAATCCTCTTTCATTAGATATCCTTCATGTTGTTATTCTACATGTTGAGGTGTCTCATCTTGAGACTTATAATGGTAAGGGAGATCCCGTAAATCATGTTAAAACTTTCTAGATTGTATGTCGTGATTTTGCTCATGACTATAAGCCTATGGCTAAGTTGTTCCCGTGTACTTTTTGGGATAGAGCCTTGAAATGGTATTTCTCTCTACCTCATTATTATATTAATTATTTATAAACTCTTGCTAATTCTTTCAATCAATAGTTTCAGAATAACAGTTATCCTTAAATTTCTTTAGTTGATTTAATGCATTGTAAGCAAAATGTTAATGAGAAAGTTATGAATTTATTGGTATATTTAAACATTTATATGCTCATATTTATAATCATGTGCATGATCATGATATTCAATATATCTTTATTTCTAATTTACAAAAAGACATTAGGGATAAGATTCTACTTACTGAGTATACCTCATTTTTACACCTATTTATAGTGCTTCACTATTACAACTTACAAGTGAGTCAACTCAAGAGCTCTACTTTGATGGCTCCTATTTCTAGTGAATGTTGTCAGAAATTCAAACAAGTTCTCTAAACCTAACAATTTCATCAAAATCAAGTCTACAAATATAGTTGATGATCAAACAACTACTACATCCCAAAGTACAACTACTTTTTCCTTTGTATTTCATTGTGATTGTCAATAATTTGAGCCTTTGTCTGATGTGATGACTAAGTTGATTCATGCCTGTATTTTTAACCTTCCTCCTATTCATCCTATTGATCATAGTAAATCATTGCCTAAGTCTTTTGATTCAAATTCTTTTTGTCAATATCACCATCAACCAACTCATGATACTCAAAAGTGTTATAGCTTGAAGAATGTTATTTAGGACCTTATTGATTCTAAAGCTATATATGTTGATGCTCAAGTTAATAACATGAATAAATCTATTGTGCCACCTAATCAAAATTTGTAGATTTACACTAACCTTTACCTTCTCACTTAGTCAATGTTATTAATCAAGATTCTTCTTCTAATCACCATATTGATTATGATGAGATGATACAAGAAGTGAATCATGTGGTTAATCATGTTGAGTTAGTACCTCAACCTTTGATTTATTCTCCACGTAAGCCTAAACAAACACCTATTATTATCTTTAGTCAATCTAATATGTTTAAGGCACCTAATGGTCCTCTTTACATCACTACTAGAGTTTCTCACATCCCTTCTCATGGTACTTGTTGAGCTATCATTTTGCATGATGTTGAACGGCATGGATCCTTTCAAATCCCTCTCTTGAAAAGCTAATTAAGGACGAACTCCAAGGTTCTAGGTAGGTTTTGCAACTACTAGGTTTGCTCAATTAAAGATAAATGTGTATGTTTACAAGGAGGCCTTTGTTGGTTTAAACCAATCTTGGATGATCTATTGTTGTTTTAAATGTAACCACAAATGAGATATATTTTTGTACTTTTTGTTTTATGATGAATACAATTTATTGATGCAACTATATGAATTCCTATTTAACCAAATGTTTGAGAATCAAATAATAAATATAGACTAATGAGAGATTAAAGAAAATAACTTGAAAGGAAAATTCCTAATAGAAATAAACCAAGGTAACAACACACTTGTGAATTAAATTATCAAAAGGACCAAGTAGGAAAACAATAAAATTAGGAGCAACACTTCCTTAACTCCATTGATGCAATCATCAATGGGAAATCAATAACAACTAAAAGTTGTTTCACATTTCATCAAATCACAAGGCCATAGAAAGTGTGCTCATGTGAGATAAGACGCTATGCAAGAATAAAGATGATCTTTTCTCCAATTCATCGCAACAGAAAAATTAGTTAACACAAGGCAAACATCAAAACTAAAAGGTCGCACAATCATAACAACATAATAAAACCATTGGCTCCATTATTATTCATGAACATGCATTCACAAAAATAACACACTCTAGCAAGATTTACTACACTTGGAATGAGAGCACCAATAGCATATATTATTGCATCAAAATAATGACCTAGAGTACATATTACATCCATGTATTTAAAAGAAAATCTCTCCTCCTTTTGTGTTAGGAGTGAGAGCTCTTCTAATGCAAACTCATGCTAAAAAAACTAATAAAATAAACTTATTTACATAGAAACTGACTCTCTAAATGGTGCTAAGTAGGTCTCCACCCTTGTTTTTATCAATTAATGGGTGCATGAGCCTTTACATGACTTAAAACAATAAAATAATGAGAGAATAAGAAGATGGAAGCCATGAGATGATCTAGGAGTCACTGGGACTTCTAAAAATGCAAGCTTGGCCTTCTCTAGGTGTTTTTGGGAGTTAAAATGCCTTCAAAAATGTGCTTTCGATGCATGGAATGCTCTAAAATAACAACTAGCAGCTAACTATTGGTGCATTGCTTCTTCTTCAAAATGTTCGAGGCACCTTTGAGAAAAGCACACCTTCACACCTATGCACCTTGGTGACAGGATCCAAAAATTCTTCTAAGTGTCATTTTTCCAAAGTGAGAATTTTTCAAAGTGAATTTTTCTAAGTCCACAATTTTCCAGAGTGAGAACTTTTCTACCTCCACAAATTTCAATTTCCATCATCTAGGTCTTGTTGATCTTCAACCAAACTAATGTGTGGATGTTCCCCTTTAAACTTTTGGATGGAAGAAGTGATTTATTGAGGAGCTAATTGTTAGAATTAAACTATAGACAGAAATAACAATTGCATGCAAATATAAACAATATTAGAAAATAATAGATCACACATAAAAGAACATAAGACACCAAGATTTAATGTGGTTCACCCAATCCCTGGGCTATGTCCACCAAACAACAAGTCCAATATTATTATGATCCAGTGATTACAAACCAATTACAATCTATCATCCCTTAGAGCTCAATACTACCACAAGAACCAATTTTCACATCACCCACACTAAAACAATCCCTAAACCTAAGCCCTTTTATACAAGTATTTATACCACTTTAGAGTTATAATTAATAATTACATGTCAATCCAAAATCCTGATAAAATAGGGCCCAAATTTTTTTCGAGGGCTCCACCCTTGAACCCCTAGATAGTCACAGCCGTTAGGGGCTACCACCCCCAAACCCTCACTCTAGGCTCAACCTAGCCTTTAACCCCACTGAGGAATTATGGAGTATGTACAATACTTCCCTAATCAGTTACCACAACCTAACAATCTCCCACTTGGGGACTAATCAAGCTCCACACTTAACAAAAATCTCCCACTTGGAGACTGATCATGTAGCAATACCACTACCACATGGGGCTCCCACTGGATCAAACCACCCTAGACCATGTTGGTCTTTTGTTCCTATTCTTTCTAGAAGACCAACTGAAGCCAAAGAGGAATTTAGTTTCTCCCTTGTCACTACCTTTGTCATATCCATTGGATTATCATCTATATGTATCTTATCCAACTTTAATTGTCCATCATCCAAAACTAATTGAATTAAATGGTACCACAACTAAATCTATTTTGTCTTTGAATGCAAAGCTAAATTCTTTGCAAGATGAATGGCACTCTGACTATTTGTAAGCAAATAATTATCCCTCTGAGGGTGTCTCAATTCTACCAAGAAGAACTAAAGCCATATCATCTTCTTAGTTGCCCCTATAGCAACAACATACTTTGCCTCTATAGTGGATAAAGCATTAACCTTCTGTAATCAAGAAACCTAGCTCACTGCTACCCCAGCAATAGTAAATACATAACTTGTAGTACCGCACCTAGTATTAATATCCCCTACCAAACCTAAATAAACATAGCCCTGTAAGCTAGTAGTAGAGCCCACAAAGTGTAAACACTTATTGGATGTTCCTCTCAAATATCTAAGAATCCATTTGACTGCATTCCAATGCTCAATTCCTGGATGACTCATATACCTACTAACGACTCCCACTGCATGTGCAATATCTGGCCTAGTACATACCATAGTATACATCAATCTTCCTTCCGCTAAAGCATAGGGTACCTTGGACATCTTATCCTCCTCTTCTTGTGTCTTGGGACACATCTTCTTAGTCAACTTCAAATGACCAGGAAAAGGTGTGCTGATAACTTTAGCACTTTCCATAGAGAGATGTTGCAACACCTTCTCAACATAATTAGCCTAAGATAGTGTCAGTTTCCTATGCTTCCTATCTTTTCAAATCTTCATGCCAAGGATATGTTTTTTTTGCCCCCAAATCATTCATAGAAAATGCATGTGCTAACTGGCATTTCAGCCCCTTAATGTGATTCATATTAGACCCAACTACAAGCATATCATCAACATATAAACATAAAATAATGTAGCTAGAATCATCCAACCTCTCAAAGCAAACACAATGATCTGAATGACACCTACTATATCCATGCTCATGCATAAAATTGTCAAATTTTAGATACCATTGCCAAGGTGCTTGCTTTAAGCCATATATAACTTTTCTTCAATTTGCACATTAATTTCTCCTTACCCTTGACCTCAAATCCCTATGGTTGTGCCATGTATATCTCTTCATCCAAATCACCATGAAGGAAGGCTATTTTAACATAAAGCTACTCCAAATGCAAATCGTTAGTAGCCACAATACTTAAAATAGTACGGATAGAAGTCATTTTAACATTCTATGAAAATCCTTTTACAAGTAACCTGGCTTTAAATATTTTCTTACCTCCTTCCTCTTCTTTCAACCTGTAAACCCACTTATTCTATAAAGCCCTTTTACTTATAGGCAACTTGCATAAATCCCATGTCTTATTTTTCAACAAAGAGTCCATTTCATCTTTCATTGCAGACTCCCCCTGAATCTTAGTATCCACCTACACAGCTTCATTATAGCATTCAGGTTCACCAACATCAGTAAGTAAAATAGAATACAAAGAGAGAGAAAATCTTTTTGGAGGTCTAATTAGCCTTGTTGACCATCTATCATTCACTAGTGTTTGGGGTATTTTTTGTTGCGGTTGTTACACATCATGAGGAATGGATAGAACATAACCTTTTGGAGTATCATCCAACACTAATAATCATATCATCTAGCACTAATAATCATCTTCTTTCTTCTCATGTTGTTGCAACAGATCTTTGTACAACACTTTCTCATTGAATATGACATCCCTACTTCTTACAATTTTATGATTTTCAAAATCCCAAAGCCTATAACCAAATTCATTAATGCCATATCCAAAAAATACACATTTCTTTGACTTATCTTCCAGCTTGGTTCTATTTTCAAAAGCTATATGAGAAAATGCTTCATAGCCAAAGGTTTCGAAAAAAGAATAACTCACCTTCTTACTAGTCCATGCTTTCTTTTGAATACCACAACCCAAAGGAGTAGAGGGACCTCTATTAATCAAATATGCAGTAGTATTTATAGCCTTCACTCATATGTGTAAGGGTAACCTAGTATACAACCTCATGCTCCTTGCATGCTCCATTAGATCCTTGTTCATGCATTCATCCACTCCATTTTCTTGTGGAGTCCTTGGAATAGTTTTCTATCTATGAATACCATTAGTGGAGCAATAATCTTCAAATTCATGACTGCAATACTCACCACCATTATCAAATCTGAGACATTTTAATTACTTACCAGTCTCATTTTCAACCAAGCATTTCCATTTCTTAAAAGTTTGAAATACATCAAATTTTTGTCTAAGGAAATAAACCCATACTTTTCTAGTTGCATCATCAATGAATGTAACATAATAATGAGAGCCACCAAAGGAAGACACTTGGGCTGGTCCCCATACATTGGTATGCACAAGCTCCAATTTCTCCTTTTTATTTTCCTTCTCAGTCTTCACAAAACTCACTCTCTTTTATTTTCCATACACATAACTTTCACAGAAATCCATATTAACATATTCAAGACCTGGTAAAGCTTTCTTTGAATGAAGTAATTTCATACCTTTCTCACTCATGTGCCCAAGTGTGTTGTGTCACAATGTTGTATCAAAATTTATAGCAGCTATTTGTTCTCCCTACTCAACTGCAACAATTGTTCTTGAACATTCATTTTTCTTTGAAACAATTAAAGTAGAAGGAACAATATGACCTGTACAAAGATATAAGTTGTCTACTTTCACACCTTTTGCTACTACAAGGAACCCTTTTGAAAGCTTCCAATTTTTATCATTAAAAGTAACTACATAACCCTCATCACCAAGTTTCCCTATTAAAATTAAATTCCTACCCAACCTTGGAACATGTCTTACCTCATGTAGTAGCCAATGATTCCCATTTTGCAACTTAATCTTAACTTTTCCCTTCCCAAAAATATGACATGGTTCATTATCCCCCAAATAAACAAGTCCAAAATCCCCTTGGACATAATCAATGAAATAAACTCTATGAGGTGTAGCATGAAATGAAGCACTAGAATCTAAAACCCATGAATCATCAACACTTTCTAAAGATAGAAGCAAAATATCCTCTTTGGATTTGTTACTTGCCACAAGCCTCATTGTCTCAATCTAGTTTATTTCCTTCATTTTTCTTTGGAGTCCAACAATATTTCTTTTTATGCCCTATTCTACCATAGTACCAATAGTTGTTTGGTCCTCTCAATTTAGACCTCCTCCCCTTTGACTTTCCTCTTGATTTCCTACAATTTCTAGAATTAATTCCTCTCTCAGTCATTTTGCCTGAACTTTGTGTGTTTAAAGCACTTCCTACAGTAGATCCACCTAAGGTTTTCCTACAAGTTTCCTCACTCAAAATAACACCAATCACATCATCATATTTTAGGGTACTAGATCCAGAAATAAAATTACTCACAGTCATTATTAAACCATTCCAGCTTTCAAGAAAAGAACAAAAAATCATGAGAGCCCTAATTTATTCATCAAAATTAATACCCACAAAAGATAACTGACTAGTAATAGTATTAAACTCTTTTAAACGATCCACAACAGATCCACCTTCTGTCATTTTCATATTAAATAAATGCTTCATGAGAAATACTATGTTTGAAGTGGAGGGCTTTCCATTCATCTTTAGGGTTTCCATCAACTCTTTCATCGTCTTCACTTTTGTAATATTAAATGCCACCGATGGTGCTAGACATAATTGAATACTTCCAAATGCCTTTCTATCTAATAGATTCTAGTCATCATTTGACATAGATCCCTAATTCTTACTTTTTCCTTCCAACGGCTTCCATAAATCCTTCTAATAAAGATAGTCCTCCATTTGAATTTTTCATAACTAAAAGTTCTGCCCATTAAACTTATCAACCCTCAATTTATCCTCATCTTCCATCACTCCCACTCAACTATGAGACTTTCCTATAGAGGATAATTGAAAAAAAAATCCTCGCTCTAATAACACCTATTAGAATTAAACTATGGATAGAAATAACAATTACATGCAAACACAAACAATATCAGAAAATAATAGATTGCATAGAAAAGAACACTAGACACCAAGATTTAATGCAGTTCACCCAATCTCTGGGCTACGTCCACCAAACAAAAAGTTCAATATTATTAGGATCCAATGATTAAAATTTGATTACAATCTGTAATCCCTTATAGCTCAATACCACCGCAAGAACCAATTTTTACATCACGCACACTAAAACAATCCCTAACCCTAAGCCCTTTTATACAAGTATTTTTATTGCTTTAGAGTTATTATTAATAATTACATGTCTTATGGAGTATGTACAATACTTCCTTGATTAGTCACCACAACCTAACACTAACAAGTCTAAATTTTCATACTTTACCCTCACTTTCCTATGGAGATCATGAAGTGTGACTTCTTGGGAATTCCCTAGAAATTGAAAGTCATGGGTTTCAGTGTGATCTTAGTTGTTGCAGAAGACAAGGAAGCCATGGTAATGTTTGGAACCTCAAGGGGCCTCTAGATGTTTTAGATATGCTCACCTGCACACCTTTAGAGATAATGCATTTACCAAATCTTAAAATTGTGCACATGCAAACCTTAAAGAAAGTTAGCAAGTTTCACAATTCACCAAAAAATCAAAGTTCTCTATTTTGAAAATGGTGTCTGGGTTTTTCTGAAACGGGGTTTTAGATCACTCTTGTGTACTTATTTCTCTCTTTTTGATGATTTAGTCTCATTTTTGCACCTTCAAAAAGCTATACACTTTGCTCTTCAAAACTTTTTAAAATTGTGCACTTGTACACCTTAGTATCTTTAGGACTTTGGGCATCTTCAAGACTTAGAATAATGCACCTCTACACATACTCACATGCACACATTGGCACTTGTGTACCTTCTAGAGTCTTTCAACTTATACATATTTCAAAATTACCCTTTGCACCTTCGCACCTACACACCTTCTCGAGACAATTCCTTCACCAAATCTTCAAATTGCACACATGTGCACCTTCTGGAGTCTTCCAACCTATGAATATTCAAAATTTCAATGCACACCTTGTGCACCTTCAACAATTGTACCTCGACAAAAGTATACCTGCGCAAATTTAAGGAAGTGTGTAATGTGCTCAATTCACCAAAAAATCAAAGTTTTGAGTTTTGAAAATGGTTTCTAGGTTTTTCTCAGACAGGGTCTAGGAGAACTCTAATGTACTTATTCTTGATAATTTTTATGATTTATGCCTTCTTTATAGCCCAAAAATTTCATATACTTGAACTCCTTCTGCTTCTTCTATCTAAAATTCCAAGGCACTTGTTTTGAAAATGCACATGCAATACCATGGTGATTTTTTGTGCTATGGAATATGAGGATGCCATGATGACCTACACAAAAGAGAAACATCAATATACTAGTGTTAGGGGTTAAAAAAGATGTTAATTGACTAGACTCCTAAACCCAAACTATAAAATCTTCTCTCCCTGAGGCACCTTGGAAGATACCCTATTCTAACAAATGAGCTTCTGAGAGCCAAAAAAGGTGGTCCCAATTTTCAAAGTCAAAAATGGGGTGTGTGTTGTGGAACCACAATAAATAGCCCCAATAAAAGGAAGAAATGAAAAACATTTCTTTATCAGCAATAAATTTTCAAACCTGTATCAAGTTTGCAACTTGATTCTAGATATCACTAGTGGTTTTTGAGGACTTCAAACAAGAAACTTGGAACTTTTCAATTTTCATGTTTAATGTGTGTTTAGTGTCTTAATTCCCTTAATGCTCCTAAGTGCCAACCACCACAAGTGCAATAACATAGAAATAATCTTTCACTAACTAGTGACATTTTAAGAAATCCCCATCAACAAATTTCCAATCATCATATGACCAGATGTGAGAAACCATTCAAAGGACTCTTAATGAGTCATCAATTACTTTTCTTTTGTATTTTTGGTGATCCATTTGTCAACTTTATAGAGCTCTTGTGTTTCCACTTATTCTTCTCAAAAACTTTTGTTCAATTAAAGTGAGCAAATGATTATATTGTGCTAGCTCCTGTTAATCACCTTATTTTGGTTCATACCAAGTTGTGGAGTCCTATTTGATGACATTACCATTTTTTTTCTTCTTCTTTTTATTTGCTTGACAATGATTAGACTGTGTGTTCAAGGTGTTGGTGTTTACTTTCTTATGGACCTTTTCCAATTTGATTACTTTTGTGTTCCTCTTTTAATGAACTTTAGGAGACTCACATGCCAACAAGTGATTTTGATAAGTGTTTGGGGAAATCCTCTATTCAAAGTGGAAAGTTTTGGACTATCCCTTAGCCACTATCCACTTGGGTTGAAAGCAATCTAGATGACCAATTTTTTAAATTTCTAAAGTGTTGAGAGTGATAAATCTAGAATCCAATTTTAAGGTTGAAAGTCTTCTTTACCAGTGAGCAACATTTGTATTTTGTTCATACAAGAAACAAAATTATTTGAATGCTTTGATGAAGAAATACCTCTTCCAAAAATCGAGACTAGTTGGGATGGACCACATGTTGGGAACAATACTAACAAAACACAATGACTCCCTAACTCAAAGACCAAAAAGGAAAAAGAAACAAAAAGATGGAAAAAGCCACAACAAAATAGACTCAACACAAAGAAAGCTAACTAAAAAGACTTAATAATAATAATAATAACTTATATACAGAAAACCCTGAATAATAAGAACATGGGGTGGTTGTTAGTAGATTTCTCATTATGTGTAGTACTAATAAACCACCTCATATAGTTATAAAAAATGTTGACTTGTCTTTGTATTCAGAAAAATAAAATGTGGACAATCTTGGTTCGAATATTGGGTATCCATAACACAAAATCAAAAGTTGTGGTAACTCTCCATGGCCACGATTAATCCACAAAGAAGTTCTCTTACCTTCAACATCATATTCAAATTGAAAATCATCAAACTGAGAGGGATAATAGGAAGATATCACCTTATCTACTGAGTCCCCCAACTTCGAGGTACACTCACACATTGAAATTTCTCCTTCTGGTGATCTTATCTCATGGTACACAACTCCACATGCACATGGAAACACTAGTGTCAATGATGTAATATAGCAATCAGAATAAGACCCAATAGATAGAACATTGTTTTTATGGTCCTTATTATAATACCCCAAAATTGGCTCATTGCCATGATACCAATTCTGGTCTATTTTGATCATTACTAAAGTCCTATTTCATTAGACGCATTCTTGATCTAACTCGCTACTTGACTTAATTGTCAGATGCAGAAGACCCTAATCTGCATTCATCACATTTCTTATTTAATTCCTATAGTATGTACTCATATTAGTCACATTAAACCTACTTGATTTAATTATAATTTAATTTAAAAGTATTTATACTTTATTAAATTAAATTATCTCCTAAGACTAATGTACTATGGGATTAAATTTATTTAATTTAATAAATACGCCTATCTTGATTAATTAAATGTAATTATTTAATTAAATGGGAAAGGTATTTCTAATTAATTAAAGAAAATTATTTAATTAAATGGAAGGCTATTCTTTAATTAATTAAACAAAGTTATTTAATTAAATAGGAGTAATTCCTAATTAGTTAAATATGGTTATTTAATTAAATAAGAAAGTGTCTCTAATTAATTAAATGAAATTATTTAATTAAATAGGAAATATATTTATGAGAGCATATCTCATTTTATTAAATTAAATATCTCTCCAAAATCCCTCTTCAGTTCGAAAAGGGAAATTCCTAGTTCACTGTTGATCAAAAAGGAATTAAATAATTTAACTCCTTATTCTACTCAAATTAAATTAGTTAACTCCTTATTCTACTCAAATTAAATTAGTTAACTCCTTATTCTACTCAAATTAAATCAGTTAACTCCTTATTCTACTCAAATTAAATTAGTTAACTCCTTATTCTACTCAAATTAAATCTGTTAACTCCCTTTAATTTGAGAATCTTCCTTTATGACTGAACTTCACCTTTAATCCTGACTATTGATTGAAATCGATCTCAACCGTTGATGGATTCCAGGAAAGTCTATTTAAGAGACCCTCATCTCTTCATTTTGGAGGAGGATGAATTTGGAATTTGCATCAAATTGCTGCTGGAATTCATACTCACATTTGCTCACATTTGCTCATATTTTACATACATTTGCATCCTTAGCTTAATTTCATTTAGCATAATATGCATATGATTAATCTAGTTTCCTTTACTTGTTCTTAGATTAGAATGCATTTCTCATTCTAGATTAATCTACATAATCATATAGATTAATTTCATTTCTTAAATCCTTCATTCTTAGAGGGTCTGGTTGCTTAACACCTCAAATCTGAGGATATCTAACAAGCAAAATCCCTTTAGATAGAAGGCAACAGGTCACCTTGCCAGCTAATTTTCAGATGAACAATCTAATGTTCATTTCGGGATGAATCCACAAATAAAGACCATGTTGAAGTGTGTGTGTTAGCAGAGGCCGCATATTCATGCATACGTTTCTGGCACCCACCATGGGGCAAAGAAAATCAAATTTTTTGGCCTCTTTCTACATTTTTAAAATCAATTTTTTGTTCTCTATCCATACTGTTTTGTACAGATTCAAGAATCTTCACGCGAGACTATTCATTTTTGAGCGAGGATCTAGAATCTTCATTGCAAGATTCTTTCTGTATCACGCGAGAAATTGCATGAGTGCTCAAAACTTCATGCGACACCTATTTCTTTGCGTGGGTCAAATATAATTTTGCGCAGGTTGTAAAACTTCTTCGCACGGACTGTCAGGAATTTCGAGCAAGACTTAGCTGACAGAGGCTATTTTTTGCATTGATTTTCATGTTTTCTGGTTTTTCTGCTAACTACTCACTATTTCTAGTTTTTTTTGTGTTTTCTGATTTTTTGGAACAGCATAACAACGGTTTGCGAGACAATTGGAAAAACATGATAAAGTTGCTAAAAATAGATAAAACATCTACTAAGCGCATTGCGAGGATTACCAGGTAATTCTCTTCGACTGATAACACTTCATTTGGAGCTAAAATGAACATCTCTTGTGTCAAGCTTGTGTGTATTTCCTTCCATGTTCTCATTTTACAACACATGCATAATTTGATACTAGGTTGTGATCTCCGTTAGTATTCATTTAGCAGGCTTAGGTACTAGTGATAGATTTAGATAGCTATTTTGGGTTATTGGACTCGCTAAATCCGCTGGCCCCTTGTTTCACCCTATGGTTGCAAGATCAGCACCATGTTAAAGTGGAGGGGTCTACAGGAAAGAAGCGTTAAATGCTCCACTAGGCAACCCTTTTGTGCTTTCTAGAACTCACTAGTTTCTGAGTTGTGGACTCGTTTTGGCTTGTGTGAGGGGTTAAATGTTCCACATCTTTGGACTCACCTCACATTAGTTAAAGTGTTAAGTGTACCTCCTTGTGCTCTTTGACTACTTTTGGATAAATTTGCTTTCGAGAATTAACATCTGTACACACATAGTAATTAGACCCCATGAACACTATTCGTTGATCTTGAGAGAGTGGGTTCCTAGTGAAACTCCTCTCTACGATGGATTCCTTGTAGGTGGGGAGGATACTTTGAGCATCTCGCAAATAGATGAATCTTCAACTTGTTGATTGAGGCATCCTTTCTCTGGAGAGGTTGATAGAGCACTGGGAGTTGATATCATAGATCTTTAAGAGATACTCTTAGTTTAGCATGTCAGATTAATTTGTCTGCTTTGATTGGGCTAAAAGTGAAAAGGTGTCAAGACCTTGAATCTAGAAGCTAAGTCCCCTTGTGGTACACTATTGTGAGTCATCACCTTTAGAGAGGGTTAATCGTAGCAGATAATCCCTCTACAAGGCAAACTGCATTGATGGAACCTCAAGTGGTAATAGCCATTTTTGACATGGTAGTGACAATCGCTATATAAATGTCCTTGTGAAAGAAATCTCCATAGGTGTGGTTCATTGTGGGTTGTCAGATCCCCCCAGCAGCTCTTGAAGATTAAGTTCTCAGACTGTGTTGAAACCTCAGTGCCCTGGGATTAGAGGTCACCCCTGTGAGTCATAAAAGTTGCAGAGTCAAAACATTACTAAAAACCTTAGAGAGGCCAAACTTTTCACTTTCTAGGAATGTGTGTAATGATTGCAAAACTCTTTGAAAACATACATAAATAGCTCTCCTAGGGATTAGCACAAACTAAGTCACTTGATTGTTCATGCGCAAGGTTGCTTTTGCCCTTGCTTATTGTTTTCAAACGTGCTTGAAATTGCCTGCTTTCTGTTCTACGTGCCTGTTTATCTGCCTGGTTACTGAAATGATCAAAATTCGTCAAAATTAGTCACTATTGTAAAAATGGTTTTTCTTCTCGAGTGAAATCATTTTGGTCTTGTGTGAAATCATCTGGTCCTCTCACGAAATCTTTTTGTTCTCACGTGAAATTAAACTGTTGTCATGACTCTTCGCGTGGCCTGTGAACTTCTTTGTATGAAATTAAATTACTATCATTGACCTTCGTGCGAGCCAAAAAACTTCTTCACGCAGGTCGTAAAACTTCTTTGTGCAGCCTGTAAAGTTTTTTTACGCAAGATCTTGTGTTAGCATTACCAATTTGGGTCTGTTTTAGCTATCTATGGCCTACACGCTATCTTTTTTAGCATCATTTTATTGCTCTCTGTCTACAAACAATCCTGAAATAGCAACATCTCACTTAGCTAATGACTTGAGATCCATACTTTAACTAGTCTTGTCTCTCAGATATCTTGCTCTTGTCCTTTAGTGCTTATTGTACTCTGTTCATAATAGTCATAATATTTGGTTGTTCTAGCCTTCAAATCAGACTATTCTTACCTTAGTATACTGCACTCTTATCTTGCTTTTTTTTTGAGACTAAGTTCTAGTGTGGTCCTTGTCTAAGCTTTTGCTTTTTGTCATTGTCTATGACTGTGGCAACTTGACTTATGTTCTAAAACTTGGTTGTCACCACGTGAAACATAGTACATCAAAATGGCTAACAACAAATGTGCTAAATCCAATATTCCTAGTGAGGAGGAACGGATTATAATTACAAACATGAAGAAACAAATTGAAAGGATAAGTGCTCAACTTCAAAGACTAAAAGAAGAGGAAAACACATCATCGAACAAATTCTCCTTGAGAGAAATTTTCCCTTTCTCCTATGACAACCAAAAATCACATTCTTGTGATCTTGAATCCAAGACCGCTAAGAACACCTCACATATGCCCAAGAAATCTAGGAATATCTTTGAAAACGAACCTTGGGAACCTAAACTAAAGCATGATTTCACACCTTTGGGAAAATCTTATGAATTAACCTTGGAAGAACTTCTTGAAGAAAAATTCATTACTTTGCCTATGCTTACTTTGGCAGGAGTTTCCTTTATGAGTAACTATTGTGTCTATCATAGACATAATTTACATAAAACTTCCCATTGTAAGGAGCTGAAAAACAAGATCTAAGATCTCTTTGACAATGGTATAATTCAAAAATCTAAGCTCTCAGCTACTAAAGATTCTACTCTCAAGAAGGATCAACCTCATGAAACCATGTCTAGTAATGGTTCAAACACAACTTCTACTTCCTCCAACATACATTCACCTTCTAAATTGTCCAATCTTTCCAACACATATTCACCAAAAGAACTCACTACTCCCCCAGTTGACTATGTGTACCCTCAAGGACTACCTTTAAAGGAAACTTGAGCTAATCTTGACTTAGTTTCAAACCTCTCCCATACTACACAAAGAAAAGATCTAAAACCTCCATGTGTTGCTCCTCCTATTATCCCCAATCCAACTATTCCTCCATTGTTCCTTCAAGAGCCTGTTATGGAGACTCTAGAAATATATTTGAATATAGATTCAGATACTCCCTCATCCTTGGATTTGGTTTCATGTCAAGAGGACCACTTAAATGATGAAGAAACAAGTGTTGATCAAGACCAAGATTCCTTCATCCCCTTTCAAGTCTTCCAAGATCTCGTGCCTCCATCTCAAGAGCCACATAGTCCTCCATCTCCCATGTCATGCACCTCTACTAAGCAAGATCAAGATATTCCTACTAAGCAAGATCAAGATATTCCTTCCACCATCCTTAAGGAGATTAAAAAAGACCAAGAGAAGGATACTTTTCCTATGTTACTCAAAATTCCTTTTGAAGAGAAAAGTGTCCCCTTTCTCTCTTATTCTACCTCATTACATTCACTTCCAAACTATGCTCAAGCTTTAAATACTCCTATCAAAGGTATTTCTCCTATAATAGTTACTCATAAATCTATTGATGACTTTGGTCATATTGCTCACTCTAAAGATGCTGATATCCATACTCATGGTTCATTCACATCTTCTAAATCTATCCTTGGTCCCTACCCATCTAAGCTAAAACTTTCAAGTCTTCCATCCATATTGGGACCTTATGTTCCTCTATCTCCTATTGCCACTACTAGGTCATTACACATTCCTCCTACCCTACCCCAAGATCAACAAAGATACACATACTTGAACTCTTCACATCTACCCTTCCATCTAAACCAGTCATATTGGCCTCATTCATCCACAAATCATAAGCCTTTTGGAAGAAATTTGGATTATCAACTCAAACACAAGTGCATGAATCCATCTTCAAAAGTTCACTATGTCTCCTCTAATTGACATGTGAATTTCAAGAAGAAAAAAACAAAAAAGAGACCACAAAGGTCCACTATTCAAAGAGCTCAACCAAAGAGAGTATGTGTTCTTAAATCTATTATTAAAGAAATGTGTTCCGAAGCATCTAATGAAAAATCAAAAACTATATGGATTCCCAAGTCTCTTTTGAAGGACTTGAATATTGAAAACAAATCAAAGTTGACATTTAAGCTTCCAAAGGCTCTCACTCCATCTTCTTCCCAACATCTTCCTAAAAATATTTCAAAACCTTATACTCCACCTTCCTCTAGAATTATTCCACTGCCTCATACATCTAAACCTCATTCTATTGCATCCATACTTCCTCCATCATTCCACTACCCTTCAAGGTGTGTGTCAATGTTGATCTTGCCCACTTTTTCTTCTACCCTTTCACATCCCTTTCAATACCCTATCCACTCCACCTTCTATACTCCCCCTTTCATCCTTTGATCCCATTTATCTCATCCATAGCCTAAAACTTTATCCTCCATATATCTTTTCTACTATCTCCCTTCCATTACCCTATCAGCATCTTTGAGCATACCTTTCTATGGTCTTGGCTTATCATAATTTATCCTTCCAATAGGAGCACTATTCAAATTGAAGAAAGCTTGAATTCTTTCCAAAAACTCTAAAAATTCAAAAAAAAAAGAAAAAAAGAAAAAAAAAATGTGCCTTGGTGAAAACCTAGAAACAGGTGCCTTGGTAGCAAAAGTAAAGAAAAATAAATCCATTCTATGGTGAAAACCACTTCTTGTGGCACCTTGGATAAGTACCATGATGAAAACCTGGTAAACAGGCATCATGCATAATTCTTCCATCCATGATATCCTATCATTATCTTGCTTATCCTTGAGATTTCCTCATTCCTGAAGTCATTCACTCATAACCTCCATAACAAACTTTGCTATCCTATTCAGTTAACCCTTTGGTCTTGATCAACGAAAGAAAGAAGAAAACTCAGTTCTTAGCAATCTCTTGACATGGTCATTTTTGTGGATTACTTACATGATACCCTTCATTACACCATGAGCTTATATTGTTATATCCTTTTCCCTAGCTTGGGTAATCTTGTGAAGGCTTTCCTTGAGGTAACATTCACTGCTTCATACTCCTTGCCTATCCATCTCTAATTATCCACTAGCTTGCTACTACTTCTTTTCCTACACCTTGCTAGACACTGGAGCAAAATCAAGGTGATCCTTCTTGCGAGCTAGTAATCTTTGCAAAAGTTCTAAAAATTTGAAAATTCCTAAAAAAAATCATAAAAATTAGAAAAAGTCCTGAAAAAAATTGTTACCTTGGTGAAAACCTAGCAAATAGGCACCTTGGTAACACCAAAAAAAAAATTCAAAAAGAGAAAAATACAAAAAAAAAAAATTGAAAAACAAACAAAAGTGCCATTGGTGAAAACCTAGAAATAGGCATCATGGTAGGAAAAAAAGAGAATCTTGCCAAGAAGGTAAAAACTTGGTAAATAGGTGCCTCTTGTTCCCAATGCTCCATCTTGTAGTGCATCTTCTAGCTACTCTGTACAGTCGCTTTCATGCTTTTGCTTTTCTGCTTTTCCTACTTTTCACTCATGTATCCATGGATTAAGTCTTGTCATAGCTCGAGGGAATTCCCCCTTTAGTTTCACTATTTTTGAGATTCTCCTCATAGAATCTCCTTCGTGACAGTCACCAATGGTTCTCATTGCGTCTGCCTACTATTGCTAGTGTCACTATTTTTGAGATTCTCCTCATAGAATCTCCTTCATGACAGTCACCAGTGGTTCTCACTGCGTCTGCCTACTATCGATAGTGTCACTATTTTTGAGATTCTCCTCAGAGAATCTCTTTCGTAACAGTCACCATGGTCCTCATTGCATCTGCCTACTGTTGCCAGTGACACTCTCTTCAATATTCTCCTCATAAAATCTCTTCCGCAATAGTCACCAGTTGTTTCAATTGTGTCTCCCTACTGTTGCTAAGTTCATGTCTCTAGATTCCTTTATGGAAGATCTCTCTTGCGTCAATCACCAGTCATCCTAGTTGTATCTGCCTACTGTCGCTCATTCCTTCTTAGGTTCTTCATCGTGAAGATTCCTCTTTGACCTTAGTCACCAGTCATTCTGACTGCGTCTGCCTACTATTGTCACCCTACTAAAGATATTTCTTTCAAATGTATTCTGGACATTGACACTTGACATCAATCCCAAAACATTGAACTCAAAAATGATATAATTGTTTGGATATGCTGAGCTTTTTCTTTGTTTTCTTTATTTTTGCTTTATCATATCTCCTCGAGCAACTCGATGATGTCATCTTCGACTAGAGAAGTAATGACTAGGGGCATGATCTTTTCTTGGCTTTCTGTCTATGGTTTAGTTCCAACAAGTTGATACATTCCTATAAAAGGGGTGTCCACTATAAGAGCCTCCATCTCATATTGGATGGCCGTGTGTACCTTGACTCCTTTTATACAGATACGTCAATGACATTGGTTCTTCTCCTTGTTTGTTGGAGTGAACTCTTCATGCTATAGTACATACTGATACTCGTCCTATTAAGTGAACGTATGGGTCACTGTGAGTATATCTAGCACACTTCTATCTCAGGTTATGAATGCAAGGGTCATTGTAGACAGTATAACTACTATGTACTTAGAATAAGATGGATCTCCCATGTGTTTGGTGTGTCTATTATGCAAGCAACATTCAGGTCATCCTAGCGTCTATGCTTTGATGCTTATGTTAACTTGCTACATTAAAAGGGACAAATATTTTGGTCATTCTGGCTTCTTGTGCCTCGAATGCTTACATTTAATCCCGACAAACCAATAACATATGTTATATTCATATTTCCATGATTGCAATGATAGTGGGAATTGTATAGCATACGAGTTTTATTTTATATCCGGTGATGATTAAATATCGAGGCTTTGTAACCAAATGTAGGGTTGCATTTAACATAGTCTTGCATTACATACTTCACTTGCATAAGCATGCGATTCAATTGCAAATCTACTTTAACCTTCTCTGATGAGGGATTGCTGATCTCTTCAAAGTATCATGTTCTTTCACGAACTACACAAATGATTGATTAATCACCCTCTTGGCTACTTTGGTTGCTCTGAACCCATTTTTCGAGATCGAATTCAAAATCTGACACACTTAAGTGGCTCAAAATGCATTTTAAAATTTTTTGTGCAATCCAAATATTTCTGATGCTTTGCAATTCTTGGAATCTTTTGAACTCAAACTTGGTCTTTTGGATCTCGAAATCACTTCGGATCAACCTTCAAATTTCTTTTGATCATTTTGATCTCTTCATATTTCTTTAGATAATTCTAATCTCTTTATATTTCTTCAAATTGTTCTAATCTCTTTATATTTCTCCAGATCATTCTGATCTCTTCATATTTCTTCAGATCATTCTGATCTCTCCAAATTTCTTCAGATCGTTCTGATCTCTTCATATTTCTTTAGGATCGTTCTAATCTCTTTATATTTCTTCTGATCATTCTAATCTCTTTATATTTCTTCTGATCATTCTAATCTCTTCTATATTCTACTAAACCTTGGATTTCTTCTGTATCTTTCATTACTCTCCTTACATCATACTTCTAGTGTGTCATCTTTCAATTTTGCTCCTGAAGGGGCAGGATGATTACATCATTCAACTAAATTTCAACTCATTTTGAGTCTCATTGCTTGGGGCATCTGGTTCCCATTTTATGTCCTTCTCACTTGGGGCATCTCATTACTTGGGGCATCTTGTCCCCCTCTTTCTGGTATCCTTGTCATCTACTTCATCTTTTCATCATTTGATAACATCTTATAACATTTTTGATCTAAGTCTGATGGACAGGTATCGAGACAGTCTAAACCCTGACTCCTGAGGATCAAGCCTTGTTCTGGGGATGATTCTATGACTCATAATTAGATCTTATAAACTTAGGTATCTAGGTGTTCTACTTGGATTCCTTAGGATTAAGCTTCATGCTGGAGATGATCCTTAAAAGCTTATCTATTTCAACTTAGGTATCTAGGTGTTCTACCTGGATTCCTTAGGATTAAGGTTTGTGCTGGAGATGATCCTTAAAAGCTTATCTGTTTCAATTTAGGTATCTAGGTATTTTGCTTGGATTCCTTGGGATTAAGCTCTGTTCTAGAGATAGTCCTTAAAATCTCATCAATTGGTCTCTATAGAATCAATTTTGGAACCAATCTCTTTTTTTTGATCTGCACATCATACTTTCTAATTTTCTTTGAATTGAACGTGTTGCTTGCACATTCATTCAAAGAGGGGCAAAATGTAATACCCCAAAATTGGCTCATTTCCATGATAACAATTCTGGTCTATTTTGATCATTGCTAAAGTCCTATTTCATTAGACACATTCTTGATCTAACTCGCTACTTGACTTAATTGTCAGATGCAGAAGACCCTAATCTGCATTCATCACATTTCTTATTTAATTCCTATAGTACGTACTCATATTAGTCACATTAAACCTACTTGATTTAATTATAATTTAATTTAAAAATATTTATACTTTATTAAATTAAATTATCTCCTAAGACTAATGTACTATGAGATTAAATTTATTTAATTTAATAAATACGCCTATCTTGATTAATTAAATGTAATTATTTAATTAAATGGGAAAGGTATTTCTAATTAATTAAAAAAATTATTTAATTAAATGGAAGGCTATTCTTTAATTAATTTACAAAGTTGTTTAATTAAATAGGAGTAATTCCTAATTAGTTAAATATAGTTATTTAATTAAATACGAAAGTGTCCCTAATTAATTAAATGAAATTATTTAATTAAATAGGAAATATATTTATGAGAGCATATCTCATTTTATTAAATTAAATATCTCTCCAAAATCCTTCTTTAGTTCAAAAAGGGAAATTCCCAGTTCACTATTGATCAAAAAAGAATTAAATTAGTTAACTCCTTATTCTACTCAAATTAAATCAGTTAACTCCTTATTCTACTCAAATTAAATTAGTTAACTCCTTATTCTACTCAAATTAAATTAGTTAACTCCCTTTAATTTGGGAATCTTTCTTTATGAATGAATTTCACCTTTAATCCTAACCGTTGATTGAAATCGATCTCAACCATTGATGGATTCCAGGAAAGTCTATTTAAGAGACCCTCATCTCTTCATTTTGAAGGAGGATGAATTTGGAATTTGCATCAAATTGCTACTGGAATTCATACTCACATTTGCTCATATTTTACATACATTTGCATCCTTAGCTTAATTTCATTTAACATAATATGCATATGATTAATCTAGGTTTCTTTACTTGTTCTTAGATTAGAATGCATTTCTCATTCTAGATTAATCTGCATAATCATATAGATTAATTTCATATCTTAAATCCTTCATTCTTAGAGGGTCTGGTTGCTTAACATCTCAAATCTAAGGATATCTAATAAGCAAAATCCCTTTAGATAGAAGGCAATAGGTCGCCTTGCCGGCTGATTTTAAAATGAACAATCCAATGTTCATTTCAGGATGAATCCACAAATAAAGATCATGTTGAAGTGTGTGTGTTAGTAGAGGCCGCATATTCACACATACACTTATTATCACCATCATTAGCCTTAAACCATGAATTGTTACCTTTAGGCTCCTTGGGACTAGAAAACTCAATCATCAACCTTTCTTTTGATTTACAAGATTCATTAATATCATTAATCAAGGTGTTTTTTGCCTCATATCCCAAAGAAGCATGTTGAAAAACATACTTACCCTCCATTGTGATCTCCCAAGATAACATGAAATCAGGACAACTTATTTCTGAATGGAACCCAAATGGATGGATTCTACATGAATCAATTATTGCATGGTTTGATATATGTGTAGAATACCCATAAATAGGCATTTCCTCAGTCAAGCTTGAGAGCAAGTTAATCATTCTATCTATCTCATCTGATACCATTGTTCTAAGGGAGGTATCTTATCATTATCCAATGGGGTATCAATATCATAGTAGGAAGCAATGGTATCTTCTTCTTGATGACTTCCTAATTCAAAAATCTCACGAACCTCAGGATCTTCTTCATTTCCATCATTTTTTGCAACTTGATAACTTGAAAAAATTTCATTACTTTCGACAATTTCAACAAGCCAATATGTTTGTGCTAACACGTTAGATACTACATCTTGGCAACTAGCACATTCCAACTCTGAATGAATCCTTTGATGGAGGCAACGATAGTTAGGAAGCAAAAGGATGTCTAGATTCTAACCTTCTCCAAGATACATCAAATTTATTGTTATCTTATCCATAAAACCTTTCAAAACCTCATCCTTTATATGTAATTCCTTCCGAACTATTGGGGTAATGTTGGTTGGAGCATCATAAAGCATTGAAGTGTTACAAACATGTATGTCTAGAGGAGTAGGATGTAACCATATAGAGACATCATCCATTAGAGATTCCTCTCTACTTTTCAAACTTTGTGTGCTCATATTATTGCTATAATAAACATGTATCCCAAAGGATCCATGTTCTTCATCTTCATTGAATGAGAACACAAACTCCTCTTGATCATCTTCATCATTTTTTCCTCCTATAGATTTATCATATGATTCAAACAACATTGCACTAAACTAAAAAGGTTGTTCCTCCATGATTTGGGGAGGTTGATTTGGAACATTATTGTACCCATATCCATTTTCAGTTGGACTCATACCTATAATACCATTATTCTCATTGTTGATGTCACCGTAGGGGCTGTAATTTCTTCTTGATTTTGAGACTAATTATATTGGGTAACAAGTTGTCTTGGATTATCGCCTTGGTTTCTTGAGGAATTCAACTTTATTCTAATGAGTTCATTGGATAAAAGAGACATCTTCTTCTTCATGGCATAACCTCACTAGCCATATTTCTCTCAAGTTTAGTTGGTGGAGAAGTTTTTTTCTTAAACAATAGAGTCTTTTGGGGATCATACCTTGAATATGTAATTGTTGGCATTGGATTAGTAGTAACCTAGTGTGGTAAAGGTGTTGGATTCAATAGAGGCATTTGATTGGAGATAGTAGATGCTCTTGCTAGAAATGGTGGTATGCCTATTGTGTTATTCAAAGTGAAGGAAGACACAAAGTTCCCTCCACTAGAGGTATCTACCTACTTTGTAAATGTAACAACCTCTTTGAAGACATTTTCAATGCTATCAATGTCTCTAGGGGGGAGCCTTCTTAGAAAAATAAAATTTAATTAATCCATTGTTCCCAAATAGATCTAGATGACAACCTACTATGGCATAATATAAGGAAATTCCATTATTTGATGCATCCTATAGAAATGATGATTAAATAGAGAAATAGTCTCGTGGGGATCCCTCTTAATTGAGATGTACTAATGATGTAGGATAGTTGGATCAATATAGATTTTGAATTGTGCTAGGAACTTGCTCTTAAAAGAGTTCAAATCCCTTATTGATGTTGGTGGTACATTGAGGTACCAATTGAATGTCATTTCCCCCAAAGTGTAAGGGAAAAGGTGCTAGACCATGCCCATATGTTTAATCTAGCTTCAATTATAGATTTCCTTGAAATTTTTAATATGATCTTATGTTGTTCATGATTCTCCATAGATGAACCATGGGAAAAACTTGTTAGGATTTTTTGGCAAGTCATGTAATGGACTAGTTACGTTCAAAGGTGAACTTTGGGAATTGAAGAAAGCCTTCGTGCATAATGATGGTAATGTGTGAAGTAGAATGTAGAGTGGATGATGATGATGGAATTTATAATGTGAATTTATGGAGCCTAATTATCCCTTTATCATTGTGAGGCTTGTAAAAATGAGTGTGTCCAAGGAACTCTTTCTTGTCGAGTGAAGACCTCAATTCTTGTTGAAAGGGAGATGGTTGGTCAAGATCTTCTAGTTTGTGTTTACTCTAAAAATTGTACCTCCAAAAAAAATACACCTTCAAAAAGTGCACTTGTGCACCCTTTGATAGTGATAGACTTGGAAAATTTTTGAACTCTCAAAAACTGTAGAATTGTTAAACAAAACTTGGGTTTTGGGCAGAATGGTTTTGGGTCCCTCCTAGCACCACTTTCATTGAGTTGTCATTTTGCATGATGCTAAATGGTAGGGATCCTTTTGAATCCCTCTCTTGGAAAGCTAATCAAGGACCAACTCCAAGGTTCTGAGTGGGTTTTGCAATCTACTAGGTTCTCTCAATTGAAGATGAATGTGTATGTTCATGAGGAGGCCTTTGCTGATTGGAACCAATCTTCAATGATCTATTGTCATTATTGGATGATCTATTTTTGTTGAAGCTGTAACCACAAAAGAGATATATTTTTGTATTATTTTTTTTAATGATGAATGCAATTTATTGATGCAAGTATATGAATTCCTATTTAACCAAATGTTTGAGAAGAAAATAACAAAGATAGAGTAATGAGAGATTAAAGAAAATAACTTGAAAGGGAAATTCCTAATGGACATAAACCAAGGTAACAACACATTTGTGAATTAAATTATCAAAAGGACTAGGTAGGAAACCAATGAAATTAGGAGTAGCACTTCCTCAAGTCCATTGATGCAATCATCAATGGGAACTCAATAACAACCCAAAGATGCTCCACATTTCATCAAATCAGAAGGCCATAGAAAGTGTACTCATGCAAGACAAGACACTATGCAAGAATAGAGATGATCCTTTCTCCAATCCCTCACAACAATAGAATTCATTAACACAAGGCAAACACCAAAACTAAAATGTCACACAATCATAACAATAAAATAAAACCATTGGCTTCATTATTATTCATGAACTTGCATTCACAAAAATAATACACTCTAGAAAGATTTACTATACTCAGAATGAGAGCACCTATATCATATATTATTACTCAAAATAATGACCTAGAGTACATATTACATCCATGTATTTAAATTAAATCTTCTCCTCTTTTTTTGTTAGGATTGAGAGCTCTCTAATGCAAACTCATGCTAAAAAACTAATAAAATAAAGCTATTTACATAGAAACAAACCCTATAAATGGTGGTAAGTAGGTCTCCACCCTTGTTTATATCAATTAATGGGTGCATGAGTCTTTACATGACTTAAAACAACAACAAAATCATAAGATAAGAAGATAGAAGCCATGAGATTATCTTGGATTCATTGGGACTTCTAAAAATGTAAGCTTGGTCTTCTCTAGATGTTTCTAGGAGTTAAATTGTCATCAATAATGTGCTTCTGATACATGGAATGCTATAAAATAACAACTAGCTATTAACTACCCATGCATTGCTTCTTCTTCAAAACTTTCAATGCACCTTTAAGAAAAGAACACATTGGAAAGGCACACCTTCACACCTGTGCACCAGCGCACCTTGGTGACAAGATCCAAAATCCAAAAATTCTTTTAAGTATTAATTTTTCAAAGTGAGAATTTTTCCAAAGTGAGAATTTTTTCTAACTCCACAATTTTCCAAAGTGAAATTTTTTCTAACTCCACAATTTTCCAAAGTGAGAATTTGTCTAAGTCCACAATTTTCTAGAGTGAGAATTTTTTGAACACCACAATTTTCCAAAGTGAAAATTTTCTAACTCTACAATTGTCTAGAGTGAGGATTTTTCTAACTCCACAATTTTCCAAAGTGATAATTTTCCTAACTCTACAATTTTCCAAAGTGATAATTTTCGTAACTCCACAATTTTCCAAAGTGATAATTTTTCTAACTCCACAATTTTTAGTTTCTATCTTCTGGGTGTTGTTGACCTTCAACCAAACTAATGTGTGGATGTTCCCCTTTGAACTTTTTCTTGGAAGAGGTGATTTCTTGAGGATCTAACAAGTCTAAAGCTTCATACTTTACACTCACTTCCCTATGGAAATCATGAAGTGGGAATTTTTGGGAATTCCCTAAAACTTGAAAGACATGGATTTGAGTGTGATCTTAGTTGTTACAGAAGACAAGGAAGTCATGGTAATGTTCGGGATCTCAAGTACCTCTAGATGTTTTAGATATGTGTACTTTTATACCTTTAGAGATAATTCATTCACCAAATATTCAAATTGCACACCTATGCACCTTTAGGGAAGTGCGCACAATGCTCAATTCACCAAAAAATCAAAGTTCTCTATTTTAAAAATAGTTTTTGGGTTTTTCTCAAATGGGCTTTAGATAACTCTTGTGTCTCATTTGTGCACCTTGGAAAAGCTATGCACTTTTCTCTTCAAAACTTTGTAAAATTGCAAACTTGCACACCTTAGCATCTTTAGGACTTTGGGCATCTTAAAGACTTTTAGAATTGTGCACCTTCACACACTCACATATGTACACCTTGGCACCCACACACTATTTGGAGTCCTTCAACTTATGCATATTTCAAAATTACCCTGCACACCTGATCACCTTTGCACCTTTTTGAGACAATTCCTTCACTAAATCTTCAAAATGTGCACCTATGCACTTGTGCACCTTTGCATCTATGCACTTTCTAAAGTCCTCCAACTTATGCATATTCAAAATTGCAATGCACACCTTGTGCACCTTCAAAAAGTACACCTTGATGAAAGTGCACATACACACCATTAGGGAAGTGTGCAAGGTGCTCAATTCACCAAAAAATCAAAGTTCTTAGTTTTGAAAATGATTGTGGGATTTTTCTCAAATGGGGTATGTTAGCACTCTAGTGTACTTGATATTTTTTATGATTTATGCAATCTTTATAGCCCAATATTGTTATAGACTTGAACTCCTTTTACTTCTTCTATCTAAAATCCCAAGGCACCTGTTTTGAAAATGCACATGCAATACCATGGTAATTTTTTGTGCTATGGATGATGAGGATGCCATGATGATCTACACAAACGATAAACAACAATATACTAGTGTTAGGGGTTAAAAAGATGTTAACTGACTAGGCTCCTAAACCAAAACTATAAAAATTTCACCCTCTAAGTCACCTTGGAAGATACCCTATTCTAACAAATGACCTTATGGGAGGCTAAAAAAGGGGTCCCCATTTTTGAAGTAAAAAATGGGGCATGTGTTGTGGAACCACAACAATAATTTGGTTTATCCCTCCTCTATTGTGAATGTTATCACTGAAGAACACCTATTTTAACAAACAATTTCATAGAGATACTTATGATTCTACTCTTGTATGGATTCAAACTTGTAATAATTTTCTCTATCATCCTCAAGGTTCTATCACTTTGACAGTTATTTTATCAAGGAAATCTATTTTTACTAGCTTTTTTGTTATTCCTACTTCTGATCAATTTCAAGTTAAGCTTGGTATTACATGGATTTCTTCCATGCAAGTCATAGCTTCTCCTATTCATAAATGTATTAAATTTCCTTGTGATGAAAACATTATTACTATTGATCATTCTCTTAATAAACCATTGTGTCCTAGAGATTGTGCTGAGATTGATTTCTACTAGCTATGTCGTCCTAAAAAACTACATACTCATCCTAGTCATCTTTATAGAAATTATCAAAGACATAAAGTAGCCAAGATCATGGATCTTAGTCTTCCTAAGGATTTTTCACCTACACCTATCTTTCCTACTACTCCTTCTACTTGTAAACTTGTCCTTCCTTCTACATCTACTCAACCTATTGATGTTCTTCTTTGCAACATATGGTAGTGGATCCTTATCCTCCTATTGTATCTTGTAAGACTATTCATAATCAACATACTCGTCAGTGTCACAAGAATTTTCAAGCTAAAGCTAAGGCTACAACACGTTCTCTTTCTTCTCAACCTACATCTTCTTCTCAACCTTTAACATTTTGCATATGGATAAATATGATGGTTCTACTTGTATTTTAGATTCTATTAATCTAGATATGAAAGATACTTTAGATGATAGTAGTGATGAAAAAATAATTGATATGGATACTAATTTTCCTAAAATGATTTCTACGTAGCTTACAATAACTCATAGTAATGAGCATAGTGACTCCCAAAGTCCTTGCTTAGAACTTGTTGTGATTCCTACTATAATGGATATTGTTCCTCTCATGAGTCATCATCCTTCCCCTAACATTTTAGACTAATATGTGGGGGGGAGGGAGGGGGGGGGGGGGGGAACGTGGAACACTTGACTTGGACTTTATTCTTTGTAGTAGTATTTGTGTTCTTGTTTTGTGTTTTCCCTTGTGTTGTGATTTGTTTTTATGTTTTGTCTTTTGATTGCTTTAGACGATCCTTGTTATTTTGTTAAGCTCAAGAGGATAAAGTAGTCACCATGTCATTCACATTCTTTTGTTTTTATATCTCTTCTTCTATATGTTGTTGTGTGTTATGCCCTACTTGTGCTATTGTTTGTACCAATAATCTTGTATAGTCTTCTTGGTTTCTTATGATATGGTAGCACTAATTCTTTTAGGTCTCCATGTTACTAGCCCAAAAAGACTCTTTTTTGTAGCTCTTTTGTGTCGTTTCCTTCATTTTTTCATAGTTATAATTCCTTCGGGGAATGATGATATTTTCATACTAGATATAATATTTCATATTTTCATACTTAATATAATATTACATATTATCATATGATCTTACTGACCCCAAAGTTAGGAGATCCCCTTTGTGCTCTTTTTTGTTATGCACTCATTTCCCTTTATATGTTTCTCTTCTTGGGGACATGTCGTAGTGGAATTTTCATTTAGCATATGCATGTACACTTTTGTTAAGGTTATTGCTCTTGTTAAAGTGTTTGTAATCACTTTAACATGGGGCATACACTTTTCTCATTGTTTGTCCATGGAATACAAATATAGATTATGTGTATAACTTGGAATACTTTAGCCTTTAGTGCTTGATATGATTTCTAAGGCATACCCAAATCTATGCATTGTTATTTCATGTTTATCTAATCTCTCACTTTTTTGTCTTATAGTTTCTAGGATTTGTTCCTGGGGGCTTGGTCTCTTTCTTTTTGGATCTCTCTCTAAACTATTGACAACTTCAAAGGTCGATCCTTTTTTTTAGCCTTCTTTTGACTATTAACAGTCTAGGAAGCTTGATCTTCTTTTGATCCCTTAAGGACACACACATCCTTATGACTGAGCAGCTCTTCAATTCTTCTTTTTGGGACATGGAGTTCCCTTGAATTTGAATCCTTTTATAGATAGACTAGCATACCACACACACTTTCTAGACCATTTGGTTCATCTTCAATGGGTTGACTAACATGCCACACACCCTTGATAGACTATTAAATGCCATCCCCTTTTCTTTTGTAGAGGCCTATTGAAATATCTTAATGGAAAGAATGCTTCTGAGAGAGGGGTGGTGAATTAGAAGTACTAGCTTTTTATCCTATTTTCTCAAATCCTTAATAACATAATATTGAAATGTACATGCATGCATATCAACATTAAGCAATTATGAAAAACACATGTGCATCACCACATAACACTAGAAATTTTGGTAACCCAAAAACCCTCCAGGAATAAGAAGGTAAAACTGGGGTGGGGATGATACCCACAAAAATTACTGCAGTAATAATGTTTAACCACTTCTAATGGTCTGCCCTGTTAAAGGCTTTACACTGTATCAATAGTGACCTGGTTAAAGGATTTAAAAACACTTTACAAGAAGTGTTACCTTGTTAAAGGATTTAATCACCTATTTAAAGGATCTACAAAATAGCTATTAAGCTAACCTATCACTATAGGATTTCCTTTCTAATATAGTTGCTAGAGAGTATTAGGTATAATAAACTAGATAGTTTACAATCCTTTGATTTCTGAATATAGGCACTTGATCTACTTTCTCTGATCTTGACCCTCTGAGATTTGATATTCTTCACTCCGAAAATAGTTTTCCTTACACATCTTTCGTCCATCACCATACAATGAGACTGTCTACCTTATAAAGACATTCAAAGACTTAGGGTTAGATGTGGATCTACAATCCATATTGAATCTCTATTTCCTGCTCATTCCTTGAAATTTTATTATTGGTTGCATGCCTTCTCCATTTTTCTTATTGGCTACATGTAGATTGCATAGGAAATACAAAAGATTTGATCTTATTATTCAACCCTTTGAGATTCGTCATATGTTGGCCATGAAAATGGTTTACATCTGAATTTGTAAAATTACAGACTCATATGTGTATTCTGTGTTACTCGACACTTACTAATCTAGATGCTCGGCACATGTAACAAACTGGCTTACTCGGCTCCTGTTGCATTTTTGTATTGCTCGGCATCATCTGTGACTCAGCACTCAAATATCACTCGGTACTTGTATCATGCTCAGCACCTAAAGTCAATTGGCACTTGATCTTCACTCGGCACCTGATCCTCACTTAGCACCTAAAAGCTACTCGACACCTGAAGATCACTCGGCACCTGTTGGATTTCCTAACTCGGCTTATGTTGTGGCTCAGCATACACAGTGTGCTCGGCTGCAATGTAGAAAATGGTTAAGTGTGATGACACTCAAATGTCAAAACCATTTTGAGACTAACAATCTCCCCCTTTGACATGAGTGACAAAAACACTTAACTTACCTTATGAGTACATTCAGGTTTTAAAACCTTGATCAAAATTTTGTAATATACAATATATACCTCAAAATTGTTGTAACTCCCCCTGAGTTGATTGTGTCATTATCTATGCTATCTTGGTATCCAAAAATTGTTGTAACTCCCCCTAAGTTGATTGTGCCATTATCTGTGCTATCTTGGTATCCAAAAATTTTATGTTGTATATCATGCTCCCCTTTTATCTTGTTTCCCCCTTTTAACTTGTCTCCCCCTTTTCATCTTGTCTCCCCATTTTTGATACTTATGTCAAAGGGTTTTTTTTTTTTTTTTAAGTGTTAAGACCATATTTTGCCAAAAATGTGTTATTTACCTCCATAATCATCCTGAGAGCTGCATCCTAATTATGCAAAGAAATTTCCAATGACTTGTGCTGGATGGTAGTCTCGGCAGCAAGGTGAATAAGTCCTTCTGAAGTAGAAGGATTAGGATCTTTCTTGAGAACTGCTTTAACATAGACCTGCTCTTTATGGAGTACTTCTAAATGTGGGGTAATGGAGGATTGGAGATGTATCAATTTTTCCTTGATGGTGGCCTCTTCTGCTATTAATACAGCTATTACTTTCTGAGTGTAAAGCATTTGAGCAAAATGCTTCTCACTTTGAGCTAGATCTTTAGGTAGTTGTATGCTTGAAATGTTCAAATTCCTCTCCAGGCTCATTATGTTTTGGCTAGTTTCCTGTGTGAAGTATGAAAAGTCACACAGCTTTGTGTACAATGAGAATATATTCTCAAGTACCTTTTTTTTTTGCCTATTACCTTTTCCAATTCAATCTGTGAAAGTGTTATTTCACTAGATATTTTCTCATTAAATTTCCCTTGAAATTTTCTTTTAGACCATTCCATAAGTTTTGCATTTGTCTCTTGGTCTGCATTTGTCACCTGGTCAACAATATTTGATAATTGTTCCATGATATGCTTTGACTCATCTGGTGACTGAATACTAAAAGCATCCATAAATATGTCTTTAATTTCATGTAAAGTTTGTTTTTGTTGATACTCCTTCCTGGGTATCTCTTGCCTCTTTCTTCTGTTTAATGCTTCTTGCACCTCATTTATTTGATCAATGTTTATTGTTTTTGAGTCATAACTTGGTATGACATTCTCCTCATCTAGTTTAGGGTCTCCATAGTGAAGTACCCTTGCAACTTTTGTAGAGCTTGATCCTGGTGCTGATATTTGTAATGACTTTTGTGAAGGAGTCCCCGAGGTAGGCAAATTTATCAATGTTTGTATTGCCTCCTACTCTTTAGGGGTTTCCTTTGTTTTCTCCTCCTGATGTCTACCTTGATCAATTATTGTAATTTTAGGAAGTGCACCTTGAGTTTGTGCTATAGGATTAGATGTAATAGTATATCCTATTTGTTCTATTTCTTTGTCTGCTACTGCTCTCAACTTTTGTATTGTTGTGTCAACTATGTCTAATGAAACAACTGTTGGCATTTGAAGTTGACCACTAGTAGCTATAGAGATGATGTAAGGTGGTTCTTGTGAATTCACCTTATCTCTAATTGTGTTTTCTACTAGTTTTTGTAATTCATCCATACTAACCAATACTGGATCTGCACATAATCTTTCTTGTTGCATGGATTGGTCAAGGATTCTTTTGAGATCTTCTGCAATTAATGGATTGATGTTCTAAGCGGAAGTGTCAGGAACATCTTGTATTGTTACAGTTTCTATAGGTGTGATGGGTACATGAGAAGGGCTAGGTGGTGGAAATTGTGTGTCTTGCACACTCTAGTCTTGTTGCTACTCTTGCTTAGCTATTGCCGTTTCATCTTGCTTTTCTGTCTCCTCCTATGTTTCTTTCTTTTCTTCTTCCTTCTTCTCTTCTTCTTGTTTCTTTTCTTCTTCCTTCTTTTCTTCTCTACCTTGCTCTACTTCTTTCTTCTCTTCTCTCCTTTTCCTTATTTCTTCTGGTGGAGCAGTAGCTTCTTCCATGTATTCTTCTTCAATCTTTTTGTACAAGTTCTTCCATGATTTTTTTGTTCTTTGTACAATATCTTCCATTTTATTTTGGAGAATGAAGAATGCCCTATACTTAGGTGTAAACCTAGTATTATGCCTTTTGATTGCTCTCTCTATTTGCTCCTTAGTCAAATCAGGCAGTATGCTTGCTAGGGTTGATTCTCTCATCTCCTTCTCCATTTTCAAACAAAAATGTCATCTATCTTCTACAATTTTAGACAGTTCATTTGGAAATTTTCCATCTAGTTCAAGAGGAGTATACTTGAACTGTGCCATCATTCCATACACTAATTCTTCTATTCTATTTTGTTCATCTTCAGTGAACTTATTGAAATCAACTTTATTTATGTTGCTTAAGTCTCCATTTACAATCTTTTTACATAATGTATCAATTGAAAAATGGCTTACCTTTTCAGATTGATCTTCTTCATCAGTATCAAGTTGAGCCACATATTTTCTTCTTTTCCTTGGCTCTTCCTATGTCTTTTTTATTGTTTTCTTCTTTGTGGCTTCCTCTTTAGCCTTTTGTGTGGAGGCCCTCATTGCAGCTCTAGTTTTTGGCTTTTATGGTGATGGCATGGTAGTTTTCTTTGGTTTGGACTGAGCTAGAGACTATTCTATTGCCTTTCTCTTCTTTGGCTCAGCTATGGTTGGTGCATCCTTGGCTTCTTCTTCCTCAACACCTTCCTCCTTGTCTTCACCTAAGCCTTGAGTTAATTCAATTTGGCCTTGCTCCTGTTCATCCTCATCATCATCTTCTTCTTCAACTTCAACCTCTATTCCTTCACCAAATTTCTTCTTAATTTTCTTCATCAATTTATCGTTCTTTTTCAATGTGGAGGTAGTTTTTAATTCCATATTTATTTTTGACCTTACCACATCATAAGTGCCAAAGTGTGGGGCACTCTTATCTGTCTCTTCTACCAATAATGTAGTTTTGGCTGCAAATGCTTCATCTATGTTAATTTCATAACCAAATGGCCTTAGCCATCTCACCATTGGAATAGCTGCTTGGATATAGGTGAAGTCAATATCAACTAAGAAGCATATATCATTAATATGTTTTTCCACTAAGGAAACTGGTATTCTCACTCTTTGCTTCATGAATTTCTTAAAATCCTCAAAATAGCTTGTCATCAAGGTATCAAAATTGTCTCCCATTTGTTCTATATATTCATTTATTTGGGATATGATAGTTCTATCACTTCTCCATGTAACTTTTCCAAAAGAGAGAAATTCATTCTGAACATAAAAGAATACACAAACTAGAATTGCTCCAAATTTACATTGAGCACCCTTTGTCCTTCTTATGGCTGCTAGGTTTTCATTAATTTGTTGTAGTTGCAGTTTTGCAAGATCATAAGTATGATTCTTTTTCGCCAGTTTGTAGCCTACATCTAATGCAATACATGGCACACTATTGAGCTTACTGGATTGATAGAATTTGTATGCAATAACTCTAACAACAAACTCAACTAGAGGATCCTGAATGGTGTGAATTGTCATTCCTCTTTTGTTCCACTGAGATCCTGTGTTCTTTTCTATAACCTCCTTGGATTCACTTCTCAAGGTCTTGTGCCGATCTAGGGTAGGATATCCAGTTACCTTATGAATGATTCTTTTTGTGATTTTGACAGGGACATCTTCCAACCACAAACTACCATCATGAATTTTGCTCAACACAATTCTGATCCATTCTATTTTAATTACGGTAAGAAAACTCAAAACTTGTGTTAAACCCTTCTTTTCAACAATCTTGTATTCATCTTTCAAGACTCCATTGACACACAGCTTTGCATAGGCTTCTCTTATTTCCATGTCTCCTATGGCTCCTATCTTGCAATTATAACATCTCCTTACATCATGAACCATAACAACATTTGGGGGTATGCAAGAAAGGGCTCCGACGGGATCATTTTTGTATGCAACTTTAGGGATAGGGAAAAAATCAAGCTACCTAACTTCATTAGATACTAATTGGACTTCAAACGACTCTTTGTCCTGGGTTGTCTTAGAACTCGAAGCCATTTATGCAAACTAGGGTTTCCTTTTCACAGAAATATGAAATTGCGTAACTCGACACAAATGAAAAATACCTCAAGATCGATGAAAACACATTGTAAGAGGTTTCAATCTACTTGGAATGCTGGATTTGCTGGTATGAAGTCGTTCTGCTCTCTTTCTCTTCTCTGCTTCTTGATTGTGATGAAGAAAAATGATTGAAATTGCGATAATATACCCTATTCCCATCGCATTAAATGCTCAACTGCAAACTCAGCCTCTGAAGGATTTTTGACATTACTCGGCTTACACAACATTTCCACTTTACTCGGCTTCCATAGGAGTTACTCAACTCGGCATTAGCTATCAACTCGGTCATTGTTAGGAACTCGACATGTATTGGAGTTTTACTCAACATCCAAAGATAGCTCGACATCTTCATTTAAAATTTTGTTTTGACATCTTGTTTCATGCAAATTTATTCTTTGCATTGCTTCTTCATGGTTTAGGGCTGATGTATGATACTTTATTATATGTGTCAGCCCTGTAGTCTCTTTCTTGTGTTTAATTGAATGAGAAATGATCACTTGACCTTGTGGGTGAAGTGACCCTTTCATTGGATGAACTTGATTCATTCTTTTTTTTTCTATGATTTCTTCATGTTTGTTCTTATGTGTTTCACATCAATCTTTTCTTTGCCCTTGTTTACTTCAATCTTTGGTGCCTTTGACCTTGTAGGACAGTTTCTGTTGATATGACTAGTTTTCAGGTAACTGAAACATGTGGTTTGTTTTAACCATCTTTTATAGTTCCCTTTGAAATGTGTTCTTATGCAGTTTTGGGGTATATATCCATATTCCTGACAATAATGACAGCTATATCTAGTGTTGTAATCCCAATGGTACTGACTTTCATTTTCTTTTGTTTTTGTTGGTTGATTTGATGCTCTATGTCCATACTTCTTACAATTATGAAAACGTCCATCAAATCTTTGTGTCCTTGTGACTTTGGATTTGCAATCTTGTGTCATATGTCCTTGCATGTTGCACTTGTGATAGTAACTCTTGCTCTTGGGTGTGTTTTGCTAATTGAATCTTGTACTCTTGCAAATAGTAGCAATATGCCCCTTTTTATTATAGTAATGACAAATGACTTTAGGATCCTTACCTTTGTCACCTTTTTTCTCAACATTCTTTGATGATTCCCCAATTTTAGTGCTGTTGTATCCAAGTCTTGATATATCATGGGTTGATCTTGGAAATTTCATCAACTGTTCAAAGTACTTGATGGCTTCACTTGACTTGTTTAGATTCTCTGCTAACTCTTTTTCTTTGTTCAATTCATTCACTATTTGTTCATTCTACATCTTCAAAGTAGAGATCTCAATATATTTCATATTGAGTTCATGATGAAGGTTCATCATTTGGGCAAGTGTATCCATCTGCATGTTTGACATCCTTGTTAATTTAGTACATTTTTTTTCAAGTCTATTTGCAAAATTTCTTTTATCATCTTCCATCATGACTTTATCCTCAATTGCTCTTTTCTTTTGTTCAGTAATTTCACATAACATTATGGCTTGTGATTCATGTTCTATCTTGAGACATCTTATCTCTTCTGCTTGAATTTTGTTTTTCTCCATCAGTTCTACTATTGCTGCATCAAACTCTTTAGTGTCTCCATTGGCAAATAGTTTTGTGGTATCTATCTCCTTGTCATTTGTATCATTTTCAGCTATGGCTATATCCTTTCTTCTTTTCAAAGATTTTCTCAGTTCCTCTCTTGCTTCCTCTACTTTGTGTAGAGCCAGTTGCACATCAATTACTTGATTGTCAATAATCTTTCCAAGTTTAAAAACTTCCATATTCAAACCTTTTTCTTCAAGTTGTTAGACTTTTTCTTGTGAGAACCTAGAAGCTTTGATACCAATTGTTGAAATATCTTAATGGAAAGAATGCTTCTAGGGGGGGGGGGGTTGGGGGGTGGGGGGGGTGAATTAGAAGTACTAGCTTTTTATCCTATTTTCTCAAATCCTTAATAACATAATATTGAAATGTACATGCATACATATCCACATTAAGCAATTATGGAAAACACATGTGCATCACCATATAACACTAGAAATTTTGGTAACCCCAAAACCCTCTAGGAATAAGAAGGTAAAACTGGGGTGGGGATGATACCCACAAAAATTACTGCAGCAATAATGTTTAACCACTTCTGATGGTTTGCCTTGTTAAAGGCCTACCCTGTTAAAGGCTTTACACTGTATCAATAGTGACCTGGTTAAAGGATTTACAAACACTTTACAAGAAGTGTTACACTATTAAAGGATTTAATCACCTATTTAAAGGATCTACAAAATAGCTGTTAAGCTGACCTATCACCATAGGATTTCCTTTCTCATATAGTTGCTAGAGAGTATTAGGTATAATAAACCTAATAGTTTACAATCCTTTGATTGCTGAATACAGGCACTTGATCTACTTTCTTTGATCTTGACCCTCTGAGATATGATATTCTTCACTCCAAAAATAGTTTGCCTCACACACCTTTCGTCCATCACCATACACTAAGACTTAGTCTTCCTTATAAAGACATTCAAAGACTTAGGGTTAGATGTGGATCTATGATCCATATTGAATCTTTGTTTCCCACTCATTCCTTGCAATTTTATTATTGGTTGCATGCCTTCTCCATTTTTCTTATTGGCTGCATGTAGATTGCATAGGAAATACAAAATATTTGATCTTATTATTCAATCCTTCAAGATTCGTCATATGTTAGCCATGAAAATGGTTTACATCTAAATTTTTAAAGTTACAGACTCATATGTGTATTCTATGTTACTCGACACTTACTGATCTAGATGATCGGCACATGTAACAAACTGGCTCTCAACTCCTGTTGCATTTCTGTATTGCTTGGCATTGTCTATGACTTGGCACTCAAATATCACTTGGTACTTGTATCATGCTCGACACCTAAAGTCATCTGGCACTTGATCCTCACTCAGCACCTGATCCTCACTCGGCACCTGAAAGATACTCGACACCTGAAGATCACTCGGCACCTGTTGGATTTCCTGACTCGGCTTATGTTGTGGCTCGACATACATAGTGTGCTCAGCTCCAATGTAGAAAATGGTTAAGTATGATGACACTCAAATGTAAAAACCATTTTGAGACTAACAAGACCTTTCCCCCTTTCTTTTTCTTTTTCTTGTGTGGTTCATAATAAGGCACACAAACCTTATTGGGAAAGTAAATACACCCCATTTTTGTAGCACTAATCTCTCTTATTATGATTATGTATGTGACAAAGACTCAAATTTTTTTGGGGGCTTGATGATTTCTTTTCCTCCTAAATCATGATAAAGATTTCTATTTTACTCTTGATCTGCTTTACCATTAGTTTGAGGAAACTCATACTCCCACTAAAGTGGGGGCTAAATGTATCATCTTAAAATGGACACACTTTCCTTTTATGAACTTTTAGCTCCCTCTTCATAATTCCCTCTTTAGACCATGGATATGCATGTGCTTAAACTCCTTTTCCCTCTATATTCTTCCTCTTTCCACCCTTATCTTTCTGGCACCTACCCCTTCTTTCTATAGCACTTGAGACTTGACCTCCAAGACTAGGTCAACCTAGGTCAACCTCATCCCTAATAGTTCTAGAGCTTAGGGCCTGAAAGGCCTCAAGGGTTTAATTAGTATTTACCATTGACTAGTTAGCCTATATTTCGTTCCTACTCAAAAACTCATATATAAGGAGAACTAGAGGCTTCATTTTCATAACATGGTATCTGACTTCATAATTCAATTATAAGATTTCAAGCTCTTCCTCTCAAGTTTGTATTTTTCCCTTTTGCATTCAAGGAGTTCAAGTATTCAAGACTTTCAAACATTTAAGTAAGGAGATTTATATCTAGCGTTAAAAGATCATTTGTGAGAATTTCCTCTTCAAGATCTATCTTACTTTTGGTCATTAAGGAAGGAGATCTCTATTGAAGAACTCATCATCTTCTTCATTGATTCACTTTTATGTCCATGGAACCATGATGGAATTATGGTTGATCCATTGCAAAGCATGGAGATACCCTACATTCCTAATTCAATATCTACATTACATTTACATATATACAAGAAAGTTGAATTTTAAAAATTATATTGTCTTTTAGTCATTTACATTTACATTTCTTAATTATAGTTAATTCCTTAACCTAGGTCTTGACCAAGGTAAGCCCTTAGCAAACCCCAATCCCCAAACCTTTCTTTTATGTGTTTATTTGTAATTTTGGAACAAAAAGGATGACATATATAAAACCTACTATTTGTAAGATTTCTTGAGTCATCAATTGAAGATCATCAAACTATGTCAACCTAGTTGTAAGATGTTTTCCCAAGTCATCCTAGTTCTTCAATCCCAAAATTCAGGGAGATTTCTGAGTTTTTTTCTTTTCATCATTTCATTCTGAGATCTGTGGATGGATATTCATATACGGTTTAGATATGTGAGTTTTTGAGCAAAAATACATCTTCCTCTACATATTTCAAGGTGATTCTTTCATATTTAATTTTCTTTCATATCTTTACCTTAGATCTATATCTTAATTGGACTACTTGTATTCACATAGCATCTAGATTTACATTATTTAAGAAATTAATTTAGTTCCATATTCACATTATCCTATTAAGGACCAAAGACAATACATTTCCTTGTATTGCATTCCTCTTTATAATTTGGATCTAGTATTATCTTCCTTTTTCTATTGGGTCCTAGCTAATCTGATTTGGATCATAAGAAGAATTGTGTTTGAAAATTCTCTTCTTTCCCTCACACACATATTTGAATGTCTTAGTGACCCCATAATTACATGTTATTAAAGTGTTTCTATTTTACCACTAAACATGAGGATATAAGATTTTTCATGTTCAATTATTAATAGTAGTGTTTTCAAGCTTAATAGTGTAGCTCTTTCATTCATCCATCTTTGGGAAGATCTATAATGCTTGCCATTTTATTAGCTATTCTTATTTCTATATGAAAACTTGACATCAGTCCCTCTTGATGGTTACTTATATAATTACTACAATGAGGGTAGTCACGTGAGTTTCGATTGTAGGATTTGAGAAAATATGCAAATCAAATCCACGAAGCCCAAGAATGCCTCCATGTAGAAAACCTGTCACAAAGAAGAAAAAGACGAGAAGAGGCAAGGGTTTGATCTAAAAAAACATGCAAATTGTATATTCAAATGAAGAAGAGATTGAAGAGAAAAATAATTACAAAGAGATCAATCCTTATAAAAGGAGATCAAACCTCGAAAAGGGTAACCTAATAAGTTACAAAGGGTAACCTAAAGGTGAAAGCTATTTAATAATTATTAAATAGAGAAAGCTAAAAAATGCATAAAGCAAAATCTTAAGAAGGGAGAAAATGTAATTTAATAAATTAAATTAAATTATGCTTTTTCTCTAACACCCTCCCTTAAGATGAGCAACAATGCAGCTACAAAAAAGGCTAAAATAAAACTTCAATCCCGACAAAAAGGCATGATAAGATACTCAATCACAACAAAATCTCTATGAAACAAAGAAATAGAGAAAACCTAGTGGGAAAAACTCTACTCCAAAAAGAGATAGTAGAAAATCTAGTGAAGGACTATAGAAGCCTCCAACTAGAGTAATCTTCCAGAAAATAGGAACAAAGAATGATCATGAAGAAAACCACCGAAGCATGAAGAAGCCACAAACTTTGTCGAAAAGAAACTATTGATCTGTAAAACCTCCTTTGAAATAGAAAGAATGTCTATATGGTAGATGATTCGTCTCATCAAAATGCATAGGTATCTAGCCACTACAATCGCCTAGTACATAGGATCAAATAATAAATACATAGCTCACTCCAACGAGCCAAGGAAGCATTAGAAATAATAGAAGAACCCCCCTTTAATGCAGAAAAGGTGAGGTGATTAATGTAGATAGGGTGAGGTGACAGGAAACTGAGAAAGTGGGCCAAAAATCTCTTGCAAAACAAAAAGAACCAAGAACATCAAGAGTGAGGAAGAGATACAGACACCTATAAAGGCATGTGTCACTGACACATCATGGGGCTAATGCCATGGAAGGGACACTCACTTGACAAAGGAAGAGGGCACTAAATGGCAACAAACTATCCTGCCATGGCACTTTATAATATAGTGCAAGTACAATAAATCACAATGATGAAAAAGATCCCAAAAAGAAATGAGAGGCACTTTATCTCAATGTGTTTACATAAAAATTCTTACAAATGATATCAACAATAATTAGAAAGGGCAAAGAGCTAATGCAATAGATAGTACAACCCAAAAGAAGAGATCCCATGCCGAGAAAATGATCCTTGGACTTGAAACATCCAAGATATCCACCATAGAGAAAAAGAGAAAAAAGCATGATAGAAAGAGCATGGAGTAGAATCTGGAATAAATTATAATATTTCTAAAAAGTAGATAGAACCAGCTTTCCAAAAATATAACATTTTCAAAAAATGGAGATGGGATGCTCAAGATATGCCCTCCGGAGTGGAAAACTAAATATCTAGCTTTGACTACCAAAATAGGCAACCAAACTACATATCAACCAAAAAAAAACCTACACCAATGTCTTCATCTTGGAACTAGCTTTCTGGCACATTTTTTGGATTGAAAAAATATGTCCACAGGGATGCTAAAGTTATGGAAAAAAAACTAACATGGCCCTTGGAGATGCACAAAATAAAAAAATTAAATAAAAAATAATTTAAAAAATAAAAAACCACCACCCCTACACCATCAGCAAGTAGTAGCCAGGTGGCAAGCTGCTTGCGGGAGGCTGGTGGGTGGACCATAGGCGGAGCCGCTAGGCGGACTATAAGTGGTGACTGCTAGCAATGACCGCAACAACACTGTTAGCGGTTAATTAACTATTATAGCCCAAAAAACCACATTTTAAAAAAAAAATTGCAATTTTTGAGAATTTTTTCACCTTAGAGTGTGTGCAGAGGCTATATGGCCCTGCTGAGCAAAACAAATTTGCCTCTCGAATCAACGTTGTACAAAACAGACAAACTTTATATGGAAACGAGGGTTTTGACACCTTCTGAATCCATCCATGAAGTCTGTTTAGTGTCAAACTACTCCAAAAATTGGTGACCCCTATATTTTCTCAAGAAATACCTAGAAAACTCTAGATTTGATCTGTCAAACCCTTGTTCTCCCTTTTTCTCCAAATACTGAATAAGCTACAATAGATCTGGCTCTGATACCATGTAGGATTTGAGAAAATATGCAAATCAGATCCATGAAGTGCAAAAATACCTGCATGTAGAAAACCTATCACGGAGAAGAAAAAGACAAGAAGAGACAAGGGTTTGATCTGAAAAATGTGCAAATTGTATATTCAGATGAAGAAGAGATTGAAGAGAAAAATAATTACAAAGATATCAATCCTTATAAAAGGAGATCAAAACCCAAAAAGGGTAACCTAATAAGTTACAAAGGGTAACCTAAAGGTGAAAGCTATTTAATAATTATAAAATAATTATTAAATAGAGAAAGCTAAAAAATGCATAAAGAAAAATCTTAAGAAGGGAGAAAAGGTAATTTAATAAATGAAATGAAATTATCCTTTTTCTCTAACATCTACAAGCACAAATTTTTAGCTTTAGTTTATAATTATTTGTGTGCTAAAATACAAAATATAAGTTTAAATTTTGGAATTTGTATTGCAAAGGAATAAAAGACGGTATTTTAAAAAAAAAAACACCATCCATTTATTATCTCATAGAGAAGCTACATGCATATGTTCAATGAAAATCTACAAATGTAAAGAATATTATCCAACAATGATTAATCATATCAAGACTTAATTTGGCACCTGACATAAAAAAAAATTATTCATAATAATTTCAATAGATAAATAGAAGCATTGTAATTAACATATTTTCATATGCATGTATAGATAGGTGAAGTAATACATCAATGAGCATAAATATTATATTTCAAACCTTGGAAAATTGTGTAAATGAATAAACAATAGCATAGTTGAAAAGGATATTTTGCCTATAAATGTCTGAATTATGAGTTAAAGTTTCACATAAAAAACGTACATGTTGCAATTGTCGTGTCAAACAATTTTTCTTAAATGGAAGGAAAACTACTTATAATTACTCATTGTAGGTGAACATTCTTTACAGATTGATTGTAGGTAGGTGTTTCTTATAGCGTCCAGCATTGATTACTACAGAATTATAGTTATGTGGTTTCAAAGCGGTGATCTTATATATGGTCCAACTACTATATTTTTTTAACAATCTATTTCTAGGCATTGACTTGAAATTTTAAGTTCTTTATTTGAATATAATTCAAATAAATACAATCTAAATAATTTTTTTGAATAGTTCTTGATATATTCATTAATTTAATTTATTTTAGAGTTTAATTATTGCATACTTGTGAAGATACAACAAAATCCATGAATAAGTATGATTGTTGCATTGTTTAATGCTTCACTTGGAGAGGAAGATGATGCAGTTTGAGTCACAATAGTGGAATTTTCACAAGTCATTATAGGCTTCTAAGGCACAATGATGATACCTATGATGAATGTGAAGAAGAGTAGGAATAAGTTGCTGTAGGGTTTCTATTTGGGTGCTACAGAAGGAAGATTTGATTTTAGCATGCAACTGATAATTAGATCTAATTGGAGTCATGGAGAAATGGAAGGGGGGAATGATAGGCCCCAATGAATGGATACCCTTAGTTTGGGTCACAGCTCAAATTCATCCCCATTAGTATTTTGAGCGAGTGAGGCCCCTAGTTGATACTTGAGGGAAAATAATAGAATTAATGCAGCTGGCAAGGGAAACCCTTTGATAAGCCTAATATTGTTACTAGATCCATTAAGTGGTTAAAATAAATAAATAGATAGATAGATGAGGCCTTAAATTTGATGGAACTTAGTCTATACAGAGAATCTATGTCTATAATTTCTCCAATTTAATTTTATTTATGAATAAAATAAGCATTTTAAAACCTTAACATCAAATAACCTTTGGTTTTCTCAACCTCACAAAATTGTAAAATATAGAGTAAGGAAATTTTTTCACTTTGGATGTTGAGAGGGGTAGTTTGGTATTTTTCTCATTTGATTTCTTTCATGTTCTTGCAGCTATGGACTGATCCTTACTAATTTTAGAAATTTTGGATGGGATAAATCAACACGGTAGAGTTCCAGGAAAAAAAAACATCAAAGAAATCTAAACAAACATAAAAAAAACATATCTCATATCACTAGAAGTCCTATATTTCCATATTTTTAGAGGTGGAGGGAATGACTATCTATGCTTGGATTTATTGTGAGATTAATAGCTTTTTGAAAAGATTACCTTTTCTATATAAACTCTGTCATTTTGTCATTACTATAGTGAAAAAGAGTAGATTTTGATTGCTTACTTTGAAATAAAATGGGGAAGCAAATTAGAAATTATTGAAACCCTTGAAAAAGAAATCAATGTCTAGGAATGGGAAATTACCAAATTCGCACTGTAGGAGAGATGTCCCAATTTTTTATCACCTCTTCTCCACCTAGTTTTAGTTTTCTTCCTATATTGTAGTCACTTTCTTCTTAACCACACATTGGAAAATCCATAGGTAGTGCAAATAACTATGGATAATTATCTAATCACCCAAGTGCAAGCCTCTTGGTCACTTGATCTGACGACAAAATAGTTGGTTGTCCATCTTTGGATGTTTGAACCCTATAAGCACATCCATGGCATGGAGTTTTCAAAGGAAAGAAATTGTGGTTGTGAAGTAGAGTTTTAATTATGTGTGTAAGACTATTCCAATGGCCTATAGCTCATGGCCCATGGCGCTAGTGAAGAATCTGATCTTCTAATATCAATGAGAAGGTCATAAAAAAATAAGTAGCATTGAAAAACAATGTTTCAATGCTAATGATAATCACAAATTATCTTTTTTATATAGACATAATGATGGATAAGAAACATAATCATTATATGAAGATAACAATATTTATCCTCTTTCCACTTATTTCATGAATGACTTTGATATCTAGAATAAAGTTGTGGCCTCTACTTATTAGCCCCTAGCTTTTAAGGAGGGATTAATGTTTTCGTTATGTCATATTAAATTACTTAGGCCCTTCTATAATTGTATTACAAAAATATATCATATGTTCTATGGTATGGTTTGTCAATTTTTTGTATTAAAATGAATTTTCTTTTTAATGATTAGCTAGAATTGTTTTTCTGAGGGTTTGGGATTTTTTTTCCTAAAAAAGTGGCTTCCGATCAAATGCAACAAGGGAAAACATAAAAAATTTTAAATGTTAGGCAACATCAGATGCAAGATATGACAAACAAGGGCATTTAAGTGTGTTTGACCTATCTCTATTTTATGTAATTTCATTTTGGCCATTCAAATATAAATTCCATAGAAATCCTGTGTGGAATTGGAGATTTTAATAGTGTTAAAGTTAATTACTTCTATATTTTAGTTTAATATACTCTTAATAATTAATAATTAATTATATTCTATATATTATATAGAATTAATATTTTTCATCTTTTTTTTATCAGTAAATGACCAAAGCCTTTGATTATATTAATTTAATAAAAAATAAGAATACAACAAAGTATCTGTGTTCAAATGGGCACTGGTAGGAAAGAACAAAGAAGAAAACCTCTAGTCTTGCCCAAGACCATAGTCCTTTATTATTACATTATTAAAAGGGGCATACCCCAATTACCAATTCCCAATTTTTGTTGTTGAGTACAATATAAATGATTGATTCCTTCTGTGAATTATACAAGCTCCAATGATCTTTATGATGATTATTTGAACTCTTAAGTGTCTAAGATGAGAGTGATCACTTTGAACAGATCTATTTATACTTTATAGTTGACTCTTCTTTTGCAATCCTGGATGGAGTGATAACACTTAGCTAACCTGCTGATAAAAAATGCAACTCAAAATGAATGTTAGTACTATTAATTAAAAAAATCAATTTAGATATCCCTAAATTCCTAGTTGGAGATTCCTATGTTTCTTTCCTTTAACATTATGTCAAAGATTACTAATCAGTAGTATATTTTAAGAATGCTATTACTTAAATTCTTATATAATATCCACCTATATTAAAAACTTGATCCTACCAGTGCTGATTAGTTTAAGATTTTGTCAGTTAACTTGAATCCCTATTAAAATCATTTTTTATTTAAAATCTCTATACTTAGATATAAGGTTGTGGCTTCAATCTAATGATCAATAGTTTCCTAAGGGTGAATAGAATCTTTCCTTTACATGTCAATTTAATTCTATATCAATTAGCATATTATGAATTTTTATACTTTAGAATTGAGTCCGTAGTATCCTATACTAATAGAAACAGACTCAGCATGGATAGGACAATATATGCCATAAATACCTAATCGATATAAATAGAAAACTAAAACTCATACAAAGGATCTACAAGCAACTAGATTGTTTTCCATCATCCCCTAATGTTAGCTAGATGACACTGAATAAATGTGTAATAAGATTTAGCCTAGTGTCACATAATGTTGATAAGAACATGGGATACATAAAGCCCTAAATGTGTTAATAAACCTATGCCTTTGAGCAATAAATTAGGAATACAGATTAATAGATATGATTTACTAATTCCTAATTCATAGATAGAGTTCATATTCTAGATGTTCGAGTTATTATCTAACTATTTTAATTTTTTTAAAACCTTTCTTTTTTGTATTAATTTCTGGGAAAGATTGTGTAAGAGTTTTTTCATCAACATTTCGGATCATACTATATGATCCATCATCAGGATGCCAAAGAGTCAATGAGAGCAAAAAATTCTTTCTTTTTTGATTAATTATTTTCATATTGCCTTTGATTCTTTCAAATTCTTTATTAATAGCTATAAATTTTCTACCACTATCCCTATGATAATTATGCGGGTCAAATGTACCAATGACTATAAGTCACATTCAACTAAATATATAGATTTTACATATGTATATTCTTGGACCAACCTTTTTACCCTTGTAGAAATATATATCCAAAGGTAATGTGGATGTATCCTTAATCTCCTATTTTTCATCTACGTTAAGATTATTTGAAGATGTAATTTTTTGAATCAAAATATTATTTTTTATATTTATTCAAATTTATCAAAAAAACATTTTATGGATTTGTGCTTTAGTAATAATATTTTTTGTAATATATAATAATTTGTATGAAATATCTTACAATATTATTTATACATTTATAAAGAAATCTAAATCTTTAAAAAAAATCAAGTTCATGTTTTAATACTATATAAAACTAATTTATTAAGAATTTGCTAAAGTGGGCCTGTTAATGGGCATAAGAGGGATAATCCTCTGGTGTATGTGAATGTGATAATTAAGGGCCTAATTGAACTTTGATGGATCTTAAAAGAGTAACCCAAGTCCATCAACTATTAGAATTGAGGCAATAAATGAAAATAGTAAAATCATAGCAATTAGTGTGAAGAGTGTGTCAGACGGAACCAATTATCAAGTGGAGTGCCTAGTAGTAGTTGAGGTAGTCCTATTGGGGATTAGGTTGGGGGCTCAAAGAATTCATCTTGAAGGTGATTCATAGATTTTAGTAAATTGGATTATGAAAAGAGAGTTGGAGACATGGTATTTGAATAAATATATTCATAAAATCCATGTCTCTTAGAGGCAGTGGACGATTTTTGGGTAACTCATGTCCCTAGAGAGGCTAACTCCTTGGCTAAAAGACCATAAAAAGTGGGTGCAACAAGGTCACTAAGTGACAACTATGAAATTTTTGAAGAATTTAGCTCAATTGACCCAAAGGACCTAGATTTCTATTAGAATGATGGAACTATATATATTGATCATGAGTTGGGTGGTGTTTGACTTGCTGGTAGTTGCCTTCTTTTTTTGGTTGGTGTTTAGCTCAATTCGTATGGGGTTTACATGTGTGAGTGTCAAATGCATTTTTAATGATGGTGTATTCTTTTTGGAACAATTTTCTAGAGACTTCGACAATGGTTTTACGTGTCATTTACATCTCTATTTTTTCCCCAAGGGCCCATTTGGTAGCAAGAATTTAGCAAGTATTGGAAAATCTAAATGCTTGATTTATGAAATCCATTGTTTGTTTCTAAAACTAAAAAGTGGAATTAGGATAATTTGTGTATTCTAATTTTAGCCCAAAATTGGCATCTAGATCTTCCCTCTCAAAAGGTGGAATTGGAAAACTAATTCCAATTCCACCTTTTTCTAAACCAAATTTTATAGATTGTCTAGTCTAGTTACTTGCATAACCCTATTGTTGGATGAAGAACAATTGTAGAAAGAAAATAAACAAACATTTGTCATTTTTCCATTGTTCATAGGTTTTGACCAATGCAACATCTAACCATGTAAAAATCTTCTCCATTTTTTGTAGGATTTTCGATTGTGGTTGTGTAGTAATTATTGCCAGATTTATCATGTATTTATGCCATAGGTACTTTTGCATATGGTTTTTAAAAATTATTTGTACTCTAGGCTACCATTAGAGCCCCTTGTTTCCCATTATAAACCACCTCAAATTTTCTTTTCTTCTGCTATTGAAACCTTCATTTTCTAGTTCGAGTACATTATTGAATAAAAGGTGCTTTCACCTATCACACAGTGAGTTATCTACCCTTGGTAAGTTGTGCTGATTTTTGCATCATTTTTTTATGATTTAACATAAACCCCTACTCATATCATTCATAGTACTCATCTTCATTATAATCTTTTGTTTTGTTGGTGGTATGTTTGATTGTTTTAGTAATGACATCCCAAGTCAAGGACAAGCTTGACTCGAATCTCATGTCTTCAAACATCTACTTGACTCAAATCACCTTCCCATATTTTTGAGCCCTCTCCTCACATCAACCAAAAAAGGACCTCATTTTTCTAGTCTTGGGTGCAAAAAACATCAAAGGGTTTCTTCCTTCTTTTCTTCATTCAAGAATCTCTCAATATAGGACCAAATTCCTATTGTCTTTTGTTGATAATGAGAATAACATGTAAATAAAATAGATTTTGAAAGCATCTTCAACATTGAAATTAAATCCAAAGCCTTTAATCCTCTATTATATTGCTGTCCTTTATACATTCCAAATCTTGCAACTAAACAGAAAAAATACATCTTCCTACTCATCTTTTAGGTCAACCAAACATGTCCAAGTCATTTTTCTAAAAACTATTTTATGAATTTGCAAATGATGGAAATGAGTTTATTCCATCATATTGGAATGTAACATGTTATAATTATTGCAACCAATTGGACCCTAAATGCTTTCAAATATTTAGAAGGGTGTGTTAGTGTTGGTTCTTGTTGGGGTTGCAGAATGGAGGAAAAATTTTCATTGTGAACTATAGGCAAAATTTTGTCATTCATAGGGCTAATCAATGTATAAAGTCTTGGAAATGCCTTTCGACTTGATGAGGACAAGTTTTGGCAAGCAATGTTTATGATCTTTGGGGATGATTATTTGGTCCATGATTTTTTTTCCCCATTCCAATCTAGACAACTTGTGCCTCTGTCTTATCCTAGCATTGATGATTAGAGGGGAGAAAGTGGAGGTGATACATATGGCTCAATCCTATTTAGAATCCAAATGGTTTTAGGGCTTGGAGGACATTGTCTAGGGAGATGAGATTGGGGTTAGGCTGCATATGAGTCTTGGCCAATGGAGGTTGATTGGTAGTTTTGTTAGGGAGCTTCAACCCTTGATGGTGTGTTTGTGGGCTAGCCATATGAAGGTACATTTTATTTGTGCTAAGAAGGGATGGTTTATGTTGTTGGAATGCCTCCAAACCTAAGAGTGTGCTAGGATGGCAGGTTTAAATGTCAGGTGAAGGAGTAAGGCTGCACCAATTAGGTCGAAGGCTCCAATTGGTGATGATGGACTTGATGGCCCAATGATAGCTCCATGTGTCTCAAAATAAAATTTTGAGGTGCGAGTGGTTTGGGTTCTCCATCTAGTGTTTGGGATGGTGTGGTAGTGGGAATTGATGTTTCTTTTCTTGAAGGTCGCAACACTACTATAGGTGAGGAGCAATGGTTTGGTGGCTTGTGTGCATAATGGGAATGTCATTCCCAATTTCACCCATGAGAAGGTTGCAGGCTAGTTTTGCTAATGCAAGGGGTTTTGGGTCAAGGGTCTAGTGTTAGTATGGGGTTTGAGGCCTAGTTTTTTTTGGGATCAATCCAATGAATTTAATATTTTTATGTAATGTTGGGTAGTGTTGGCTAGGTGGTTGTTTAGAGGAGATCTAATGTAAGAGTATCCTAAGGTAGTCAACAATCTTGTATGCATGAACTTTGAGCTCAAATTTGTAGATCTATGGTTTACATAGTTGGGATATGTTCAAGGCACATTGGGAAACCTTGTCCTAAGTGTGCATAAATTTTAGAGTAATCATGTTGGAGTTAGATCTCTTTTGGTGATTGTTGGTAGTGTGTTACCAATTTCCTGGATATATTTTGGAGATTGTTTTTGTGACCTTTCCTATGTGGGAGTTTCCATGTGCACTCTTGGATTTGGATCAATGGATGGAACAAGAACTTATGCCTAAGGGTACATACTCTTATTTGGTCTTATGAGTTAGTTATGCATTGCAAACTTGGGGCTTGTCCTAAGTATTTAGTTATTTCATGTATTTAATATTTAATATTTCATGTATTTAATATCTTCTTGAGGGTGTATTAAATGTAAGGGTTTATTTAATGTAACTTTTTAGGCCAACTTGTGGCTTGGTTTACTATAAGTAAAGGGTGTTGGGATGTCTTGAGTCATGGATATTCAGTATGGAAAAGATGGAGTAGTTGAGAGGAGCAAAGTTTAGTAGAGCTAGTAGCTAAGGGTGGGCTTGGAAAACAAGAAAGTTAATTGGTGGCTTGCAAGCACAAGTTTAGATTCTTCTTGGAGTTCTCTACTAGATTATGGGTCTAGGCTATCTATTGTTTAGATGTTGTGAGGTCTTGTAGAATTGTTATTGTATTTGCTGATGTATTTGGCCATAACTCGAGAAGCCTTATAGTTGGGCATGTTGTATGTAGATCTTATGATCCTATTATGAGAATTGGTGTTGTTTTGGATCTAAATTTAAATTTTATTGTTTATATTCTGATGTGTGGTTATTTTCTAAGGTCTAGGACATCTCCTTTGGGGATTCTCCTACCTTGCATTGCATCAAGTGGTATCAAAGAAGGTTGATCTTGTAGAGTTGGTTGATCTTGTGGATTTATTGCTTTAGGCTTGCAAAGATCTTGGAAGATGCCTCTAATAATATTGGACCCTAGAAATATTGTAGATCTATGTGATGCTATGGAGTCAAGGAGTATGTTGAGCTATCATTTTGCATGATGCTTAATGACAGGAATCCTTTTGAACTCCTCGCTTGAAAAGCTAATCCGAGGATCAACTCCAAGATTCCAGGTGATTTTGTGACCTACTAGAATCTATTCAGTTGAAGATAAATGTGAATGTTCATGAGGAGGCCTTTGTTGGTTTTGAAATGATTCGAATAAGGGGTATGATCTACTTGCTGTCTCAAAAAAGAATAACCACACAAAAAGAATATATATTTTTTATTTTTCTATTTTTATGATGAATGCAATCTAACAATGCAACTATATGAATTCCTAAATTAACCAAGGGGTTAGTAAAGAAAATAACGAAAATAGGGAAACAAGAAATTTAAGAAAATAACATGAAAAGTAAATCCTAATGGACATAAGCTACGAAAATAATGCATCTATGAGTTAAACCCTCAAAAAGATCAATGGGTAACCAATAAAAATAGGAGTAACACTTCCTCAATTCCATTGATGCAATCGTCAATGGGAATTTAGTAACTGTAAGATGTTTCACTTTTCATCAAATCACAAGGCCACAGAAAGTGCACTCATGTGAGATGAAAAGTTATGCTGGAACAATATGATGATCTCTTCTAGAACTAAGTACGTAAGTGGAATTTGTAAACCCATAGTAAACACCAAAATTAAAACATCACACAACCAAAACAATGTAATAAAACTATTGGCTCAATTGCATTCCATGAACATACATCCATAAAATATAACACACTTAGGCAATAATCACTATACTCCAAATGTGAGCACCAATAGCATATATTATTGAAAAAATAATGGTGGCCCTAAATACATATTACAATCCTGAATTTATAAGAAATCTTCTTCTCAATTTGTGTTGAGAGTGAGAGACATCTTTATGCAATCATACACTTCTAAACTAATAAAGCAAATCTAATTATGTACAAACTAACTATCTAACTGGTGCTAAGTAAGACTCCATCCATATTTATATCATTAATTGGATGCATGAGCCTTTACATGTCATAAAAAAAAGAAAGCATGAAAAAATATGAAAGAGAAAGCCTTCAGTTGATGTAGAAGTGTCTGAAAGTGCCCAAAATAGGAGCTCCTCCTTCACTAGGCATCTATAAGAGTTAAACTACTATCATAATGTTTTTCTGATGCATGGAAAGCTCTAAATTTAGAATTGGTAGTTAACTATTAGCACACCTCTGAATTCCTCAAAATCGTCTAGAACACTACTGATAAAGCACACCTATGCAGCTGGTGCACCTATGCACTTGGCGCACCAGTGGAACTCAAAAGTAGGTTCAAAATTACAAAATTTCACTAAGTGTCAAAATTGAAATTTTGGCTTCTAGGTTTTGTTCCCCTTTATACTAGAGCTATGTCTGGGTATTTTCCCTTGAATTTCTTGATGATATTAGTGACTTGAGCCACATCTAACAAATCTAAGGCTTCATATTTATCTTTTACCTTTTTCCTATAGTTGTCAACCTTAATACAAGTCTTTGCAAAATCTCCTAATTTCACATCTAGATCTAACAATGCCTCCTCTACTCTAAATGCTTGTTTAATATCATCATCATTAGTAGCCTCTTCAAAAGTTTTCCAAAATTTCTCAACTAGTACCTCTACTAGTATCAACTTCTCCCATGTATCATCCTCAAAAATGTCTAAACAAGCATCACTATAATGCTTCTCAGCTTCCAAAATTTGCGCTTGGGCTTGATCCTTGAGCCTATGAATCTCTGCATGTAATTTCTCTATTACTTTATTGTCATCCACAATCTTTTCAATCCAATCATCAATCTTGTCTAACTCCTCAGCTATATATACACCCATCAACATTTGATACCTTTGGCCTTTAATTGCCTGTAAAGCTTACAAATCCTTGCCCTAGGTATGTATCTCATCCATCAGACCAAAATCTTGATTCAAAATGGCTACTAGCCTATCCATATTCTCCTACATGATGTGTAACAACTTCAAATTTCCTTGAATGATATGTACACCCTTTTCCTCAAAACTTTCTCTTTATTGTTGACAAGCACTCAAAAATGGATCTAATTGGCTATTTCTTCTCTCAAGTGTTGCTTTCAAGGTTTCCTCACGGTTTGTGTGTTAGCTTAAAGAATAAATTTTGACAAATGAGTGTCAATACGCTTAACCAAGATCAAAAGTAAGTGTTGAGTGCAACAAGTGTCGAGTGATAACAAGTGCTGAGTGCAACAGGTGCTGAGTGACAACAGGTGCCGAGTGATAACAAGTGTCGAGTGCAACAGGTGCCAAGTGATAACAAGTGCCGAGTACAACATGTGCCGAGTGATACAGTTTTGTTCAACTGTCGAGCTATTTAGGAAACAGCATGTGTCGAGTATCAAAAATACGTCAGGAGCCGAGTAACTCAATAGATCAGCATAAAAGTTTGAAATTCCACAAACTATGATGCAAACAGTTTTTGCAGCCGACAAAAGGTAAATCTTGAAGGAATTAATGATGAGATCGAAACTTTTATTTTTTCTATGTAATTTGCATGCAGCCAATAAGAAAAATGCAAAAGGCATGCAACCAATCAGCAAAAAATAAGTATTGAGCGGGAAATTGAGAATCAATATGGATCATAGATCCAAAACAAACCCTAATTCTTTGAAGTCTTTTTAAGGAAGATGAAATTTCATTGTAAAGAGACATATGGAAGGACATACAAGGGTGCATAAGCAAATCTATTTTCAGAAGCAAGAGTTATCAAATCACAAAGGATCAAGATCAGGAGAAGGTGGAAAAGGAGCCTGCATTCAGCAATCAAGGATTGTAATCTATCAAGTTTATTGTATCTAATACTCTCTAGAAATTATATTAGAATAAAAATCCTATGGTGATAAGTTAGCTTTATAGCTATTTTGTAAGATCCTTATGAATAGGTGATCAAAATCCTTTAACCAGGTGACACTTCATGTTAAGTGTTTGTAAATCCTCTAACCAGGTCACTATTAATACAATGTAAAGCCTTTAACAAGGCAGGCCTTTAACAGGGAAAACCATCAGAAGTGGTTGAACAATATTGCTGCCGTAAATTTTTGTGGGTATCATCCCCACCCCAGTTTTACCTTCTTATTCCTAGAGGGTTTCTGGGTTACCAAAATTCCGGTGTTATGAGTTATTGATGCATGAGTTTTATGCTTATATGATGTATTTATATGCATGCAACTTACTTTCAGTTAAAATTTTATTGGCTAAAGTTTGATACTTATGATTCACCCCCCCTCTCATAAGTACTCTTTCCATATTTGAATATTTCAACAATTGGTATCAGAGCTAGCCAGGTTCTCACAAGAAAAATCCTAATAGCTTGGAGGGAAAAGATCTAAAGATGGAAGCTTTCAAACTTGGAAAGACCATTGAAAATCAGGTGATAGATGTGCAACTTGCTCTGCATAGCTTGGAGGAATTCAGAAACAAATTGAGAAACTCATTAAAAAAGAGGAAGGATCTAGCCATAGCTGAAAATGATATACACTACAAAGAGATTGACACCACCAACATATTTTCCAGTGGAGACACTAAAGAGTTTGATGCAGCAATAGCAGAACTGATGGAGAAAAATAAAATTCAAGCAGAAGAGATAAGAACTCTCAGGATGGAACATGAATCACAGGCTATAATGATATGTGAAATTACTGAACAAAAGAAAAGAGCAATTGATGATAAGGTCATGATGGAAAATGAAAAAAGGAATCTTGCAAAAAAACTTGAAGAAAAATGTACTGAACTGACAAGGATCTTAAACATGCAGATGGACAAACTTGCACAAATGATGAACCTTCATCATGAACTCAATGTAAAGGATATTGAGATCTCTACCTTGAAGATGCAAAATGAACAAATGCAAAATGAATTGAACAGGGAAAAAGAGGTAGCAAAAAATCTCAACAAATCAAGTGAATCAATCAAATATTTTGAATAGTTGCTGAAATCACCAAAATCTACCCATGATACATCAGGACTAGGATACAATAGCACTGAAGTTGGAGAATCATCAAAGAGTGCTGAACAAAGAAGTGATAAAGGTAAGAATTCAAAACCCACTTGTCATTTTTGTAATAAGAAGGGACATACAGCTAATGTGTGCAGGAGTAGAAGATTCAATCAATCAAACATACCCAAAAGTTTCTGTCACAAGTGCAACAGGCAAGGACATAAGACACAAAATTGCGAATCAAATGTTACAAGGACTAAAAGATTTGATGGACATTGTTATAATTTCAAAAAGTATGGACATAGGGCATTTGAATGTAGATCAAAACCTATGTGGACAGTAAATCAACCAGCAAAGACATCAAACCATAAATTTTGGGATTACAACACTAGGTACAGCTGCCACTATTGTCAAGAATATGGACATATCCCACAGAACTACATAAGAATGCATTTTAGAGGGAACTACAAAAGATGTTTGAGTTAAACCACATGTTTCAGTTGCTTAAAAACTGGTCATGTTAGCAAAAATTGCCCAACAAGGTCAAAGGCATCAAGTTCTGAGCTCAGTAAAGGAAAGACAAAGATGGATGTTGGACATATCAGAAGTGAAATGAATAAGACATGGAGGAAGAAAGATGAGTCTAGCACATCAAGTACAGAGATCACTTCACCCAATAGGTCAAGTGATCACACTTCATCAAATTAAGCAAAGAACAAGTGTGAGGGATTGATAAACCAAGTTACATCATAAATCAGTCCCAAGACATATAAGAACTGCAAAAATGAAATCAGCATAAACAAAGATGCTAAGTCAAAATTGACAACTTTTGTGAAGATATGTCAAAATTGCCTTCAGGAGCCGAGTTGCTAATAACGACCGAGTTGATAGCTAATGCTGAGCTATGAAATATCAATAAGAGCCGAGTAAAGTAAAACATAATGGGAGCCGAGTTATGAAAAAACCTTTCAAAGTGCCGAGTAGACAGTTGGCAGCGTACTAAGCATTTATTACTCTATTTTGGAGGGTACATAAATTTGATTTTTGATTATTTTCCCACCATTCGAACAAGAAGCAAAGCCGAAAAAGAGCGAAGAAGATCAAGATCAGCTCAGAAGCCATTCGTGAAGATTTCAACAATGATTCAAGACAAATTTCATCGATTTAAAGTATTTTACTTAAGTGTCGAGCTACGTAGGACTTATAAACTTGTTTGAATTATAAACCCTAGTTTGGCAAACAATGGCATCTGGGTCAGGAACCACTAAGGGTATAGAGAGTCATGAAGTCTAGTTAGTCAGTAACAAAGTTAAACAACCTGAATTTAAGCCCATTGTAGAAGTAGCATACAAGAATGATCCTGCAGGTGCATTATGAGTTATTCCAGATAAAGTTGTTATGGTCCAAGATGTTCGCAGATGTTATAATTGCAAAATTGGTGCCATAGGAGACTTAGAAATTCATAATGCATATGATAAACTATGTGAAAACAAAGTACTGAAAAATGAGTTTTCAATAGTAGAAAGAAAAGGATTGACCAAAACCCTAGCATTTCTGATTGTTTTCAAAACTGAATGGGTACGGATAGTTTTGAGCCGAATACATGATGGAGCTTTTTGGTTAGAGTCAGGGCCAGTAAAATTTACCAAGAAAACTGTTCATAGGGTTACTGGTATTCCAACCCTAGATCGGCCAAAGACCCTGCGAAGTGACAAAAGGGAAATAATAGAGAAAAATACAGGTGCCAAATGAAACAATAGAGGAATGACTATCAACACAGTCACAGATCCCCTACTAGATTTTTCTATGAGAATCATTTCACACAAATTCTATCAATCAAGCAAGTTGAATAGTGTACCTTGTATAGCAGTTGATGTTGCATACAAGATAATCAAAAGACATCACACTTATGATCTAGCAGAGCTCATGTTTCAACAGATTAATGAAAATCTAGGAGCTATAAGGAAGAGCAAGGGAGCTCAATGCAAATTTGGATCAGTTTTGATGTGTATGTTTTTCTATCTGATGAAAGAATTTCCTTCTATGGGGAAAGTAAAATGGAATCCGGATAAAAAAATTGTTGAACAAATTAATGGATACATTGAACAGATGGGTGAAAATTTTGATGCCTAAATGACTGGTTATTTTGAGGACTTCAAAAAGTCCATGAAACAAAGAATGAGAATTCCAGTCTCATTGACTAAGAAATATGAAAAAGACATTTTTTTTCTTGTAGATATAGATTATACTTACATACAAGCAGTTATACCTAGAATAAGATGGCTTAGGCCACTAGGTTATGAACTTGATGTTGATCAAGCCTCTGCAGCAATAACAGCTCTACTTGCAGAAGAAGCTGATAAAAATGCAAAAAATTTGGAACCTATGATGTTGTCAAATCAAAGGTAATAATAGATTTGAAGACTACTTCAGCAGTAAAGAAGAAAGAGAAAATGGTGAGACAAATCAAAAGAAAGTTTGGCATGGAAGAAGAAGAAGGAACAGCAGAAGAAGAAGGAGAAGACATTGAAGAAGAAGGAGGTAAACTTCAAAGTCAGACTCAAGGGTCAGGAGAAGACAAAGAGGAAAGTACTGAGGTAGAAGAAGCCAAGGAAGCACTAGTTAAGAGAAAGACCACAACTCCCTCTGCTCCTAAATCCAAGGGAAGGAAAGTGTCTGCCCCTGCATCAAAGAGACCTACCACAAGGGCTACAGCACAAAAAGCCCAAGAAGAGGCAAAAGGAAGGAAGAAAGACTCAAAGAAGACTACTGCTGAGTCAAAGAAAAGGAAGTTCATTCCCCAACCTGAAACAGATGAGGAGAAAACAGAGTCAGAGGACAATAGTCAATTTCAAGTGGTAAGACACAAACCTCAGACTGTTGTTGACAAATTATGTTCAAAAATTAGAAATAATGATTTAAAATGTCTAAAGAACCTGAATTTTTCTAAGCTCACCAAAGAAGAGAAAAATAAATTAGAGGAATTTGTGTATGCTATGATGGCTGAGTATAAGCACACACCTCTAGAATTAGATGAATCTATGCCAAGAGAATTGTATAAAATTGTAGAGGATAAATGGCATTTTTGTTTACAAATGGAAAAAGAAATAAGGGAGTCTACATTAGCAAAATTGTTGCCTAATCTGACTAAAGATCAAATAATAAATGTCGTTAAAAGGCATAATAACATATTCACTCCCAAGTATAGAGCATTCAACATATTGCAGAATAAAATTGAGGAGGTAGTTACTAAATCCACAAGATTGTGGAAAATAGTTTACAAGAAAATTGAAGATGTATATAATGAAGAATATAAGGCAGAGGCAATTGCCAAGACAAAAGAAAAGAAGGTGACAGAAACCAAAGAAAAAGAGAAGAAACTAGTGGAGGAAAGAAAATAAGAAAAGGAAGAAGAGGCACGCAATGAAGAGAAAGATACAGCTGAGCCACAAGATCAAAGTATACAAGATATACAAGCATCTCCTCCTAGTCCTCCTCATGCCACCATCACACCTGCAGATATCATAAAAATAAAGGATGTTACAGATACTTCAAATCTAAACATCAATCCATTAACTGCAGAGGATTTGGAAATCCTTGACCAATCATCACTTGTAGCAAAATTAAGTTCAAATCCTGTATTGGTCAGTGTTGATGAATTACAGAATCTAGAAGTCAAGGTAAAAGCACAAGTGCCACCTTTGACCATAAAAACTACTGGTATTCTATTCCTTCCACCACCACCTCCACCAAGTATAGTCACTGATACACTCCAAGTGCCGAGTATAGTAGCAGGGGAAATAAAAGAAACATCTAAACAACCAACAAGTTCAACCCCACCTAGCATTCATAAAAGGGATATTCAAGCTAAAGAAAAAGATGAGACAAAGAAGAAGGAGGAGACTACAATACAAACATTGGTTGCATTACCAAAATCTGGTACTCCTACACAAACTCTTCAGCAGCCGAGCACAGATGGATTACAGTTGCAAATCAGGACACTAGGCTCGAGCTCATCAAAGGCAGTCAGGAAACTTCACTATGGAGTTCCTGAGCTTGATGAAGAAATAAAGATTCCATATTATGAATCTAGCACTCTTACTGAAGAAAAGATTAATGAAATTCAGAGTGCATTAGGCAAAAGAAGGAGACAAGAAGCACTAAGAAAGGAATACAAGCATAAGCTTACATTGAATGAAATTAAAGATATATTCATAGAAGCTTTTTGCTTACAATCTCCAGATGAGTCAAGACCAATCATGGAACAACTATCTGATATAGTTGACCAGGTGACAAATGAAGACCAGGAAACAAATGCCAGATTGCTTGAATGGTTAGAAAAGAAGTTCCAAGGTAAAGTAAATAGTAAAATATCTGGTGATATAGCACTGTCTAAAGAAGAACTGGCAAAGAAAGTTATAACAGTTAAAATTGTACTAGGAAACATCTTTTCCCTGTACAACAAGTTGTGTGATTTTTCCACATTCACACAGGACACTAGCCAAAAAATACTTAGCTTGGAAAACAATTTGAAAATTTCTAGCATGGAACTCCCCACAGATCTAGCTCAGAGTGAGAAGCATTTTGTCCAATCGCTTCACACACAAAGAGAGTTAGCTGTCTTAGCAGCAAAGGAGGCAACCACAAAAGAAAAATTGATACAAATTCAATCATCAATTACTCCTCATTTGGAATTACTTCACAAGGAGCAGATAAATGCAGAAACAGTCCTTAAGAAAGACTCCAATCTCTCTTCATCTGATGGACTTGTACACCTAGCAGCAGAGATTGCCATCCAACATTAGACATTGGATGTCGCATTAGCAAATTGGGATGCAGCTCTGAAGGTACTCCTTGAAGTAAATGGCACATTTTTGGCCAAGTATGGCATTTCATTGTAAAGACCCTTGACATAAGTGTCAAAAAATGGGGAGAATAAGTATGATAGAATAAGAGTTAAGTACAGGAATGAAATAATAAGTATGATAAATGGAGGAGATGTAAATTTGGAGATAGCAAATTTTGAATAAGTATGATAAAAGGGGGAGATAGCAAATTATGAGAGTAAATTTTGAATGAAGGATAAATTACTAAGTCACATGGATCTTAATTAAGTGTTTTTGCCACTCATGTCAAAGGGGGAGATTGTTAGCTTAAAGAATAAATTTTGACAACTGAGTGTCAATACACTTAACCAAGATCAAAAGTAAGTGTCGAGTGCAACAGGTGCTGAGTGATAACAAGTGCTGAGTGCAACAGGTGTCGAGTGATAACAAGTGCCAAGTGCAACAGGTGCCGAGTGATAACAAGTGCCGAGTACAACATGTGCCGAGTGATACAATTTTGTTTAGGTGTTGAGCTATCCAAGAAATAGCATGTGTCAAGCATCAGAAATACTTCAGGAGTCGAGTAACTCAGTAGATCAATATAAAAGTTTGAAATTACACAAACTATGATGCAAACAGTTTTTGCAACTGACAGAAGATAAATCTCGAAGGAATTAATGATGAGATCGAAACTTTTATTTTTTCTATGTAATTTGCATGCAACCAATAAGAAAAATGCAAAAGGCATTCAACCAATCAGCAAGAAATAAGTATTGAGCGGGAAATTGAGAATCAATATGGATCGTAGATCCAAAACAAACCCTAAGTCTTCAAAGTCTTTTTAAGGAAGATGAAATTTCATTGTAAAGAGACATATGGAAGGACATACAAGGATGCATAAGCAAATCTATTTTCAGAAGCAAGAGTTATCAGATCACAAAGGATCAAGATCAGGAGAAGGCAGAAAAGGAGCCTGCATTCAGCAATCAAGGATTGTAATCTATCAGGTTTATTGTATCTAATACTCTCTAGCAATTGTATTAGAATAAAAATTCTATGGTGATAGGTTAGCTTTACAGCTATTTTATAAGATCCTAATGAATAGGTGATTAAAATCCTTTAACTAGGTGACACTTCATGTTAAGTGTTTGTAAATTCTCTAACCAGATCACTATTAATATAGTGTAAAGCCTTTAACAGGGCAGGCCTTTAATAGCACAAACCATCAGGAGTGGTTGAACAATATTGCTGCAATAAATTTTTGTGGGTATCATCCCCACCCCAGTTTTACCTTCTTATTCCTGGAGGGTTTCTGGGTTACCAAAATTCTGGTGTTATGAGTTATTGATGCATGATTTTTATGCTTATTTGATGTATTTATATGCATGCAACTTACTTTCAGTTAAAATTTTATTGGCTAAAGTTTGATACTTATGATTCAACCCCCCCCCCCCCCCCTCTCATAAGTACTCTTTCCATATTTGAATATTCCAACATTGTGGGGTCCAAGGGACCAACAAATTTTCTTAGATATCCCTTTAGGATTTCATTTTGTCACTGAAGTGTTATTAATTCCACCCCATCTTGTTCCAAGCTTCTAAATACTTCATTGATCCCTGTTGTAACCATTAACTTATTAGTATCCAAGGTAGGCTTCCCAAGCATGACCTCCATGATCTAATAATCCCTTAGAGTCAATTCTTCAACATTTGAATGTGGAGGAGGGATAGCCACATTAGCAAATAAGTCTTGGCTCTGATCACTCATGATAAAGGCTAATACCTATGCATCCTTTGGTGGTGACTTAGGCTTCGTCAGCACTTCAATCAATTTCATTCTATCCTCCTCTTCAGTGGTGAATTACTGCCTCTTATTTCTTATCACTTCCTTTCTCAACCATCTCGAGATATGTTCCATTAAAGACTTTCCTTTTAAGGATGAAGGAGTCTGCTCGCTATACCCTTCCCTTTATCACTCCTTTTTTGAGTCTTCTCCTTGTGTAAAAGATTTGTACTAGGAGTCTCTATGTCTACAAAGTCCATAGTCCTTACCTAGGTATCTTGAGAAGTTTGCTGAGGCTATTCACTTATATGCCCTTCTTCTAACACTTCCTTAGTAGATGTTTGTTGTGGCTCTTCCACTTGCTTTGTTTGGACTTGTTCTACTTTTGTGCTTGGAGGAAGAGGGGTAGTTGATCCCTTATCTACACAAAATTTGATTTGTACTGGGGATGGTGGTGCTACCTTAGGTTCGTATGGTTTGGGTGACTACTGACTCCAATCCTCCTATTGAGTTTGATTGGTTGGAGTATCTCTTATCTTATCCCCAACCAATTTGGTACCCATGGGCATGAAATCAAAATATGAAATCTAAAAGACAATAGTGCCCTCCACAACCTACTCATCTATCCACTATTGTATTTCATCTTCTAAGGTTGTAGTCTAGGTGGGTTCCTCAGAGGTAAACAACAATGTGATTATGGAGCTTCTTCTCCTTTCTAACTTTGTAGATCTTGTGAGTCAATTCCTTCAGCTCAAAGGTAGATTGTTCTTTTCATCCTCATCATCCTCTTCTTCAACTTCTTTAGGGATTGGTCTGGGGATTGATGGGAAAGGGATCACTTTCTTAATAACCTTTTGCCTCCTCTTTATCAGAGTCTTGATCTTTCTTCTTTTAGGCATGAAGGGAGAGGCTTGTTCTATTTTTTGAGGTAGAGATATCTCATGTACTTTAGTTTCTACTTCCCCTTGGCCTTATTTTACTAGTGGCACTTGAGGATTGTCTTGGGTCTCTGTGGTTTCAACATTTTCTGACCTCTGTACATTTCCTTCTCCAGTTTGTGTAGGTGTCTGAATTTCTCCCTCTTCTAGCTCAACTTGTTGAGGAGAATTCCTCTTCCTTTTGCCTTTACCTTTACCTTTCTAAGCCTAATAATACCCCACTGGTCTATCAAGTTGGTGCACTATTTCTAGTCTTACTGGTGAATGGTTTGTAAATGTAGGCATTGTGACCTTTGCTCCTCAACCTTTAGCTAGGTGGGCTTGAGCATGGAAGAATATTATTTCACGAATTAGATCAATTTTGAAATGTCTCTTGATCCAATTGTTTGTCAATTTGATGATGTGCCTTGCTTTTTGATTAATGTTTAAGTTCTCTTCTTTGTCAATCTTGGCATTCATGATAGGTCGGTCACTAATCTTATCCCTATTGAACAACATGTCAAGAAGATCCCATGTATCTTGTTGCACAACATTTAATGGAATTTTGATCTTCAAAACACTCTCTACTAGATATAGAGTCATCCTAAAATAGTCCTTTATGCTAACATCATAGTCATCTATTGCATTCATCCAGTGATCTTCAAGGGCATCTTCATGCTGAAATGTTTTACTCGCTAAGTATTGCACTCTCTCGATGTTATCAAAATAGGGTCAAGGGGAATTATACTTATCTAAGGGATATTGATCCCATTCACACTAAAAAGATGGAATATCTTGCCTCTAATCTGTTGGTCTAAATTTTTGCATGATAAAATTCCTTTATCCAGGTAAGAAAATTTAGATTGTATCCATTAATGGTGAGTAGGGTTTCTAGCTAAGTCATCCTTTTGTTAGCCTTTGAAATTTTTTGTCAAAACCCTACGTCTCATTCCATTTAAAAATTTTCAGGCATGAAATATTTGAAAAATCAACTTGGGCAAATATTATGTTTTCTTTTTATTTTTTCATTCCCCCAAGTTACCTTTCCTCTCAGATTCCTCATTGTCTGATTTGAATAGATCTACCATTTTCATTACCTCGCTATAAGAACATGAGCACTTTTTATGCATAGCAAGGTAGTGAGTGCCAAAAATTTATAAAATGGGACAGAAAAATGTAGATACAGTGGTCAAAGATTTGTCTTTTGGCCAACTTTTCAATCATGTACACCTTGCAAGTACTGTTAAAACAGGAAAAGGGACCTAGTAAAAGTAGTCAAAAGTCGACACTAGAATGAGGGTCTTTTTGATGCCTTGCTACCTCACTATCAAAAAAACTAAGCATCTTGCCATTAGCAAAGTAGTGAGGCATCGTAAAATCAAAGACACAATGGCCTCAAAGTTTCTCAGTAACCATGGTCTGTCCAGGTGGCATGAAAAGCAATAACTACTATTTTCAGAAGTAGTTAATAAGAGCGATGGTGATTCAATGGGTTATTATATTTCATGGTGCCGATTTTTATTAAAGTTATTGGAGCTCATTACCTTGCTATCAAAAAAATTTGACATCTCGCCGCTAGCGAAGTAGCGAGGTGCCATGAAATCAATAGCTGGTGGGACCTCAAGTAATGTGGATGGGTGACTAGGACTAAAGTAAGGTCATGTTAGGTGCCAGTAGGGAAAAATTTCCTACATCATCAATACCCTGGACCCATGCCCCATTCATAAAGTATATAAGGAATCCTAATGGTTAGATCAAATTAGAATCAACAGTCCTCACTATCTTGCTATGGAAAGTTGCAAGTTGTTTACTCTATGCAACATAGCGAGTATGGGACCTACCACTCTTTAGGGTACTTGGTGCAGTTTCTCCACCTTTGATTTAGTCTCAGATCAATGGTCATCACTGTCTTGCCATGAAGAGTTGCTCAGATGATACGTATAGCGAGGTAGTGAATGAGGGCCCACCACTATTCTTCTAAGCAGTACAGTAATATATCATCCACAAGATCAAGATCAAATCAATGGCTGTCACTGCTTCACTATGGCAAGGTGCTCATTCTTTATGTATAGAAAAGTAGCAAGTTGTTGACATGTTTCCTTAGTCACTAGTGGGTCCAGATAGAAGTGCCATCAAGGAAGGAGCTATGTACGTGGGCAGTTTTCATTGGATTGACTGGCCAACTTGTCAAGTGCAATGCCAAGTTGTCTTTCTCCATATCCCATAATCGTAGGATTTTTAAAGATCAATGACGCAAATTCAAATGTAGAAGGTGGTGCCACTCTATGTATTAATTAGACATGAAAGCTTTGCATGTGAGGAAAAACAAAGTATAATACAAAAATTTTTATCAATTTCACCTTGCGTGAACAAAGATTTTGAGCTATTCCTGAGCAGAAGCAATTACTGAAGAAGATCATGCTAAAGTTTGGCAAGATTGTAAAGTAGTTTTCTTGTGATAAATTTGTAGAAATATAGAGGAAGATGAGGACAGAATTCAAGTAATTAATCCTACTATAATCTCTATAAGTATCTCAATTCTATAAAGCATAATCAAAGATGCCTCCAAAGAAGGGATTTTCAGGTCAATTAAATTATTTGGATAGAAATGTACATGATGACTTGGTTGAGTTGCTGCCTGAGTCTACTATAGAGATAGTACAAGTTAAAAAGTTGACCTCATTAAACCCTAGGTTGAGGATAGATGATGGATTGTATGATAAGGGTAATTGGGTCCAAAATGCTCAAACCTTGCAAACTAGTTTAAATTTGTTCAAAAAATGGTTTGCAAAAAGGAAATTGTTTGCCCCACATGCCAATATATGGAATTTTGATCTAGGAAAGCTAGTTGTTCCCAGTTTTTTTATGGATTATGACCTCCTTGAGGCCGTGGTGAAGAGTTATGATTAAGCCACTAGGGTAGTGAGAAGAGTAGATGGTGAAATTCTAATCACCATCAGTCCAGAAGAGATTAGGGAAGTTTTCTGTTTGGGACCTCTCACTAGGTATCATGTGCCCATTAATTTGATGGATTTAGAAAAAGAATATATTTCAAAGAAGGATGTAGTTAGACAAGGTGAACTAAAGGCCCACATTGGGAGAATTGGAATGCTACCAGCAATAACATCATCCTCTAAAGAACCTTTCAAGAAAGCATGCTTCAATGCCAGGGCAGTAGAGCTATACAAGACCTTATGCAGAGTTTTTGGAGAGGGTGAAGAAGATTTTATGCCAATGAGTTTCATGTATATGATTACTCAAATCTCCTCTTTCGGTGTGGATATAATTTTTTATTTTTCTTCTTACTTGGCTGATGAGATTCACAGTAGATTGGTTGGGATTGCAAAGGGCAAGGTGGCGAAGGTTTGGGGCCAATACTCCCTATTGATGCACATGTTTCTATTTATGGGGGCTACATACTTTGGTAAAGAAATGGTTCTAAATAGAGAACAAGAGGGGGAAGCACTGCCAGTTCAATTATGGAGTGCAAATATGATTGGGGAAGCAGAAAATGCTAGTTCTGTTAGATTTGACAGGTACTTCACCTCCAAAATGAGGTGCCTCATATTGAGAGACAATCCCAAGATTCCTAAGGCACTAATGCACCTTGTTAGGCCTATGGAAAAACCCCATAATCTAAAATTTTCACACAATTGGGGAGATATTATCCCATATTCAATTTCAATTGTTATCAAAATTTATGGATTCAAGGGAACACCCCATGTACTACCTTACTAGGTACCCTTAAAGGTAGGAGTAGCTGAATTCTTGTGGTAGTTGGGAGGAGTAGAAGAATCCTTTTTGCACAAAAGGGGAATAGGATCAATTTTTCCCACTTGTACAGTAGCCCACCAATTTGTAATGACCAAGGAAGGGTGGGTCTTCTTCTACAAATTTTTAGATCAGTATAAAATGGCAGTATCTCACTCTCATTTTTGTGATGCAGAAGGTTTCTTTAATTCGGCTCTTAGGCATAGGATCAAGCTTCATCCAGTTGAGCATGAATTTTATTTCCCTGAAAATGTAATAAGGAATGAGTACTCTCTGCAGGAGCAAGAAAAAAAGAAAGAAAAATGGAGAGTCTATTCAAAAGTTTTGGATTTTATTAATTGTTTTGATAAAGATTACAACCCTCTTAGTAATGTTGTAACTACTGCAAATAGAATAAATAAGCTTATGAGTACACTCCCCAAAATAATGGAGGTAATGAATGAGAAGAAGCAACATTTCATTGATTCTTTTCTAGATAAAGCCAGGGAAATAATGAGAAGATTGGGTTTCACTCCCAATATAGGGGCAGGCCCACTAGTTGTGCAAAGGAGGTTGGGATATATTGTCATTCAAGATCAAAGGCCTATTGTGGATAAAGGAAAATAGATAGTTGAATCTACTAGTGTTTTTTTTGAAGAAAGGCCTCCTGAACCTTCTCCCAAGAGGAGAAAGATAATAAGGGAAGAGGAACCACATGATGAGAGCTACTCACCTTCCCAAACCCCCATGAGAATTGAGGAGAAGCAGCCCATTGATGACCAAATTGAACAAATGGGATCACAAGGGAGAGTTTTTGTTACCCAAGCAAAGATCGATGAAGGGAACCCCCAAGAGCCTCCTATGCCAAGTTTTGAGTTAACTGTAGTAGATTTTAGGGGACGGGAATCAGACCCTACTTTGGAACAAGCCAGTCAAAAATTTTTGTTTGATGATAGTTTTGTAAGGTCTAGTGCTTTCCATCAATTTGCTTGGAGGGAAAACATGCACATTTTTTTAGGAAAGATGTAAGAATATGAAATCAGAGCATCCAAAAATGGATGAAGCCTCCATTCAAAGTCAAATAAAGGAATAAATGATTCAAGGGTTCCAGAACATAATGCCTAAAGAAGAGAGATAGATGGTAAAGGCTGCAAACATTTTATTATTGCCCAATTGGGACATTGTTGATGCCTTGATTTTTAATTTTGTGTCAAATAATTTGGGATTGCAAGATCCAAATAAAAAAGAGTTCTTGGGAAATACATTTAGTAATGACCAAGTTGCTCTTGTCATGTGGTCATTGAGAAGAGGGTCCAAGGCTGCTCCATCACAGCCTGATGATTCAGGACTAACAAAGAGTATCATTGTGAGGAGAGTTGTTGATACCTCACATGTATAGGCAGCTCACATGAATGTAGATTACCCTCAATTTTCCTTGGCTACTATAGAGAGGGAAGAAAAGGAAATGATTGAGCTGCAAAGCAAGTATGAGGCAGTTGTGGATACCTACAATAAAGAGGTAAAGAAGAGAATTGAGCTTGAGAACAAGCTATTGGGAAAATCCACCCGGCCTAGAATAACATACCCTCACCCCCTAGTTGAACCCTTCAAATCCTCCCCCCTCATAGAAATACCAGATACACCCCAAAGGCCATAGTACTACACTGCTAACAATTTTGAAGAAGATAAGGGTAAACTGTGGGCCTTACATATAGAGCTAGAGTCAAAATATGAAGATAAATTAAGAAAAGCTCTCACATATTTGGGGGACAAAGTTGAATGGCCACTAATTCATGATTAGTTGGCTAGGGTGATCAGTATCTGGGAGGAGTTAAAAGCCAATGATGAGGCTTTAAAGCCTATCATAAATAAATGGGTGAGAAGGGAGAAAGAAATGACATTTTTGTGTTTCTCTATTATAAATAATTCTTATGATCAAATTGAAAAAACCTTTGATATTGTTTCTAATCTTGCTAATTTTGACAATAAAAGGATTCATTTACAGAAAATAATAGTAGACTACTTGAACAAGTAAAAGAGCCAAAAATTTAGTTTGTTTCCTCATGCCCTAGATAAAAGAAATAATTTGAAAAGAAAAGATGAATGGGCGAAGGAACTTGATGATATTTTTTTGTTTAAGGATGAATAGAATTGTAAATGAAATAGGGCATGCATGGTGGGCTACCACAACAAAAGAAATGGTGAAGGCCCAAATATTCTTTGATTGTTTAAAATAGGAATTTGTTGATATTGATAATGAGGCTGAGTATATATTAAAAAGATAGAGGGATATTTTTCAATTCAATTGGCCAGATGACACACTATTTGACAAGTGGATGGCAGAAATAGCTCTCGGTGAACAATTTGATGAAGATGAAACTGATAGTGATGAGGTGCAGGGTGAGGAGATCCAAATCATTGACACTGTCCCTACTCAAGCCCAACTGGAAGAAGAAGACAAGAATAATCAATCACTTTCAGTTGCAGGCTGGGGACCACAGGATGTTTATACAACTGAAGAAGATAAAAAGGTAGAAGTTACTCCCACCATACAGGATAAAGATAGTGAAAACCCACATGTGGAGATTAATGTGCAATCATCAAAACAATCTTCATCATTGGCTAGCTTGGCAGTTGCATACAAAGAGAGATCAGAATAGCAGCCAAATCAGCAACAATAGAGGATGTGACAGAAGCGGACCCACCAAAAGGAATGTTTTGATTTGGACATCTTTTGTTACCCACATTTTTGTCATCTTGTGATAGGTGTATGTAAATATTTCTTGTAAAGGGCACCTATCATTTTCTCTTAGCCTGAAGCTTGTTGCATCTCACACTATATAAGTGAGATTCTAGGGCTAGAGAAATGGTCTAATTTCTATTGTTTCTAGGTGATATACTTAGTCTATTTTTCGGTCCAATGTTTGGAGCAAGTTTATGATGTATTCTCTCTGTTAGTTCTTGAGAATACATGAATATAGAATGATCTATGTGTTTCTTCCTAAGGTCATTCTAAGTTTACTATGAATGTATACAATTTTCAAACAAAATGAATACAAATTATGAGTTGTCCCCATATCAGTTCTTTCTGAATTTTGTCTCCTTTTGATTACTTGGTTATCTTGATGTTGTATGAGTAAAGGCTTGTGTAATTGAATGCAATCTAGTTAGGTTGTATATCTATTCATCACTGCTATTAGTTCAATGGATTAAGTAAAAGCTTTGATGAATTTGAGAAGGTTGCTATAGTATTAAGAAGGATTTTTGAATGATGAATTCTAATAAGAATTGCTGATAATATTTTTTGTAAGGTAACAAATTAGATCTAAGGATTTGTAGTAGACTCTGAGCCCTAATGGATTAGGCACTGGTCAAATTGATTCAGCTAGAAGAGAAATATGTCCTAAATGGTTTTCAAATGCAAAATTATAATAAATTTTACTTTTATTTCCTATAGATCTTCAAAGTTGGCCAATACTTGTTTGCATGGAATGTTTTAGCTTTAGTTAGCCACTATTGCTGAGAACACGTGTAGATCTATAGAAGAATTTTGGCCAAATCTATTATATGGGATGTGTTTATCAAATTGTCAAGAATTATGCATGTATTTGAGGATTTGAGATGAGAATCAAAATGAAACTAGAATAATTCTCATACAGTGTTTCCCAGTCTTGAATCATCCCTAGGTATACCCACCCTAGTTTTGCAGAACCTAAAGAGTAGAAAACCACCTTTGGTTTTGTTGAAGTTGGGTCCAAATGGTTTGCACACATAATTGTTAATAGGAATTGGCTAATCCTTAGACTGTGTGAGTGATATCACTTTGGTATTGAGAATTTTGTTGCTTAGTATTTTTTCAAAACACCAACATGATCCACCCTAAAAGGCCCTATATTCAAAGGCCACATCCAACATATTTTACGTTACTTTCTAACTTAGTCATATGCAGACAAAAGTTGTCAAGAGATCTCTAAGAGAATAAGTCTATCACTGGGATACATAGGGAGCTTGTTAGGGTTGAGAGTTGTACCTACTATCCTCAAATATGTAAATGTTTAGAACTAGATATAGTAAGCTCTAACTTTTGATATCTTTGCAGCTACCTCTACTGATATCCTCTTCACATAATCCCCCTCTATGAACCAGATTATTGTGAATATGAAAGCATCATTTACAATCCTATATTCCTTTCTTTGCTCTAAAATCGTCTTCTATACCAGCTAAGGATATACAATGTAGGGTCATGTATTTGCATCCTGCATGCTACCCTTCTTATAGAGCCCAAGGTAATATGTCACCCTTGTAGCTAATAAGTACACCAAGTATGATGTCATGTAAAACCTTATGTTATTCTTCACTGCCACCAGCTGCTCACCCAAGTTCTCACTAGGAATGGAGGCCCAATCAAGTGGCATCTTTGCTATCTTGATGGTCTCAATAAAATGCACCATCCATATTTTCAAATGTCCAGAAGTGGACAAACCCATGACTCTACTCAAGAGTATGATCAAGTATCCAATATCTTCCTTCATGTACTCTCGTGTCATATCAACTTTTCCTACTTTCTACCCTAGAGGAGTCTTCTCAATAAGGTATGAAGACTAGATGATCTTAGAAGCTTCATCAATATGTTCCCTATACTATCTCTCAACTTGGTGTTAAGTCAATCTAATAAATTTATCCACCCTTAGGAGATAGAACACATTCTTAATGTTCTTGGGTCAAAGGTCCAAGACAATCTCTCTAGTAATGCTCTTGACAACTCTTTCTTTAGGAACATAATTCTCTATGAGTGTCATAATTAGCTCTGAGGACTACACTAAAACCAGATGTGATGGTACATTAACTAGTCCAAAGTGAATCAGAGTGGATATCATCAGAGACCTTTCTATCAATTTGTTGGTCAAGAATGTGCCCAAATCAGTGTGACCTAGTTCAATATCTCAGATCTCTAAATGATCATCCTAGAATTGTGACTTTGTAGGAATACCTTGAAACTTGAATACCATGGGCTTTGGGACCATCTTCTTGGTGAGGGAGAATGATGAGGAAGCCATTAAATTTGCACAAAAATAGTGTCCATTAGTTCAGAGTTGAAGATAAAATCAATTAATCTGATCCCTAACACTAACTCAAACAAAACCCTAAACCTAACTACTCAATTTTATTTTTTAAAAACCTAATTTTGTCCCTTGAATGAAAAAAAAAGGTGCACCATTTCCTTGGCAAACTTTTAGTATGTGGATGCATAGCAGTACACCTTATGGGGTGCACTCATGCACACCCTATATTTGTCTTTGGTGCAAGGAAGTGTTAAGTGCTTAAGGTGTGCAACACTGTACCTAATTAGGTGTGTTGATGCACACCTTTTTTTTTTGAAAAAAAGAGGGGTAAAAAGTTATTCAATCAAAATCAATTTACAAAGAGAAAGCCCAAGGTTCTAGACAACACTCCATACTCTTGTCCTCCACTAACAATTGCTCAAAGATCTCAAAATATTTAGAAGGTAACTCATCCCTACCTCTAATATCCCATCTACCCATATTCTCTGAAGCCCACTTTGCCAAACAATCTACCACTCCATTCCATTTGTGAGGGATATGATGAAAGGACACAAAGTCCAAGGAGCTGAAAAGACTAAGAATTTGTCTAGCTAAAGAGGCAAGTTGCCAACTAACATCTTCCAAGCTCTAGTTATTCAACATATCCACAATAATTTGGGAGTCAAACTCACAGATGATCTTCTTCCACCCTAAAGAGCATCCTCACTCAATAGCCATCTTAATAGCAAGGGCCTCCATCAAATTATTAAAATTTTGACCCTTGTAAATAGAGAAGAGAAAAATAGCATCACCATCATAACCTCTACCTATAGCTCCAATACTAGTGTTGGCTCTTGATTTAACAGTTTTAGAAATAACCAAGAAACCAAACCAATACATCTAAGCTTAGAAAATTCCTATGATGGATGCACTTGACTGTAGTCTTGGGCTAGCTATAAAGATATATCCTTCTTCTTCTTTAGGTTCTATTAGACCTAGGTGGGTGGACCTTAGATTCTTTATATGGTACCAGTGTAAAGGCATACAACTGAATCTGGAAAAATAGATAAAATCCCTTAATCTTCTATGTTTATGCAAGCATCCATGGATGAAATAGCTACTTGACAGAGCACATGAACCTGATAAACTAAGTGAGGGAAAACTCTTTTAATTCTTAAACACAAATGAAAGATATTTGATTAAGATTTGTATCTCAGCATAGCCTGGGTATGCAACAATAGAGAACATGCATCCCTCAAGCTGACCAATCCCTTATCCATTGGGCATCAACTAAACCTTAACATGCAGATGGATGCCTAAATTATACTCATATATTTAGGCATGTGATCTATCTATTTGACTTGCAAACAGACATTAGTCTTCTTAACAACTCTCGTACTTATTGTAAAATTCTTCTGGTGTAACCTATAACCCTATCAATATAAACAAGCATTTACTTGGCTTCTTTGTTCCAACAAAAAAATCATCCTGATATGCAACCTTAAGGGGTTGCAACTAAGTTCAAGACCTTAGTTCTTGAGCACGGAACATTGCAAGTAACAGAAGCAAGAGATGAGAATCAGAATGAAACTAAGAAGGTTAAACTCTTTGCATTAATTTCATTGAAAATAATACATCATCTATATATCAAAATTTAGAAAAGAAAACCAAGAATGACTGTATAATATGGAATGCTTCAAAAGAGATATAATATGCTATTCATAATAGGAGAATACTAACAAAAATTGGTATCACAACTGTGATAAAACTCAGGAAATTGGAACCAAACTGGTCTCACAATCCACCTAAAATCTTCAAAGAATTGGAACCCTTACAATAAGGAGAAAAGGAAGATATATAGGAGAGAAAATATTTTTGGGTCTCTAATCTGAATTTGACATGTGTCCTACTAAAAGAATCTTCAATCTGGAGTTGTTGAAACTGAACTTCCTCATCTACCTACACTTCAAAAACCATAAATGATTGCAAAATATCTGATATATCCCCACTTAAAATATGAAAATATCTCATGAAGGAATATCAAGAAATCATCACAATTTGTACTGAAGCTCCAAAAATCTGATCTCAACATGCCACATTTTCTTTACAGTGAAAATCAATATTGTGCAGTTTCCAGAAAAAACAATTGCTTCAACCACCTCCAAAAACATTCAATTCATCCTTACGATTATTGGAGAATTCAAATCAGATGAAAATATATCTAAATCTAATTGCAATTTCATCTGCAACATTAAAAATGCACTTCTTCTGTATATAATTCCTGCTGCAACTCTCTGGATCACTGGATAAAATTTATGTGCCATGGCTCTGAAACTTCTTTATGCTCTGTTAATTTCTTTCAATTCTATAGTTCAAATAATGGCAAGATCAAAGATTATATTCGAGCATTGAAGTCACACAAATGAGCTTTGCGCCATATTTAACTCTTAGTAATCGTTACCTCCAAATTGCAATCAGCTTTAAATTTTATCCGTAGATTTTCACCACATCGGGTGGTTCTAAATCAAAAAGAAATGAACTTTATGGAGAAAAAAAAATGGTCACGTGCATTACCATTTACTGGCATTCCTTAAATTTCCTGCATCTTAAAATTGTGGGTAAGTGCCAACCATTGATCAAGACAAGATCAATGATTATGAAATAAAAACTGGGCTGACCCACACTTCCTCTTAACACACTAGTGGTCAACCTAATAAAATAACTCCATTTGCACCTTTCTTCTAATGTTGGCATTTCAAACTAGGCCCACGGATGACTAAGGACATGTGTCATCAACTCACTACCTCGCTATACATAACTTTTGCCATCTTTTCATAGCGAGCTAGCGATAACCATTGATTTTCTTTGATCATGTGGCAGACATTTGATACAAACCTTAAGAGAAAAATGGTGGGTCCCTCACTTGCTACCTCACTATACATAACTTTTTCACATCTTTCTATAGCGAGTTAGCAAGTATTGTCGATTTATGCTTGATCTGACAATTTAGAATCATTTACATGTTCTATGCATGGGGAGTGGCTCCAAGATACTGTTGTTGCTGAGCTGGCTTAACATGTTGGCACCCATATATATTATTTAATTTCCAATGACATCTTTTTTTTTTGAATCTACCATGTTTGTTATTTTTAGGCATGTCGCTACCTCACTAACAGCAAAAATCACAAACTTCCTAGTAGCGATATAGCGAGCTCCGGCGGAGTCAAAACTTCCCACCTATAAATGCTAAGTAGGATGCCACCGTGTCATTTAATCTGCACAACTCATTTCTGATGAATCACTTGTTCGGGGCTCATCTCTTTTAAAATTTCCATTACATCACAACCTTCTGACTAGTCGCTACCTCAATACTAGCAAGTTGTATAGATTTTTTGACAGCGACTTAGCGAGTCGCCGGAGAAACTTCAATTTCGGTGACACCATTTGCGAATTCCTCTTTATGCATCCTTTCTGACACTGAAAATCTTGGGAGATAGCATGTGACCATGATGCCTTCATATTAATACTTTTTTTTTTTGCAACGGACTTCACTTTTCAGTACTAGGACATAGTTCTCTGATGGTCGCTACATCACTATAGGAAACAACCTTGCAACTTTTTATAGCGAGTACACGACATCCATTGATTCTAACAAGATCCAATGGCGAGATAAGATTTTTCAAAAGGACTCAACAATGACCTCAATGTAGGTAGGAAATAATATTCAATTATTGTTAAGACTTTCGTGCCAAAATAAGATTTAAAAGGCAAGACCTAGGGTTTTACATATATTTTAAAAGATATCAAAAATACGAGACCAAAACCTAAAACCTTAGGACCTAACAAAAGAAATCACATCTAATTTTTTCACCATGATTCTAAGAAAAATTAATATGTAAAAAATTAGACTAACAACCAGAATGACCAAGGTTCCCCTGAGAAGAGCCTTCTATATTGATCTTCAAGATCCTAGCTGGTGGGGGTGTCCAACTCCCAACCCAACAAACCTATTGCTTAACAAGGCTAGATCTTTTTCCAAGAGTGTATCCCCAACTATTGTCCCCCAAATTCAAATTCCTCATGATAACTTCATCACCAAGATCTATGATTATAGACATATCACACTTTGCATAATTAGTCTCCTGAAGCCTATTAAGAATCACCTTCCACAATTGAAGGCTTCCTAATTTGGAATCACAAAAAATTATGTGATTCTGCTCCAACCAAAGATTCTAGAAAATGAAAATTGGCCCAACCATTCAGGCAACCTACAAGAAAAGAGTCTTTGGTAAAGGTCTTCCCAAGCTGTCCCAAAAATCAATTAGAGAAGTAGAATGAATATAGCCTTGACACCAAGCTTCCCACCATCTATGCCATATCTCCCTTGAAAAGGGGTAGAGAAAGAACAAGTGGGAGATACATTCCTCATTGTGCAAACAAAGAAAGCAAATAGAGGGACCCTAAAAACCTCATTTGTGAAGGTTCTCCCAAGTGAGGCATTTCTTCTAAGCCAACAACCATAAGTAAAAAATTACATTTGGGCCAAGAAAAGTTGCTCAAAACCTTCTTCCACCACTGCACTTCCTCTAGACCATGTAAGTTCCTGTCAAGTGTAGCATATCCTTGAGCCATAGTAAATTTACCTATTGGGCTAGGACTCCAAGCTAGAATGTCTCTCTCATTGAGGGAGCTATAAAACCTATTCTCCAAAGCTTTAGAAAGGAGGACTCAATCCTCATAAGATCCACCAGCAAGCCACTCCTAAGGATCCTTCCAGAAAGACACCTCCACCTAACTTAATTGCTTGACAGTCTTAAAATGTTCCACCTTAAACCATCCAACATTAGTAAAATCATGACAAAGAGGCTGAAGCTAGGGATAGCTAGAGAGAATGGAAGGATGGCTATCCCAAGAGTCCTACCAAAATAGAGTCTTTGAGCCTCTATTAAAATCCAGAAGAGACCCACCTTAATTAGTTGGGCTCCCTCCTTAAGAGTGTCCCAAATACAAGAGCCTATACCCATCAAAGGAATTCATGGCACATCAAAGCAATCGGCTCTATGGAAGTACTTATGGGTAAGAATCTTGGCCCAATCTTGATCCTGATTGTTGCACCATCTCTAGTACAACTTGGTAGCCAAAGTTATGATAACAAGAGCCATCGATCTGAGACCAAGGCCACTTGCCTACTTTGGCCTATAGATAGTCTCCCACTTGACCAAACACCACTTCAAGGATAGAAGGCTACCAAACCAAAGGAATTTCCAAGATAAAGCATCAAAGTCCCTCACAAAGTTAAAGGGGGGAACGTGAACACATCACCTATACATGGGGAGAGACTGCACCACAGTCTTTAACAAAGCCACTCTCCTAGTAGAAGATAACCACCTGTACATCTAGTTAGTAACCTTACTTGAAATTTATTCAAAATCCCCTACTAGTAGCCCCTTTGCTGATCACCCAAGAACAAAGGGACCCCAAGGTATATCAAGGGGAGGGATCTAGTTTGGAATCTAAGAAATCTAACAATCCTACTCTGTATAAGTTCAGGGGTATTAAAGAAATAAATAGAGGATTTATCATCATTAATCCTCTAACATGAGGTTTTCAAATAGGTATCCAAAGCTTTTCTAATATTCACTACTTCACTGATTCTAACCATGCCGAACAACCCAGTGTCATCCACAAACTAAAGATGAGAGTACGAAGGACTATCATTATTCTAGCTCCAACCTTGGATAAGACCCTTCTGTACCTGACATCTTGGAAATATTCTAAGACCCTCTACCATGATGATGAATAAGTAGGGGGATAGAGGATCCCCTTACCGAAGACCTCGACAAGCACCAAATAGATCTGAGGGTTCCCCATTAATAGGAACAAAGAAGGAGGATGAAGTCACACAGCTAAGAACCCAATCCACACACTCCTCATCAAACCCAAAAGCCAAAAGAATTTTTTGTAAGAACTCCCAAATCACTTGATCATAGGCTTTAGACATGTCCAATTTAATGAACATATCTTTCTCTTTAGAAGTAGCCATAGAGTGGACCACCTCCATTGCTATCACAACCCCATCCATAATTTTTCTACCTTCAACAAAGCTACCATGTTCAACAGATATCAATGAACTAAGTAATGACTTGAGTCTCTCATCAATCAATTTGATGATGATCTTGTAGAGAATATTGTATAATACTATAGGCTTGAATAGGTCCAACTAATTAGCCCCTTCTTTCTTGGGTATGAGAGCCAAGAAGGTAGAATTCAAAGACTTTAGCATCTATTTGTTCCTATGTGATTCCTGGACCACATCTAGGAGATCAAGCTTCACTATCTCCCAAAATTCTTGAAAAAACTCAATCAAAAATCCATCTGGGCCAGGGGCCTTACCCTTCTTCATATTAAACACAACTTTCTCCAATTCAAGTAGTAAGATAGATCTTAAGAGGGCCTCATTCATCTCAGTAGATACAAGGTCGGGAATACAATCTAGGATGGCCTGCTCCTTGGCCCCAACAAAAAGGTCCTCCCTAGTGAATAGATTAGAAAATTAATTGATAGCTTTCCTATAAATTTCTTCACAAGAAAAGATCTGGGTGCCATCAAATGCAAAAAGAGAGGAGAAAGAGTTCCCCTACCTCTTGGCCTTGACTAAGTTATGGAAGAAAGTAGTTTCCTATCCCTATCTTGAAGCCAGTCAATATGAGATTTTTGCTTCCAAAAAATCACCTCCCAAAGGTCCCATTCTTCCAATCCCACAAGAGCCAAGGACTCGACTTTACTCAGATTGGGGGTCAACTGCTGGTCACAAATTTGAAGGGTAATATTATTCAGCTTGGTATGAGCAACAAGCTTCTAAGGATGTAAATTCCCAAAATGTTGTTTAATCCATCTCTTAAGCCTGAACTTCACATGTTGGAGCCTCTTACTAAAAGAAAACATATATGTCCCATGGGTAGGCTTCCCCTCATACCACCAATCCAACATAAAGTCTAGAAGGGACAAGTCTCTTAACCACATCAACTAAAATTTGAAAGAGGGATTTTTGGTGGTACTATAAGAGGTGATAGAGAGTTTAATAAGCTAGTGGTTAGAGCCCCTCTAGTCAAGAATTTCTAAACTAGTGCCCCACCTATTGTTCATCTAGTAGTAGGAAACTAAAAATATATCAAGCCTTTTTGAGATAGCCTCACCACCACATCTCTTATTATTCCATGTAAAGGCACCATTAGTTGGCTTCACATCAATGAGATTCAAGAAGCTAATCATATCCCTGAGCAAATTTGAAGACATATCCAACCTAGCTAATCTGCCTCATTTTTCATCTAGACTAGTAATAACATTAAAATCTCTAGCCACAATCCATGGAAGAAATAGATCCAAGGACTGGATGAATCTGATATGATCCCATACATGGGACTTACCTAAAAAGCTAGTAAGAGCATAAATATTGGATAAAAGACACCTTTCCCCAGTCTCAAAACTAGAGGCCACCAAAGAAATAGGGGACCAATTAGAAATCCACCATAAGGGGGAAACTTTCCTCAGGTTCCAAAAGCAAGTCGCCCACCCCCTGCCAAGAGCCCTAGGGCCAAATCCGCAAGGCATAGATAGCCAAACCATTCATTGTAAGCTTAGTTTCCTAAATAAAGACCATGTCCAGAGATTGAGACTCAATTAAACTATGAACAACCTTTTTTCTGGGGATGTTGTTCAACCCCCTTACATTCCATGACAAAAAAATCATTTATGGGGTTGGGAGAAATGAGAATCAATGGGTTTTATAGACCCAAAATCAACCAAATTTTCACCCATTATCTTTATCTTCTCATGATCGGTCTTTCTACCACTTTTTGATCATTTTTCTAAAGGCCCATTTTTGAAGGATTTTTGTTTTATGCCTAAGACAAGAGGAGCCTTAATGCACTTTATAGAATATGTGTTCCCCTTAGGTGCACTGGGATCTGAAGTCACCAAGACTAAGCCCTTCAAACCCTATGACCTTCTAAGGTCTCCAATTTCCTAAATAAGAGGTGGCAAATCAATATCCAACTATCCAGCTTGTTGGTCCCCTGTAGATAGAATTAGGTCCTCTTTCTACATATCTTCAACTAGAATATCAAGTTGACCTATAACCCTAGTAAAGATCTTGACTAGATTGCCTTCCTCTTGGACCATATCCCCAAGAGCATCAAATCTGTTAAAAGTGTCATTAGTCTACTTGTCCATCCAGGTTCTCTTCTTACCCTTGCCTTTGTTTTGAGACTTGGCCTAAATAAATCCCTCACTATCAATAGGTCAAGTAGATAAAGGGGACTTCCCCACAACATCCTTAGGGAGACTGGGGGTAGCTAAAGAGGTGGACTTATTCTTGGGACATATGTGACGTAAATGGTCATATTCATGGAAAATTCTACATCTAAATGGAAAAGTCTCGTAGTCTAGCTGTTGGATCTAGGAAGATGATCCCATGCAAATCTTCTTAGAATCTGGCAATGGATTATTTAAATCAACTTCAACACAAATGCAAGCAAAATATATTACCCTATGATCTTGCATCTAAGTAGCCAAACCCATAGGTTTTACAAGTAGCAAAGAGATTGAGTGAAGAATGTCTTCCCTCGAGAATTTCAAAGGAAGCCTCAGCAAGCAAACCCACACTGGAACTCATGAGGGGATCTCCTTAACCAAGTTGAATCCCATGTGCCAAGGTTTGATGAAGAGCCCCACCTAGTTTAAGAATAAGGCCCCCCTTCAAAATTCTTATTCCTATCTATCATACTTGAAAAGATAACCATGAAATAGTTATTATCTGCTAACAAAATATCCATATCTCCTTCCAGGTTCCACACCTAACAAGCCCAAGATTCTATCACAAGAAAATAAAGGTGAAGGCCTAATAATTTATAAATAAGGGCATGATTAATCTAGTATTTGACATCCTTTGATACTTGTTCTAGTTGAATAACCAAAACAGGTCGGTCCTCAGATCTTTGCAAGCAACTGTTAACTTTCTTTAATCGTAACATCCCATTAGGAGAGGGATCACCTTCCCCCACTTGGGGTTTACCATTTGAACTCTTATTATTGGCATGCAGTAGAGAAGATGGTTCACCCATATCGATATCTCCAACAAAAATCTACAAGGAGACTATCCCTTGGTCCCCCATTCACCAAGGAATCAGAACGTAGCAAACAAGAAAGGAAGATGGGGTAGAAGCCCCACACTCATTGAGTGTCATAGATCTCCCTCCAAAAATGCAGCCTTGGCACTATTTTACTTCAAAAAATGGCCCCCCATGGGCTCAATGCTAGCTAGGCCAATCCTACAATAGTTTCCACCCTCAACAGAAGAGTCCTAGCCCTCGAAGTAGTGCAACCCTCATGCAAACATGTGAAAACTAGGCACAGAATGGCTAGGGCACATAGGCCCTAGCGCAGACCTACAGTTCAATCACCATCCAGATCACCATGTTGGAGAGGTTATTTTTTCATTATCATATCTTCTCGCTGATGTGCACCTTACTTTACATTTAGTTTTCTTATTATTTTTTAAGCTTTTTCATTTCATGTTAAAGGGTTTGGAGAGTCAAAATAAGGTACATAGCACCTAATGCGTACCTTAGTTTAGGTTATTATTTTCTTAATGCTCAAGTGTGTTTTGTAAGTTAGATGGAGGTGATGCACACCTCAATTGGTGTGCCACTATGATCTAGGGGCTAGATATGGGAGGAACAAAGATGGGAAGGAGGAAAGGGCCCTGGGTTTTATAGACCCAAGGACCCCGAGCACCTTTGGTGCTGCACAGGTGTGCAACTACACTACTGGTCAGCTATGGTACTACACATCTGCACATCACCCAAAAGGGAGAAATATCTTACTTCTCTTTGTTTAGCATTTTGGTGCACTAGCACACCTATTGAGGTGTGCTATGCTAGTGCAATTTTTTCCTCTTTAAAAAAGCCTTATCTCCTTCTGATGATGCAATTTGAACTCTAGGTTTTCTAACTAGGACCCAATCTTGACCAAAAACAACATTGGAAAAAATACTCAAACCATAGACTAGGGTTCCTGATAACTGAAAAAATAAAGTAGGGGGTCCCCATTTCTAGATGAAATGGGGCATGCATTGTGAAACCACAACATATTACAAAGAAGGTTAATGAGGATTTTAATCTAAGATGGAGTTGATGAAGAATGATATGGTCATTGAGATCTTGAGGGCTATAGATATTGTACCTAGGAATGTGGATACTAAAGATAGTTATGAAGAAGTTGTTGAAGACATTGAAGCTACTAGATCTAATTGTGAAGATAGAACTAATCAGATGGAGAGACATGTGGAAGATAGAGTTGGTTGGTTAGTTGGATAGATTTGGAGCTCAATTGACATTGAAGCATAAGATGGATGTTTCTATTTTCTCAATCACTTTGAATCTCGAAGACCTAATTGATTGGAATGGTGAATTAAGAGACTACTTTGAGTTAGAGCATATTGGTGATTCACTTAGAGTGAGGTTGGCATAAACTAAGTTGAAAGGACATGTTTCTTTATGGTGGAAAGAATTGTAAAGAGATGGAGAAGAGGAAGATGAAATAAAAATCATGAGGTGGAGATTGATGGTGACAAAACTTAAGGCTAAGTTCATTCTTTTTTATTATGAACTTGAATTGTTTAAGAGATTGTAGAATATATAATAGAAAGATATGACTATGAAGGACTATACTAAGGATTTGTAAAAGTTAACTATTTGGCCTAGACATAGAGAACTTTCTAAAGAAAATGTGTATAGGTACATTAATGGATTGAGATTCAATATCTAGGATGAGATTGATATGCTTGAGATTGATTCACTTGAGGATGCTTATCAATATTCTCTAAGGGAAAAAGAGGAGTTGAAGAGAAGACATCAAGGTAGTTCTCATGGAAAGGAAAAGAAGGAACACTTCGTTAAGGATAAATATATAATTGAAGATGGATTGAACCTTGTTCAATAGAGGAAGAGAATAGGTAGAGGTAGATTTAAGGGTACTTGTTTCAAATGTTTTGAGGAAGGTCATAGATCTTTTGATTGCTCCTAGAAGGTTGTGATAGAAGAACTTTTGTGGTACACAAGAATGTGGATTTAGTGGATAAGCCTAAGATAGAGGGGGATAATTTATTGGTTCAAAGAGTGTTGCTTGGTAAGAAGACATTAGAAATTAGTCAAAGGAGGAATTTTTTTAGTACTTATTATAAGGTTGGAGGAAAATGTTAGAATGTCAGTATGGATGGTGGTACTACTAATAACCTATTTGTTGGAGAGATGGTTCAAAAACTTAGTTTGAAAAGAGTGAGACATCCTTTTCCTTATAGTATAAATTGGTTGCAAGATGAACGTGTTTTGGAAGTGAGGGAGTAATGTCTTGTTAATTTTTAGATTGGATAGTATGAGGATCAAATGTTGTGTGATATTGTGGACATGAGTAGCTATCACTTATTACTTGGTAGACCTTGGCAGTATGATTGAAGGACAGTGCATGATTGTGTCAAGAATGTGTTTATTGTTGAGAAGTTGGCAGGAAGTGTTGAGATAATGGGTGTTGCACACATTACATAATATTGTTATATTATATTAGCTTATTTTGTTATGTAATGTTTCATCTAGATGGATGTGCAACATGGAAAGATTCCCATGGGATATACTTTATGAGTTGTATTGTAACATTGTGATAATATTTCATGTAATTATTTAATATTGGGGAAAAGAATTAAAGTTCCAATATTAAATATGTGGTCAAGGGGTTAGGTAGCACATTGTTTATGTAATACCACTTGGTGGTTTTGTGAAACTTGCTACTATATGAGTAGCCACAAGGGTAGTTGTTGGTTGGATAAGTGAGAAAGTAGAGAAGGAGAAGGGAAAAAAGAAAGAGTCAAGTGGGACAAGGCATGAAAGGTTAGCCAAGGGAGCATTTGTGAAGGTTGGAAGCATGGCATGGGATGTGTGGATTTGTACTTGTTCACATGGATTTCTTGGTTGTGGCTATGGAATTGAAGGCTTCCATGGTTGTATTGAAATGGCATTTTTTACTGAATAATACATGGTGATGGATGCTTTTGGAGGCTAGGCTTTTTCCCTCAATAAGGGTTTCCTAGAGTATATCTTGTGTCACATTTTTGTGGGTATGTTGTCTATTCTCTTGCATGTGAATTTTAGTTACATATTTATTTCAGATCTATCATGGCTTATGTGGAAACAATTATTTCTTTATTGAAAATTTTCTTACAAGTGGTATTAGAGCTATGGTTATATTGTTGTAACCCTAGATTGAATCCATAGGAATAAATGAGAGGATAAAAGAAAGTGCAAGATATATGAGTTGTTTATTGTAGATCTGAGAGTTTTGGGTTTGCTATTATGATGGGATATTGGTAGATTTTAGGCATGTGGAATTATTGGACAAAAATATTTTTTGGATGTTTCATTTAAATGAAGGTTTTAGGGGGAGCTTGCAGAAATGACCTCTTGGATAAAAATAGACCTCACCATTGGATCTGAGTTGACATTTTCATAAATTTTGATATATAATATGCCCTAGTTTGGCCATGTTCAAAGGAGATGAAAGAGTTTTTTAGTTTCAGCCTGTGATGGCCGTCAAATTTAATCTCGTCAGAATTTTCATCACAAAAATAAAAATTACAATGGAAATGGTAAAAAGATAGTCTTAGTAAAACAACCATAACTTTCTCTTAGGATATCAGATTTTAGACTTCTTATAGGCTTGGAAAGCTAATTCAGAGCACTATAACTTGTTGCAGGTTTGATTTTATGATTTTGATATTATTTTAGGTTTTAAGAGCCTAAAAGTTGGATGTTGTTTATTTGAGCACAGATTAGGGCATAACTTGGGCATACAGAGTCAAATTTTGGACTTTGAGTAGTCAATGGAAGTCTCTTGAAGAGCTCTATACATTGGTTCAGATTTGGTGTAGGTTTGGCATAATTTATTTGGTGATATATTGATCTAAATAGTTTATGGTATATATTGACTATGGTAGCATTGTGAGTTTATGATAATGTATGTTTGGAGATTTATGATTTGATGTTATTGTATACTCAATTCATATTTTAGTTTAGTCTCGTGATGATATGATTATCAATGTTTGATTTGGATATGCACGATGACTTGTTGGGTCTACAAGTTGTGTAGTGTTGTAAGCAGTCTATACTTGTGAGTTGCATTTATGGCTTGGATATAGGTTGTCTTTGCCCAGTGATCTTTCATTATTCATGTATATTTAGATTGGTGGCTTGAATTTTGGTTGTCTATTCCCTAAGTTACATGATTTTCTGATTTTTTCTTCATGTATTAGGAATGAGATGTTGTTATCAAGCATAGTCATGGTGAAGGATTGTGGTTGACTATTTTATGCTAATAGATTGGACATATTGAGAGTCAAATTCTTACTTCATGGATCGTATCATGGTGCCATAGAATTTGGCATTACATGATTGGATATATAGGTACATCCTTGATGTTCATTAGTGTGGATTCTTAATTTTTGTTATGGTGGTATACCTTCTTGGTTGAGGATCATGGTTATTTGGTTTCTTTTGAGGAGCTCATGATGTGCACTTTGATTACTTTGATGATTTGATGCCTTGGTTGATTCTCATGGTTAGAGGATGGTTTTTTCATCATGATGTCATGGATAGCTTGGATACACAATTTAGTGGGATCTTGTGATAGTGATGAGGTGATAGCATAGGATTAGTTCCTAGTTTGGTTTGTATCTTCTTGGTTTGCAGATCTTGGTTTCACTTGGTACTAACACTTTGGTTGTGTGAGTGTAGACCTAGAGAATCTTCATGTAGGAGATGGATTTTATGATGCCTTGATAGCATGATTGAGTGGGATTTTTTGGCATTGATATGTTTATTGAGTATTTGCAGATGTTGGAGGTTTGTCTTAGATCCTATTGTTGTAGAAGCATCTTTGACATTTGCATAGTGCACTTGTTATCTTCATGGTATCTGAAGATGGTTTAATCTTGAGGACTCATTGGGTTATTGGTTATCTTCATGGTTTGTGGAGATGGTTCTTCATGGTATGTGGAGATGGCTTTCTTCATGGTGTGTGGAGATGGTTACATCTTGAGGACTTGTGGAGTTCTTGGTAAAGGTGTGGTCTATGCTTTCATTTGACATGTTATCCTTGATGTTAGGATGGTTTCATTTTTTATGTCATGGTATACTCTTGATACATGTTTAGAGTTTTGAAATGTTATAGTATGTTCATATGGAGCATGTTGTCTCTTTGGTTGAGATGGTAAGATCATGTTGTTATGTTTATGTAACTTAGGCCATTGTTGGAACTTTGACATTGATCTTGGTTTAGTCTCTTGGTATTGATTGCATTGATCATAAGTTGGATACTTTATGATATTGCTATGTTGCATTTGGAGTTGGCATATATTGATTGGTTATAGGTGCTCATGGATACTTAAAGATAGTGGTGATGCTGATTTTTCTTGGATTATAGAAGTATTTTTTGCGATAGTTATTTGGTTTCAGTAGGAGAGTATGAGGGGCATTCACCTGATATGGACTTCAAAGGAGATTGTTCTTAGATGGTTCTTGGTTGGATACTTGGATAACTTGATGAGCATTCTCATTCCCCACTCTTGCTCTACTCAGCGGTTTGCTACTTGAGAGGTATAGCCCATTATTTCTCTCATGTACATTATGCTTATGCTTTTCTTTGATGGATATAAATCTTGAGCTATGGTACATAGTTAGTTATGGAGGGTTCATTTGAGAGATGGTTTAGCATTGGTTATCTTCATGTGCATATGTTGTTATGTTGTTTAAGTTTGGGAGATGTTTTTATATTGGGCATATTCCTTCATTTAGGAATGATTTATGAGTTTGATCTTCTTGTGAGAGGCTTACATCCATGATTAGTTATATGGTATTGTTTGGATGTTATTATAGATTCTTGTTGGGGTTTTATGGAGGAGATCATACTTGCATAGTTTATATCTATAGGTATGTGTAGAAGGATATGATACAAGTTATGAATTTCATGATTTCTCTTTTGTCTTGGTTATCTTCCTAGATATTCAAGTTCACTTACATTGGATTTGATATTGGTTAGAGATTGTGATCACTGGTTTGTGCTCATGTATGTCATGTGAGAGATGACATGGTTATTTCTTTATCTCTTTCCTCTATTGGTTGTGGAGAACTTGGGAGAGTGTTGGAGGCTTCTTATGAGAGTTGTTCTTGTAGGTTATTAGTTTATATATGTGTTGTGGATATCCTTGATACTACATGGATTCACTTCTTTGAGATGTTGTGAGTGGATTGGTTATAAATTTGATATTATATTTTACAATGGGAGCTTCTTGGTATATATGTGGGAGGTATTTCTCTTGAGGCTTGTGATTGTAAGTTACAGATTGGATATGTTGATGATGTGAGATTCACTTGGTATACCTTTGAAGGTATGGATAGTTGGATGGGTTAGCACTTGTTGTCAGTGTTATTTCAGCTATGGATATTTTGACAACTACAGATACATGTGATTACCTTTGGATCAAGTTTTTGTGCTTGACATTTTAGTTGATACATGATTTTATGATCTTTTAATGCAAGAGATCGGGTGGCTTTCTCTTTGGATGGCTTCTATGTATGTCCGGTGGTAGTGGCATAATAGAAGGTGGATTCATTCATGTTTGAGAGGCTAGGTACTTTGATTTTTTTGTGGGTACTAGGATGGATAACTTTGTATACTTTGATCCATGATGGTGGATGTGCTAGGAGGGATTGTTTCCTTGTTCATTTATGTGCCTACAGATTGACCCTATGCAATATATACAATAAGTGGGAGATTTTTGAGATAATGGGTGTTGCACACATTGCATAATATTGTTATATTGCATTATTTTATTTTATTATTTAATGTTTCATCTAGATGGATGTGCAACATGGAAAGATTCTCATGAAATATACTCTATAAGTTGTATTGTAACATTGTGATAATATTTCATGTAATTATTTAATATTGGGAAAAAGAATTAAAGTAACAATATTAAATGTGGAGTCAAGGGATTAGGTATTACATGGTTTTAGCACATGGTTTATGTGATACCACTTGGTGGTTTTTTGGGACTTGCTACTATATAAGCAACCACAAGGGTAGTTGTTGGTGTGAGAAGTGAGAAAGTAGAGAAGGAGAAGGGAAAAAGGCAAGAGTTGAATAGGACAAGGCTTGCTAGGTTAGGTAAGGGAGAATTTGTGAGGGTTGGAAGCATGGCATGGGATGTGTGTATTCATGTGTGTTCACATGGATTACTTGGTTGTGGCTATGGAATAAAAGGCTTCCATGGTTATATTACAATGGTATTTTTTACTGAATAATGCATGGTAGTGGATGCTTTTGGAGGCTAGGTTTTATACCTCAATGAGGGTTTCCCAGGGTATATCTTGTGTCACATTTTTGTGGGAATGTTGTCTATTCTCTTGCATGTGGATTTTAGTTGCTTATTTATTTTAGATCTATTATGAGTTATGTGGAAATAGTTATATTGTTTATTGCAAGTTTCCTTACAAGAATTTTTCACTAATTCCTTTGCAGAATGTAGAACTTGGAAGGAGGAACCTGAATTTTGGTAGCCAAGTTAAGTTGAAGGATTCTCAAAGGGTTAGAGATCAGTATGGCATATAGACCTATTGCACACCAAAGGTAGATGTTATAAAGATGATAGTTTTAGGAAAGGATTTTCAAAAGTGGAACAAAGACAAGAGTGTACAAATTGATTTCATAGAGGACATTTATGTGAAGAACCAATTCAGGGTTTATGTGTCGAACCCTGAAAGATGTTCTTCCAATTGTTAAGAACATATTTTCTTCACACCTAGGGTATCTGATGCAAGAGCATCCTAGGATAGTAGAAATCTTATATGCACAGACTTTGAGCTTGAATTTTTTGATCTATGGTTTGCACAGTTGGGGATATGTTTGAGACACATTGGGAAACCTTGTCCTAATTGTGCATAAAGTTTGGAGTAATCATGTTGGAGTTAGAGTCATTTTGGTGGCTACTAATAATATGTTCCTAATTACCTAGACATGCATTAGAGATTGTTTTTGTGATCTTTGTGTTGACATTAAGGCCAATTTATCTATTAGGGACTCACACTTAGCCAATATACAATTTCTAACCAAGTTTCTTAGTTGCTACTGAGCTTCAAAACCTATGTATGGTTCATGCCAAGTGTAGCAGTGTCTACCGAGTTGTTTAGTGCAAGTTATGGAAACTCTAGTGTTAACTGAGTTACACAGTGTTAACCAAGATATTTAGTGTTAACCATGTTCTCCACTATCTACTAAACTTGTAGTGTTAGTGATGTGAATCTACTATTTACTGAGCTATGGAGTGTCAGCTAAGTGATTCAGTATATGTTGAGTTTCTTAGTGTTCACTGAGTCACATAGTGTTGACCAAGTTCAAGCTACTTGGAAGTGATTAGTATGAACTAAGCCTCTTTACCAACCAAGTGTTAGATGATCCCAAGTGTTGATAGTGGTTATTGAGTATTAGAACATCACAGAGTTTGTATTCAGAACCTTAGTTATAGAAATTGGGCCAACTCTGTGGATTTTGGTGAAACTTGTATTGTAGCTAACTTCAATAAGTTATGATTTGGATTGGTATATATGTAAAGTATTGTATCATATCCAAGTAAGTATTACATGAGCATGGAATAAGAAAAAGTGTGAATTAAGAAGGATACAAGAAATATAAGAGGCAAAAAATATTTATCTATCATAGTAAGGTGATCACTACAATTTAAGGAATCTCAACCAGCAAATCAAAGTTGCAGATCAAAGATCAGCCATTGGTTCATCCTAATAGGTGTATCAGTTAAATCCTTTAACAGGGTAGACTTAATAGGCTTATGTAAAATCTCTTTACCAAGTGCATACTTCATTGTATGTTTTGTAAATCATTTCACAAGGTGGACCTCACAATCCTTATTGCTCGTAATAGGGTAGATCATTAGAAGTGATCAACTGTAAGCCTTAACAGGCCAACTTTATACTACAATACTAAATCTTGTGGGTATCATCCCCAAACTAATTTTAGTTTCTTGGAAGGTTTATGGGTTACTATATCTTGTGTTAAGTGTTATGAATGTTTTACTACTTTCATTCTTTCATGCATGCAACTAGATCAAAATATTATATGAAGGATTAATTGGTGAAATAATATTAAGTTTTATTGGTTCTTGATTCACCCCTCCCCTCTCAGTAACCTTTCCTACTTCATACAACAATTGGTTTCAAAGCATTGTAGTTCTCATAGAAGAAGTTTAACATCTTGAGCAAAGATCAGAGGTAATGGAGGTATACAAGCTAGATATAAGGTTATTGACAATGAAAAGTTGGATCTTCAATTGGTCATTGGGCAGCTAAAGAAAGCAAAGGAGTAACTCTCTCAATCATTGAAAAGAAGTAAAGATCTTGTAGTACAAATGAATGACAATATCTACACTGAAGAAAGAATTGAAGATATATATCTTGAAATAAATTTAGATGAATTTTATGAAGCAATAAAAGACCTATTAGAAAAGAATTCCAATCTTCAAGAAGAAGTTAGAAAATTGAAAGAAAGCAAGAAATCCAATCAATGAGATTATGTGAAGTCATGGAAGAAAAAGACAAAGCCAAAGAAGAGATAGAAGAAAAGAACAATGAAATTCAACATATATTCCTTCAGTAAGTAGATTTTATTGATTAGCTCACTACTGCAAATGAAGAACTCATGAATCTAAGATCAAAAAATGAAAGACTGTAGAATAATCTAAACACTAAAAAGAAAACCAGTGAAAGGATGATGAAATCTCAAGAAAACATGAATCAATTGAATGAACAAAGTCAATACAAACACAAAGGCAAAGCTAAAATAAGATACACAAAAGAAAGTGAATCATTCAAGCAAGGAGGTCAAAAGAATCAAAGGCCTACTTGCAATCATTGTGGTAAGATAGGTCATACATCAAACAAATGCTAGAGTAATGGTAAAGCAAAATTCAATGCAAAATTCTACATCTACAATAAGCATGGACATAGAGCAAGTGGATGCAAGGATAAATCTAAGTTTGAAGGAAAATGTTATAGTTGCAATAAACAAAGACAAAAATCTTATGAATGAAAAACCAAGGAATTGAATCCGGTAGAATAGCTTGTGAAAGCAATATTTGGATGCGACTACAACACATCATGTAGATGCCACTACTATGGTGAATTTGGGAACATTGGAGAAAACTATGTGAAACATCACATGACCAAAAAGAGATACCGCTAAAAGATGTTTCATTTGTACAAAACTTGGATAGCTTGCCAAGAACTGTATGAACATAGGAAGAATTGAAGATGAAAAGAAAGCAAATGCTAATAATATTAGAAATTAGATGAAGCAATCATGGATACCAAAATCTCCTAATAATGCAAGCCCAAGTCATGAAGTAGATGTCACTCAAGATTTGGGTTACTCAAGTATTTCAACTTGAATCCCTATGGGAATAACTAGAACTGAGATTCTAAAGTAGACATCCCTCATCAGTTCCAGCCAAGAAGAAGCAGATATCCATATTAGCATTCAAGATGCATAAGGATCACTGAGTGGTTGTGGAAATTCAAGACCTTACTATGTTAGGTCGATTCGCAAGACCCTGCTAAGAAAGGTCAGGATGCACTAAGTGTTGTATGTGGACACCAAGTTGTTGAAAACTCTACCAAGTGATAATGATTTTGTTGAGCTATGAATTTTTGTCAAGCATTAAAGGCTAAACCAATTGGAAGATAGTTTTCCACCGAGTGAGTAAACATACCAAGCATTAATGGGGATTATAAAGTGGAAATTTGTTAAAAAGGAAGAAATTGAATGCAATGTTTCACCAAAAATTTCAAGAGCTATTTTATGAAGAATGATTCCATAACTTAAGAAAAATTTGAGTGTTTTTGAAATTTTGAATTTTTAGAAACCCTACCAAGCATGGAATCTTTCAGCAGTAAAATCAAGAAAGGGTCTAAAATATTGGTTCAAGGAGTTGATTGCAAGGCACCAAACTTTAAGTTGAGTCCAAAAATTGCAAAAATGCTTGACCCAGCTAGTGCATAATCACAAATTCTACCCAAGGTATTGCTCGTGCATGATATCCATTCATATTATCATTGTTCTATTCAAGAGCTAGGCACTCATGAGATGAACAAAGCATTGAATGAGTTATGTGTGAATAGAATTCTAAAACATGAGCATCAACATTTGGAAGCCAAGGGCTTGGCACACATATCACATATGCCAAGAGACTTATAGGTCAAATGGATGAGATATATTATGAGTTGTGTGCATAATGGACAGTTATAGTTGGAGCAACCTATTTAGACATCAAAGAAAATGATTCACAAAATTACTAGTCTTCCAGCGTTGAACAAAGTCAAAGCAACCAAAACCCTAGGTCAAGTTGAACTGGAAAAGCAAACTCTTGCAAAGTGGGATGGTAGAGGAATGAAGATAAGTGGAATTATATACATGGAACTAAATTTTGGAATTTGTATAATCACTCATAAGATCTATAGCTCTAGTTGTCTTAACAGTGTGTCATGTGAGGCAATTGATTTGGCTCTCAAAGTAGTAAAGAATAACATGGCATTCAACCTGCTAAGTTGTTATTGAATTAGTTCAATAATAACATGGAGAGTATCAGAGGTTTGAAGATTAATCTCTATAAGATTGGTTCACCCTTGACTTGTCCATTTTTCTTCATGCAAAAATTGTTCCCTTCTAAAGGTTTAGTAGTATGGAGAAAAGATGTCCCTGTTTTATATCAAATAAATGAGTATATAGTAGAAATGGGTGAAAACTTTAATAGCATAATGGACAACTAATTTGAATCATTCAAAGAGAAGATGCAAAAGAGATATAGGATACCTAAGAATCTTGCAGAAGACAACAAGGATGATATATATTTCATGGTGGACTATGACAAAGTGTATATTTAAGTAGTAAGACCTAGATTGGCATGGGTTAAGCCTCTAGAGTATGAGGTTAACTTTGATGACACCAACGATATCATTGAGGCACTACTAAGTGAGCCTATGGATCCTAAAGCACCTTATTTTGGAACTTATGAAGAAGCCAAGGCAAGAATAGAACTTGAAATTAAGCTTCCTCAAGCAGTTGATAAAGGAAGAAAGAGGATAGCAAAACTAAGACAAGCAAGTTCTACTCTCCTGCTAACAGAAGGAAAAGGTGATGATGTGGAAGAAGATAATGCAGAGGATGAAGATGAGGAAACCAAATCTAAGGAAGAAGAGACTATAAGGATGAAAGGTAAGGTTATCATAACTAGACCTACTAAGTCATCCACTGTTGTATCCATAAGAAGGGCACCAAAGTCTAGGAAGAAATTGAAGTTAGGTAAAGAGGATGTCGAGCAAATTATCTTCAAAAAGCGTTCACCTACACTTTAAGAAATGTTTTAGAAATTGGAACAAGGAATTGGCATTGCATGTTTCAAATTCCTCAAATATGAATTAAGGAATGCAAATGAGAAAAGACAAATTGAAGATGCTATTATGACCAAATTGGGAAAATGGAAGTATTCTCTTGATGAGTTTACTTAGCAAATTCCTAATGAGCTTATGCAAGACATTAAGCCTAGATCGGAGCATGTAAAGAAGACTACAAAAGACATCTTTGAAAAAACTCTAAGGAAACTCATGCAAAGTCTCAGTGAAAAGGAGGTGAAAGAATCTTTGAAGGTGAATAAATAGAAGTTCACTCTCAAGATGAAAACTTGCATGATACTTCTAAAAAATATTGAATATGAAGCAAAGGTAGCCACAAACACATGGAAGAATATCTACAAACTGTGTCAACCTAATGATTTTTTTGTTCATGTTAGTGACAAAGATGAGGAGGAGGAGGAAGAGGATGTGGGAACAAAATATGATGAAGTAGATGATGTAAATCTATATGATGAGGAGAAAGAATGAGAAGCTACTAGAGGAAGTCTTCCAAAGATTCAAAGCATTGATGAAACTGATGTAGAGAAGATTGCAATAGTAGTAATGGCCTCATTTCCTCATTCTCCAAGAAAAGCCTTAGTGCAATATGGCTCAGATAAATCTTATACTAAGTTGGTTGTGGCTACCACTACAACACCAAGCACCCAACCAAGCTCAAGACCTATTCAACTAAGTATTCCATTGACTGAAGTGACCAACACTTCATCTACCAAGGAGCAAGTGCCTCAGAGGATGAAGATGAGGAAACCAAATCTAAGGAAGAAGAGACTATAAGGAAGAAAGGTAAGTTTATCATAACCAGACCTACTAAGTCATCCATTATTGTATCCAAAAGAAGGGCACCAAATTCCAAGAAGAAATTGAAGTTAGGTAAAGAGGATGTCGAGTAGATTATCTTCAAAAATGCTACACCTACACTTCCAAAAAAGTTAAAGAAATTGGAAGAAGGAATCAACATGGCATGTTTCAAATTCCTCAAATATGAATCAAGGAATGTACATGAGAAAAGACAGATTGAAGATGCTATTATGACCAAATTGGGAAAATGAAAGTATTCTCCTGATGAGTTTACTTAGAAAATTCCTAATGAGCTTATGCAAGAAATTAAGCCTAGATGGGAGCATGTAAAGAAGACTGCAAGAGACACCTTTGAAAAAACTTTGAGAAAAATCATGCCAAGTCTTAGTGAAAAGGAGGTGAAAGAATCTTTGAAGGTGAATGAATAGAAGTTCACTCTCAAGATGAACACTTGCATGATACTTCTCAAAAATATTGAATATGTAATGAAGGCAGCCACAAACACGTGGAAGAAGATCTACAAATTGTGTCAACTTAGTGATTTTGTTGTTCATGTTGATGAAAAAGATGAGGATGAGGAGGAGGAGAGGATGTGGGAACAAAAGATGATGAAGTAGATGATGTAAATCTAGATGATGTGGAGAAAGAATGGAAAGCTACTGGAGGAAGTCTTCCAAAGATTCAAATCATTGAAGAAACTGATGTAGAGAAGATTGTAGTAGTAGTAATGACCTTATTTCCTCATTCTCCAAGAAAATCCTTAGTGCAATATGGCTTAGATAAATCTTATATCGAGTTGGTTGTGATTACCACTACAACACCAATTACCCAACCAAGCTCAAGACCTATTCAACTAAGTATTCCATTGACTAAAGTGACCAAAACTTCATCTACCAAGCAACAAGTGCCTCCATCATTAGGTTTAATCATGTAGCAATAAGGTATTTCTAATATTGTTGTCATATCTACATTTGTTGCTAGCGTCTTAGTTTCTACTATTGTTTCTATTATGCATGTATCCATAGCTAGTATAATGATAGTTGAGAACAAGTCTCAACTGAGTACTAAAGTTTTAGATAAGGATAAGGGTAAAGAAGAAGAAATTGATCTAGATGAGGATATGTTTATTCTAAATTGGAATATATCTATCCTCACTCCTAATCAAATGAATACCCTAGGAGAATTATCGCAAAAGAGAGATAAGCAACATAAGCTTAAAGAAGAGAAGAGAAAGAAAACCTAAATGCTTGAAGATATAAAGGACATATTTGTAAATTCACTAAGGTTGAGATTACTCAACCTATTTTGGACCAATTAATAGAAGTTTTCCAAAAATTCAATGAAGACTTGAATGGATAGGATAAGGTGTTACAAAGAGCGGAAAGAAAGTTTGAGAACAAGGTATTGGAACAAGTTGCGCAGAAAATTGCAATAAACCAAGTAGAATTGTCTACTATTCTTGTTTCATTGGAAACACCTATAAATAATATCACTTCATTATTTGTTAAGTTGTGTGATAAATCTATCTTCACACAAGGAATTAAAGATAAATTATCAAAGATAGATGAAGACATGAAGGTAAGTGCACATCAGTTGTCACTTGACCCAAGCTACAGTTCTGCTCATTATTCAAAGATCATATTTTTGACAAATTTGCAAGAAAATTTATTAAAAGAAGAAGCCAAGATTAGTGCCACACTTGTAGAAATCCAAGGCATGATTCTTCTAAACATGGATCCATTGCAAACACACATTGCACATGCTAAGACACTCATCCATGATAATAACTTCTCCATAGCTGATCACATGATGGAGTTCCAATTACATTGCATTCAAGTAAGGTGTTACATGAAATTTGGGACAAGACAATGGCATTAATCTTGAAGGTACACTCTAAATTCTTGTCACATTTTGGTATTAACATATAGTATACACCTTTGGCATGTCAAATTTGGGAGATATATAGATGAATGTATATATGTATAAGAGGGAGAAGTATATGTAAAGACATGTAAAGAATATATATGTATGGGGAGCAATACTCCGAATATATAAGGTTTATGTATGGGAGAGCAGTATAGTATTATATAGATACATGAACAAAAAAGCAAAAAACATCTTTTAAAAAAGCAGTTTTGAAAAAAAATTTAAAATGAGTATGTTATCGAGTTGTAGACACATAATGATGATAAAAGAATGTTTTCACTTGTAATTTTGAGTATTTAGTTTTTGGGATGATAAATGTTTTTGTCACTAATGCCAAAGGGGGAGATTATTGACATTAAAGTCAATTGGTCTATTAATGACTCACACTTAGTCAATATATAGTTGCTACCAAGTTTCTTAGTTGTTATCGAGCTTCAAAACCTATGTACAGCTCATGCCAAGTGTAGCAGTGTATATCAAGTTGTTCAATGCAAGTGATGGAAACTCTAGTGTTAATTGAGTTACACAGTGTTAACCAAGTTACTTAATGTTAACCAAGTTATTTAGTGTTAACCATGTACCAAGCTCACAGATTTAGTGATGTGAATCTAGTGTTAACCAAGCCATGGATTTTTAACCAAGTGATTTAGTATATGTCAAGTTTTATAGTGGTTACCGAGTCACAGAGTGCTGACTAAGTTCAAGCTACTTGGAAGTGATCACTATGAACTAAACCTCTTCATCAACTAAGTGTCAGATGATGTTGAGTGTTGACAATGGTTTTAGAGTATCAGAACATCACTAAGTTTGTCTTCAGAACCTAAGTTACAGCAATTGGGCCGATTTTGTGGATTTTGGTGAAACTTGTATTGTGCCCGACTTTAGTAAGTTATGATTTGGATTAGTATATATGTAAAGCATTGTATCATATCCAAGTAAGTATTACATGGTGTGAATTAAGAAGGCTACAAGAAGTATAAGGGACAACAAAGATTTATCTATCATAGTAAGGTGGTCATTACAATTCAAGGAATCTCAACCAGCAAATTAGAGTTGTAGATCAGAGATTAGCCATTGGTTCATCCTAATAGGTGTATCAATTAAATCATTTAACAAGGTAGACTTAAGAGTCTTATGTAAAATTTCTTTATCGAGAGCATACTTATTGTATGTTTTGTAAATCCTTTCACAAGGTGGACCTCATAGTCCTTATTGCTCCCAACAGGGTGGATCATTAGAAGTGATCAATTATAATCCTTAATAGGCCAACTTTATACTACAATACTAAAGCTTGTGGTATCATCCCCACCCTAGTTTTACTTTCTATTTGGAAGGTTTCTAGGTTACCATATCTCGTGTTAAGTGTTATGAATGTTTTATTTCTTTCATTCCTTCATGCATGTAATTATATTAGAATATTATATGAAGGATTAAGTGGTGAGATAAGAAACAAATTTTATTGGTTCCTGATTCACCCCTCCCCTCTTAGTAACCTTTCCTGCCTCATATTTCCAACACTTTGATCTATGGGAGTTGGTGTGTCTGCTCTTGGATTTAAATTATTGGATGCATGAGGACCTATGCCTAAGGGTGCACACTCTTATTTGGTCTTATGAGTTAGTTATACATTATAAACTTGGAGCCTATCCCAAGTATTTAGTTATTTCATGTATTTAATGTTTGTTGCCAAGCCAACTTGTGGCTTGAAGGTTTATTTAATGTAATTTGCTAGGCCAACTTGTGGCTTGGTTTAGTATAAGTAGAGGATCTTGTGATGTCTTGAGTCATAGATATTCAACATGGAAAAGATGGACTAGCTGGGAGGAGCAAAGTTTAGAAAAGCTAGTAGCTAAGTGTGGGCTTGGGAAACAAGAAGGTTGTTTGGTGGCTTGCAAGTACAAGTTTAGATTCTTCTTGGGACTCTACCAGAATGTAGGTCTTGGATAGCTAGTGGTTGGATCCTACGAGGTATTGTAGAACTTTTATTGTATTTGCTTATTTATTTGGCCATAAACCGAAAGACCTTATAGCTGGGCATGTTGGATGTAAATATTATGACTCTATTATGAGAATTGGTGTTGTTTTGGATCTAAATCTTTATGTTATTGTTTATATTCCACTATGTGGTTATTTTTTGGGGGATAGGACATCTCCTTTGGGGATTATCCTACCTTGCATTGCATCAAGATCTTTTTTGGTCACTATGTGAAATCACAATATATGTACTCTCTTTTTAATTATCAATATAATAGATTAATTACCAATAAAAAAATTGCCAAATTAAAATTTTCATATTTTGCTATCTTTTTCTATAATTGAATTTATTAATTAGATTAACAGGTCATAAAATTGAAATATATACTTTATATTACAAATTTTAAATTATTATTTTATTTTATTTTGAAATAGAGTAAGACTCATTACCATAATCTTACTACTATACAAGGGGAACATTGAATAGTACAACTTCACCAAAGGAGTTTGGGAAAGGATAAACTTGTATAATATTAATCCATAATACAAAGTGATAAACATGTGCACTATTAATTCGCAATACAAGAAACGGTATCCTTAAAATGATAGATACATAATTTTTTTATTGTTAAAATTAAAAAATTCGATAAGAATTAAAATTTCAATACTATTTTTATTTTATAATAAAACTATTAAATTTTTAATCAATAAAAAAATATTTAAATTATTAATATATTAAGAATACAATAAAACCAATTAAAAGGTAATTATTTCATCTAACTAAACTCTATAATTATAAGTCTTTTTCTATGTTTCATCGCTTGTAGAAAAAGTCTATCACTCATTTCTAACAAAGGACGGGGACTTTAGCTCCACACAGTTCTTGTTAAGTTTTATTTTTCTTAAAGAACTTGAGGCTTTCTATAATTGTTTTTATGTATTTTTAGATAATCTCATTATATGATACATATAATTTGTGTTTTTTTGTTTCACTAAGCATAAGGTTGTGTGCCTTCAAGTTCTTAGCCAAAGGTAGGAAGGTCAAAGTTAATCTCTTACCACTAGTGGTACAAAACTTGTGAGATCATTTGACAAGTGTTTTAGTGGGTTGCAAGTATGCATTTTACTTAAGTGTGATAAATTAAGGACATGTGCCTCAACAATATGAAGTGAGAAAAAAATAAAATTCCCTTCATGTCCAAACTTAATTAATGTGACTACATCAACTTAGAAAGTGAGATTAACTATCTACCTAAATGACCCTATTCATCCAAACAAATATACATGTCAAACATAGTTCAAATACTTTTCTATTGTTTAATCTTATTATTAATCTTTACACATAATTTTTTTTATTCTTTTGGTTCTTATTTGTCTATAGTTTATAATAACTCTATTGACCTTCCTTCTTCCTAAACTAGGGGCTTATACTCTGGTTTGGGTAAAATCTAGTTTAGAGTTATTTGAGACTTATTGATAAAAATATGGATATCAATTGGGAGTTATTCAAGTGGATAGTAATTTAAAACCATCTAGAATTTATGTAATGCTCAATATTAAGACTTCACTTAATTTATCTTAAATTTCTTGATTAGGATTTCATTTGTAATATTCCCTATAGGGTTAGTTTTGATTAAGTAAAAACAAGTTTTGTAAGGACCCCAAACCTTTTACAAAGAGCAAAGCAAAGTAGTGATAAAAGTCTAAGAGAAATTGTGCATCAGCACCAAAAAGATTTAAAAAACGCTAGAAAAAAGCCCTAAAATAATAGTCAGCAAAAAAAGGCAACAAGAAAGTAGTAGAAAGACAACAACAGGATAGCTATAAAGTCTTCAGCAGGTCAGTAGCCTAATCAACCAAAATGTTCATGTTCATAGTAGAAGCCCTTAGCTCATCGATCTCTTTATCATCCATGACCTCTGTCTTCGTTGAGTTTTCCCTTGGCCATTTTCTAGGGCAGTGATCATTCTTCATCTCCTTCGTGCCCTAGTTCTTTTGCCCCTTCTCTAGCTTATCCAACAAAATCTTGCTATTTTCAGCAATAGCTTTCAAAATGGAATAGCTCTAGTCAGCAATATTTTTCATAATATTCTCAGTTCCCTCAACTCTATTGTCCAAAATATCAATCTTTTTTATGCATTTCCTTCATCATTTGATCAATAGCTCTAGTTTTAACTTCAAGAGGTGGGAATCTCTTCATCATGTTAGTGACATCTTCATCAGTCCCAATTACATCTGTGAGCCTATCCTTATCTTGGCCTAAAGTCTTCTCACCCTTATTAGTTTTTCTTAGATGATCAAACTCCCTTCTGAGATCCTACATTTGCTCCTTCATAATTTTAAAGTCCCTCCTCATCGCACCAAGGTTTCCAAAGACACCCATCATATACCCATGATCATCCAAGACAAAGATTTGATTCATATTATCCTCATCTAGGTCCAGTTATCTCTTTTTGCATCGACATTGTTATTATCTTTGTCCTCAACATCCCCTTGAGGTGTATTCTTCTTAACTGTCATATCCATCTCATTCTTTTGATTTAGGGGATCGTCATCTGAGGAGATGTTCATGTATCTCTCAGTTTTCTTCATTTTATTTCTGGCTTTTGTTCTACTACCAATTATTCCCATGATATTTTTTTGCCCTTACTCATCTTCTCTTTTTCCTCCACAATCTCCCCATCAGTTCTAGTCTCCATCTTGTAGTCCCCCTCATTTATTTTCCTTCTCTTAGAGGATGAACCCTTGGGGGTTAGATTCTTTCTCTTTTTCTCCATTGGCTCAACTTCCCCTCCTCAGTTTCCTCTTCATAGGCCTCTTCCAAGTCACTCCCCTTAGTTTCACAATCCAAGGTCTTTTTACTCAAATGAGGTCTATCCACTTTCATTAATTTTAACAAACTCATAATTAGAACCATCAGTCCTTCATGACAAGCATGATCCCCTTCTGGGTCATTCTGTAGGGTTAAAATGGTACTATCCAAAGATTGTCAAAGATAGAAGAGGAATTATATCCTAACCCCATGCCTAAAGTGTCTAACTAGCATTAAATAGTGGCCATAAATATTGGTATAGTGTTCATCCAAGGTAATATACTCAATCAAAACAAAAAAAATGAACCTCCAAGGTCTAGAAATAGTAGTAGGGAAAAAGTATGAATTTCCAATTTTAACCAACCTTTTTCTCTCCTTAGCTGAGTCAGAAAATTCATCCACAACTCTGTTAGACACCTTCCTATCCCTATAGAAGTTAATCCCTTCCATGTCCAGGCCTATGGCTTTGGAAATAATTTCCTTTGTGACCTCCATTCTTTGATTTCCAACCAAAATGCTACCATTCTTCCAAGTTTTGAGAAATTATCTGGTGATAGATAGGTTACATCCCTTCAATTTCTCCAGATAGCCCACAAACTTATCATGATCCAAGATGTCCCATATCTCTATTTTTTGTTTCCACTCCTAACAATTCCTAGGCTCGCACCTCTTTCTCCTACTTCACATATTCCTAGTTCTACAAAAAAAATTGATCTTCCTAGGAAGCTTGAGTAGGTTCAAATTCAAGGCTTCAAAGTCACAGTGGGCTTTTCTTTTTTACAAGAGCACCCACAATCTATATGGTAAAAAGTGATTAATCGCATCGTACTTAATCACCATCAACAAACCCCCTCTCCAACACATCTCATAATTACTCCTCATTGTCATTACCTTCATTATTAAAACAATCTTGTTTTTTTCCAATCCTATCATACTCCATTAGAGATAGCCTATTAATTGGGATGTCATTGTCATTATTCCATATCATCTTCATGTGACTTTTACAAGCCATGTTTGCTACCTAGTGAGTCACTTTATTAGTTTCTCTATAATTATGAGTAACAACACATCCAACAAATTTAATGATCAAATTTATAGCTTTGCATATAATATTATGAATAGTCCATGAGGGGGTAGTGACCTTGTTAAGACAACTAACGATATTTAAAGAATCCCCTTCTAGCCATATTCATACTCTTAGCATATAAAAGTCCATAAAGCGCAGCACTAAATTCCACTATGTGATTAGTTTACTTTCCAATAGGGATTTCCATTACACCAATACTATACCCATTATCATTTTGAATAGTAATACCACAACCCACAATCCCTGGGTTAGCCTTTGAGACCCCATCAAAATTTACCTTATACAAGCCCTTGTGTGGGCAGTTCCATCTAGCATAGCTTCTAAGACTTCTCTCAATTTGAGGATAACTAGCCCTTCCACATTCCAATTCATAATGACTTTGGTTTCTCGCTCATCTTTAGGATCTTGGAATTTACACTTGGCCTGACATTCTTGGTCACCATCCTCTTGATCTTAGGAAAGATCTAATTAGAATTTGACTCCTTACCCCTAAAGACCCTATCGTTCCTTTCCTTCCAAACACCCCAACATAAATAAGGTAAAATTTAATTCTAGAAGTTGTTAATCAAGGCTCTACAAGAGGATGAATTCCATACAAAGAACAAATCTTGAATACTATAAGGAAGAACCCACTCTATTTCCAGTAGTCTAAGGATCCTTTTCCATAAGTTTATGGTGTACGAATAATGTATGGTCAAGTGATTGACCAACTCATCCTCCTCCTTGTAGATATAAATTCTTCTAAGAAGACAAGTTTTTTTTTAAAAATTGTCATTAGTGAGAATTTTTTCTTGCAATAAGATCCAAAAAAAGATGTTAAGTTTAGGGGTCATGCTCCTGAACCAGGCTTTAGCCCAGCAAGGTTCATGGCAATCTTCAAAGGTATTACCATACAAAGAGGAGATAGAAAATAGTCCATTAGGATTAAAATTTCAAATGAGAGATTTCCCCTTGTTGACTAAAAAGACAACATTCATTATTTTGTTAAGGTAATTCAAAGAGTTATTTACTCTAGTCAGATCCACCCATTTTCACCTTCCTAGTAGTTAGGAATAGATGACCCAAAGGTAGTCTTACATTGCATCATATAGTCATTCCACTATTGATCAGAACTAAGAGCATGATCAAGAATCCAAATATCATCCCAAAATTGAAAAGTCCTACCATTTCCCACCTTCCATCTTGCCCCTTTATTGATTATCTACTTTTTTTTCTGGGCTTGTTTTCAAATAGTTGAAGTACCTTGAACATCATCACTATTAAGGAAATAGTGAAATATTTTGTTCTCCATATCATATTTGTTATTCCAAATGTCCTTCCATTCTCCAACATCATTATAGAGTCTCCAAATGAGCTTAGCAAATAAGAAATCATTCATATTATTTATCTTTCCTAACCCTAGACCACCTTTTTTAAATGGGCTTGCAGACCTTGTCCCAAGCCATAAGGGCCATTCTTTATTTTTCCATACCAATCCATAAGAAGTTGCTTTGAATTCTTTTTATAGCTACACCATATTTTCTAAGAATCTTAAAAACACTCAGAGCATATAGTGGAATATTTTGAATAGTAGCTTTTAGCACAATTAATCTTATCAGACTTAGTAAGGAGGGAGCCTTTCCATCCAACCAACTTGACATGGATTTTATCAATCAAAAAACTAAAAAAAGACTCAGGAGGGTCAAGGTAGAGAGGTAAGACAAGATAAGACCTCAGAAGGCTACCCACCTGACACCCCATTATTCTTTGGATTTTATCTTGTCTTTTTACATTAACATTAATGAAATAAATAGAGTTTTTATTCCAATTTATAATATGTCCCATGGCCTACCCATAATCTTCAAGTGCCTTTTTAATATTCCTAGCATTATTTATTGAGGCTTCTCACATCATAATCAAGTCATCCACAAATTTTTGGTGTGAGAAAGTTTGTTCCTTCAATGAGGGTCTTAACCCCAAAAAATCCCCCTTTGAACCATTTTATCCACATATCTCCCCAAGCATTCAACCATTAAAAAAAATAAGATAGGGGATAAATGGTCCCCTTGTCTTAAGCCTTGGGAAACACAAAAAAAAGGAGTCAGTGACCCATTAACCAAAATAGAAAAAGTGGCAAAGGAGACTAGCATGTGAACCATATCCAAGAATATGTTATTGAAACCAAAGGCTTCTAGACCACACCTCAAAAAGTCCCAATCCAAATCAAGTTTCAATAAAAATACTTATTTGTTTGATTTGGTAAGAGAGTGAACATTTTCATGGACTAAGATAATAGAGTCTTGAATTTTCCTTCCTGAGAAGAAACCATTCTACTATCTCAAAATTAGAGATGGTAAAAAAGTTAAAATCCTAAGAGTGAGGACTTTGGAGATGATCTTATAAAAAGAGTTACATAAACTAATGGGTCTAAACTAATCCATACTATCTACACCAGGATTTTTGGGAATCAGGGCAATAAAAGTACCATTCAATTCTTCTAGAAGTTTTCTAGAACCAAAGAACTCTTTAACCCCTTTGATAACATCCTCTTATATGATGTGCCAATAAGTTTGGAAAAAAAGAAAGGGGAAACCTTTTAGGCCAGGTGCCTTATCTCCTTCAAATAAAAAGACAGCCTTTCTAATTTCCTTCTTAGAAGGAATAGTAGTGAGGGCTTTATATTGATCTTCAATTATGCTCTTGGGAATATAGTGCAGGAACTCCTTATGTTTCTCCTTATCAAGTTGAGGTTCTCTTTCCAATAGTCTACTAAAAAATCTAATAGATTCCCTTTTGATATCCTCAGCATCCTCAGTAATAGCATCATTCACTTTTATTCTTAAAATTTTGTTAACAATTCTATGTTTCATGGTGGTCATATATAAAAATACTCTGTGTTCCTATTCCCTTCTTTGAGAAAATATTTCCTAGATCACTGCCTCTAGTAAATCTCCTCCTTGGTGATAATATCATGTAAATTCACCAACTTTGAGTCCTCCTCCTCTCTAGTAGCTTTCTCATATCCCTCAACCTAAATTTTTTCCTATATCACCTGCAGTTCCCCAAGAATCTTTATTTTGCTTTTGAAGATGTTCTTGAAATTTCCTCTATTCCATCTTTTAATGTTATCCTTGACATTTCTTAGCTTCTTTGCAACTTTAAACATTGTAGTTCCCTCAACCTTAACCCTCCACCATTCTTTTATAATATTTTTTAGACTAAGGTGTAAAATCCACATGTTTTTCAAAGCAACAAGGAAAGTTCCTTTTAATAGAGATAGGGTCAGCCAAAAGAAAAATGGGATAATGATCAAATCCCATTCTGAAATGAGATGTTAAGGAGAAATTATAACTTTAAAACTAATCATTTCTAATAAGTGCTCTATCAAGTCTAGCTTGTATAATATCCTTACCCATTCTTATGTTTGTCTAAGTATAGTCTATACCTTGCAGATCCATATCATGAAGCATGTGATTATCAATGAACTCCATCAAGTCTATTATGTTGTCCAAATTGAGCTAATTTACCCCCATCTTCTCATTTTCTTTCAAAGGTGTGTTGAAGTTCCCCTTAATTATCCAAACCTCATCCACAAAGTCCCTCCTATGATTAGAAATTTTCATCCAAAAAGTTTTCCTTCCCCATTTGGTATTGGGTGTATAGAAATTAGTTTGCACCCAAGAGGTGTTATCCTTAGTATTCAAAAATCTAACGTTGATCATATTATTTCTCTAAGATATAAGTTTCCCATGTATATTTTTACAATTCCATATAACTATCATACCACTAGAGGCTCCATATATACCGCCACCTAAGAACTTACCAATGTTAAAGAAAAATAGACTTTCTACTTTATCCTTTGGCATCTTTATTTCTTGAAGAAGCACAATATCCAATTTATTATCTCTTATCATATTCCTCATCATGTCTTTCTTATGAGGATTATTTAATCCTCTAATAGTCCATGAGATGATCTTCATTTCTTATGGAATTATTTTGAGTCGAAGATAGTCCTTTGACTACCATTTGCTATACTTTTGCTTGCCTCTATATTTCTTTTTTCCTAGTTTGAAGGCCTCCCTAGTGATATATGAGCATAACCAACATCCTCTATTTTGATTTTCCTTGTGCTTCTAATAATTATTTTATTTTCTTTGTTATTTTTTTGGTTATTCTCCTTTTTCTTATTCTTCACTTTTTTCTTGCTCTCCACATCTATCCATTCTTCTCTGTTTCCTTCTTCCCCACCCTGTAGGGCCACATCAATATATTCTACATCCCCCCATTTGGGTGTTTGATCTTCTTTTGGGGTTAACATTCTAGCCTTGGGTGGTGAGTTCCTATTGTTGTTGATGTTCATTTGAGAACATTCAAATAGACCCAGTCCAACAACAATACAATTTTGGGCATCTTGATAATCTATTTCCTTTCTATTAATAGCACTCTTGCTACTAACTCCTAGCATTTCTCTTTCAACAATACTCACATCATATATCTCCTTTTCCTTTTCCATTACTATCCTTCTACTCTGACTTCCCCATCATAGGTATCCTTTATCACTAAATACATAAGGAAATTAGCTGGTTCCTTCTCTAGGACTGAGATTTGATCCATTATTGTAGATGAGTCCCTATTCTTAGTCTCCTTATTATTCAGCTCAACAGGTTCAGCCTGGGGACTAATATTATCCTCTTTCACCTCCTTCTCTATTTGAGTTTGTTCTAAAGACTTAGATTCCTTGATACCTTTTTGAACTCATTCTTTTCTATATTTCTTTAGGACACTAACTTTATTAAGGCATTTCTTTTCACAATGCCCCAACTTTTTACAATGGAAACAAGCAAATGGGATGGGTTCATATTCGATCTTCTACTACTAGGCTCCCAATTTAGATTGAAGTGTAATGGAATCTACCATATCAACCCCCTGAATGACTCCCACACAAATTCTGGCATAAGTCAATCTCCTTCTTAACACTATCACTAGATCCATTGATAGAAGCTATCCAAAGGTATTGGTTAATCTTTGGAAAACATCTTCTACCTGGAATCAAGTGGCATTCCTTGTAGTTTAACCCAAACAAGGGCTTGGGCAGTCAATTCATTTTAAATACTTAGGTTAGAGCTCCACTTTTGTAAGATTATGGTATGCTTACCCACTAACCATGATTTACTACACAAGATATTTCTACTATCTTCATCGCATGAGAAGCAGAAGGAAAGGCTACCTTTTGACATAGCAACAACATCAACCTATCTCTTCAAAACCCATTGCCTTTTAACAAGGGCTCTGACTATCTCAATATTCATTCTAGATCCCAAGAATCTCCCCACAAGGGTATTATACATTCTAGATCTATTCATATCAATGATTTGATTTGGGATTTCCAAAATAAATGAGCCTTGCTCAGTAATAGAGACATTCATTACTCGAGGGAATGAAGACTTACCAGTCACCTTGATGCTAAATAAACCTGACCATTTTTTTGCAAGAATTGACATAGAAATAGCTAAACTAGGTTCCCCCAGCTCCCCAGGTACCCCATCTCCATCAGGTTCCTTCCCTTGTTGAACTATCTCTATAGTCACCTCATGTTGACCTCTCTCTCATGACGGACCTCCAATAGCCCCATTTAAAATTTGAATTCCAACTTTCGTGCTCATAGCCCCAACTCCACCTGCTCTAGCTCTCACTCTAATCATTGATTAAGTAAAAATAGTCTTTGAAAGGACTTGAAACCTTTTACAAAGACAAAATAAAATTAGCAATAAAAGTCCAAGAGAAACTGTGCATCAACACCAAAAAGAAAAACAAGCAAGAACAAAAAGCCCTAAAAGATTAGTTATTTATCTTATTAAATTTAGTTATTTTTATTTTTTTAACACTCATATCCAATCTTATTACTATTTTTACTTGATGAAGGAAGGAGTGGATGTTATCCAAGTGGCCTATATACCAACTTCACAATGGGTTCCCTCAAATTTTACATGTACAAGTTTGTGCCATAAAGGCTTATGGAACATTGACCCCTATCTTATCTTAGGACAAAGATCTATTGCTTGTATCTATACAAGCCCATACTTAGTAATATTACTACCTTTCCTATTTAAGTCATTGGATTTTCCTTTAGCTAGGGTTTCCCTAGTTAACAAAATATGGTGTTATAAGTTTCTTTGTTGTTTATTCTTTATTGCTATTCAGTTTTCTTGTTTATACATGTTTATGGTTTACTATTGGAATCTAAAGTAGGACAAAAAGTGTTGAAATATTGATTCACCCCTCTCAATATTCCCTATTTCTAATATCTTAAATTCTTAAATAAGAAGTATGTTTGGAAGTTACCCTTAAGAAATAAAACCTTGTTTAGATACCATCCTAAATAATTATTTCTTTTGTTAATGTACAACCTTATCTTATTCAGAAGATAAAAATAGGTTCAAGAGAAAATCAGATGTGATTCTTTGGCCAATTTTTGTCAGCAAAAAGTAATGGAAGTTTTGAGCTCTATGTAACCACATCAGCCTCTAATGGCTAGTGATATTTTCAATACCATAAGAAGACTTTGCAGACTATACCTATTGAAACCTAATGTCTATTTTGAATATAAGATTGATGTGTTAAAATTGTCACCGTAAACAAGACCTAATGACCTTTGCCATCTCTACAACCTAACACATATTAACATCAAAAGGAATTTCTCTTTTGTCTTTGGTCTTTTCCAATAATTATTTGAATGCAAGTATTAAAGTGTGAAGAAAAATTGTAGCATAACTTAATAGTAAAAGGGAAAAAATCAAAAATAAAATCAAAAGTTTTGTTCCCACGTTGTTATCCTACAACTTGTGTTTTAATTGCAATATTGATTTTAGACATTATTATAATTGGTTAGTTGTGAGGATATTAATTTTCTATATGTTTATTAACCCAAGATGCTAGGTGGAAAATATTGAACCTCTATCAAAAAATAATTCTCTATGTTTTGGACCTCTTTTCATACCACCTTATGCAAACTTGGTTATATTAGGAATCATTTAATTTTTATTTTTATTTTTTTAATTAGTTGCTTTAATTTGATATCTATATTGATTCTTTTAATAAATTTATGTATATTTTATCTTACATGATAGATCGCTTGCTTGATGTAAGTATAGAATAATTTTTTGAAGATAATCCATATTAGACTTCATTGATACAATGAATCTTTATACTAATATGAATAATTTATTATGCATAATTGGGAGAAATTTCTTGAGGGAAGGAACAAGCCAAAGTGATATAAAATTATAAATTAAATATAGAATTTTGAAGGTAGATATTTGTTTAATTGTTTGTGATAAATATATAAAAGTTCAAGACAAAAATGTAGTTTAATTTATTGAAATTTGTTATTGATAGATGTCACCTAGGATTTTAAAACTCCCTTTCTAATGAAGGGATTCTCAAAATTCTAGAAGGCTCCTAGGGCCTTCCCAAATGTTCACAATACTCTTTGGTTCACTCACTCTAGGTGACCTATCCCAATGATTGCTTATGCATACCCTAAATGCATTGCTTAACTCAAAACCTAGTCTACCTCCATGATGGTCCAAGGAAACCTTTTAGAGGTGTGGAGGTGTTAAAATACATCCAAAAACCATTCTTAAGGGTCAAATTTACCTTACCAAGGGTTAATCTTCCTATCAATATCAAAGAACATGCAATTAGGCCTGGTGGCCTTTTGAGCCCTCAATTAGGCCTATCAATTAGGCTCTTTTAGCTTAACTCTACAAATACACAAACAACATTTTTAAAAAGCTTACTTTCCAAATACCCATTTTGATTTTTCACAATATTTTGCAAGTCTTACCCTCCGACACTTTATGTACATGCCCTAATCAAGAAATGAGGGTTTAACAAGGGTTTTAGTAGTAATTTGAAGATAATCCTTTCAAAACCTTAAAAAATAGACTCCAATACTCCTGCACTTCAACATGCACCTCTTAAGGCATCACTCTAACTCCATATATAGGAAATTGCATTTGAAATTTCACCCCTACAATTTTGCATTTAAACTTTGTGATAACACCTAGCTGGGAAAACCACAGTCTTTCCTAGGGAATCACACTAAAAATAGCAGACTACCACTTGAAAATTCCAACTTGAGAAATATTATAATATGGCACCATATGATTTCAACAAAAGGGAAAATGAGTAGGGAGCCATAATGTATAGATCGCCCAGTTCAGGCTAGAAACTGGTAAAGTACTTGATGATTTTCTAACACACACCAAAACTTAATAACTATCTAAAAGAAATGTATGCAATGAAGAAAAAATATAAACTATGTCAAATAAAAAAAATTACATTTCAATTCATTAACACATAGATTTTCAAGTTGCAATAGAAATTTAGTATCGTAATTTGGTTCTTCCTTCTATCAAGTCTACATCAAAAGAATTTAACCATACAAAATGAATTGGGTGGGCCTGAAAGAAATCACTCCACCTATCCCAACTAATTCTTGGGTACTTTGGGTAATGGTAACTACTTGGGAAATTTTTTTCATAACTTGCACAAAAAGTTGTCAAGTTGCTTACAAAAGTTGCAAAGTTGTCAATTGACAACTTTTTCACCATTGTGTAACTTTAGATTTCTTCATTCTTCTATGAAATATAGTGATGTTTAATGAAACATTTCAAATATTCCTAGACCAAAAGCAAACCTTCCTTGCACTTGGACACTTAATTTGACTATTAGGCCCAATTTGGCCACATTGACAATATTTTGCAAGAAACTTTTGACCAAACTTGGCATAGTCGAAACTTTATCATCCCAAACATATCATAAAAAACCTAACAAACACTTGGACCCCTCTATGATCCCTCATTACATATTTGACTCAACCATGAGTCATCAAGCCAATATTTGACTAGGCTTTCAAATTTACCCTAAGGTGCTCCTACACCAATTTTTCCATGCTTTAGATCACAATAGTAATTTGATGTTTCAATTTTCATGGTTAATAAATTACAAATAATGAACTTGTATGATGAGTATCATTGTCCCTTGGATCTAATAATGAATAGGTGATCATGTAAATGTGCTAATTGCTCTTGTTTATTATCTTAATGCAATATTTTTCAAGGGAATTTTTATGAGCTCTATGAGGTTGAAGTTGAGATTGGTTAGAAATAATTTGACTAAAAAATAAATATAGGGTTGTTGGTAATTGTAGATAGGTAATAATTCAATTATAAACCTTAGAGGAAGAGACTATAAATTATTTTTAAGTTGTTAATTCAATAGTGTCTTGTAGTTCATTAGTATTTATTTCTTTTTGGAATAGGAGATCAATCTGCAACAACAATTGTGTTGAAAACTAATCACTAATAAAAAGAAAATATCTCAACTTATATTTCTTTTATAGTTAAAAGGAGGCTACCTTTCTAAGGGCCCTCTTTCCATTCTAACTAAGTAACAATTGTCCATTTGGATAGGAAAAAAACTTTGTGATGCTTTTATGAACCTTCAACTATCCTCCAAAAGATCAAAATGCCTGTTGAAAAGGGAAAATTATAGTTTATAAATGTCATATATTCATTACCAATTATAATTGTTGAATTATTTTGTGAATGTTTGACAAAATATTAGGGTGTTGAAATTTAGTAATTCTTAGGAGGAATTCCATTATCCAAACTTTGCAATAAGGATATATAGTATGAATTCTACATCAAGTTTGGTAAGTCTATATTTTTTACTCAAATATTTATATTATGTTCATATGTTGTAGCTTAAATCAATTTTATGTTTAAATTTAAGGAGTGGATTATTTTTTATGGAGCAATTATTTTTTAGAAAATGAAAATAAGTTGTGGGAAAGATTGAGGAGGGGAAAGGGATGGGAAAGGGATGGGAAAGAAAAAAGAAGAAAAGCAAAAATGATTTAAAAAATTATTTAAAGATAATAATTAAAATATTGCTTAAAATTAAGCAACAAACATCACAATCTATGGGGTTATTAGTTCTACAAGTTGTGCTACAAAAATGAACAACTACTACTAGCAAAAATAAGCTAAGAAGGAGCATGGGACCTAGTCTTAGCATAGTCTAGCAACCCAAAGTCATGAGTTTCATTAATTTATATGTCTTGGTTGTTTGATTCTTCAAAATATAAGAAAAAAAGTCAATTCAAAATGTTTTAAAATGGGGGAAAAAAAGCTAATTCAAACTGTTTAAAAACCTCTATAAAAATGTTTTATATCTACATTTGTAATTGCCTAATTTTGTTGCTTTCTGGCTCCTTTCTTTATAAGAAAACAACTAATTTTGTCAAGTCCAAGTCTCAATTCTATGCAAAATATAGACTTAAATTACAATTATCAGTTCTTTTTAAAATGTGGAATTAGATTAGAAGAAACTTTTGTTATTCTTCCCCTAAAAATATTCCTCACGTCAAACTAAAACATAATAACATACTAACAAAAATAAGACTACTAGACTACGACTACTGAATGACAAAAAATGGCAGAAAGCATTTTCCATAAGGAGCTATTATGTTTATTTATCTTTGTTAGTTGGAGATAAATAATTCAATGTGTGTTTAAATAACCATAGATATTTAAAAATAGAAGATACATAGGGCCTTGCAATCCCATCTAGTACTACCTTGATTCTTCACACTATTATACAATTGTTTGTATTAGATCTTCTCCTAGACACCCAGATCAAATTAACTATAGAATTGGAAAGCTTGAAAACTCCTTTTTTGGTGAGAGTTGACGTGGTAGCTAGTAGACTACCCTCATTCAAGAACTCCCATTTTTTAAATTAGATTATTATCATTTGTAAAGTGAAGGAACCTCCTCCTTCATTGCAAATCCCCCATTAAAGCTTGTGAGCCATACCAAAGTTGAATCATTGATGTTAGCAAAGCTAATGCCCACAATATAGAATCTGATGTTTCCACTTGGCTGAAATCCTAAACTTTAATTATTGTTAGGGGATTCCCAATATTGTTGTTAACCTAAAACACAGGGCCTAACATTGGGAAACATCTAAATTGTAATCTAAAATGTAAATCTTACCAAGGGGGACACTTGAATTTTTTTCATCTCTCTTTTCCCCTTGTAAGATTTACATCTTTATTTATGATTTAGCCAATTCTAAAATCTTTCCCCTCAATCTACAAACACACCCTCAATAAATATAAATATAGCAATGAAATATAGAATTGGGATTGCCATAATTTGATCCTTATTGATAGGTAACATATTAAGGGTAACATGATCAGCTAAGGTTTTGGATTTAGAATTTTGAGCCTTGTAAGTTGTGTATGTAAAAAATTTAGGTCCAAAATAAAATGTCAAGAAAGTCGACCTAGTCTAGAAAAGTGTGGAAAAAGTCAACCTAGTTCTTCTGACTCCAAATTTGATGAATTTTGTAGAGGACCTATAACTAATTTTGTAACCCCTTATGTGGATCCAAAACTCCACAACCTATTTTTCATCCAAAAGAAAGGGGTAATAAGTTTTAGGGGGTACTATTTTTTTCTTTAATATGCTAATGGTGTTTAAATATATTAAAAATATAAACCATAAGAATTTTTTAAAAGATGTGTGATATTATAGTGGTAATTTTACAAATATTTCCACTATGTTCAAAAAAGAAAACAAGTAAAATGGAAGCATATGAAGCTCCCAAGCCCCATTCCTATCTTCCAATCCTAAATACAAGCTTTGACATGTATGTATGAAAAAATTTACATAGTTTCAATTTGAAAAACTATATTAGATCTTTATATGTAAAAAAAACTTGATCAAAAAGTTTATAGGTTAAAAGCTAAATCGATATTTTTACATGTAAAGAATTCATATGTATGTTTTTGACATAAATTCATACATTTATATGTATATGCATATATAATATACCCATGTGTGTGATAAACAGATCATGGTAGTTTATTTATATCTTTGGATGGTAAAAAGAGTTAAGTGGTCAAGTTTGCAATATAATAAATATAAAGAGCTTAACTAAAGTCTCATAAAAACTATACAAAAAGACAAAATTTATGCTCATTATTGTTGAACTCAACAAAAGATAATATCACTTTGGAAGAAGCACAAACCAAATCTTGCAATGCTTGTACAAGAAACTTTTTCATTACAAAAAAATCTAAGAGAAATTTATTATTAGCTTACAAGGAATGTGAATTGTGATTACTATTGACTAATATATTTTTCTTTTAAAACAATTATTAGGTTTATGACACTATTTTTCTTCAAAATAATAACAAACTATAAACAAATAGTTAGGCAAAATATTATTTATCCTCTCTTTGAATTTTAACAAGAAGACATACTTGCATCATGTTCCTTCCATAATGTTTTATATTGAAGTTCAAGTTGTAAATAATAGTAATACTATTAGCATAAAGCATAAGTTCTTTGAATAATAACTATAGAGATGATATAGTATTTATTTTGATAAATAATAATGGGAAAACAAGAAGACACAATTGCATCATGTCCCTCCCATAATGTTTTATATTGAAGTTCAAGTTGTAAATAATAGTAATACTATTAGCATAAAGCATAAGTTCTTTGAATAATAACTATAGAGATGATATAGTATTTATTTCGATAAATAATAATGGGAAAAAATTTCCTTGAATCATTTACATTTAAATGTTTTTTCTTAGTAAAAAACAAAATATGCATTGTATCTAATTGCTCTCAATTAGAAAAACTTATATCATGTTATGTGGACATAGTTGTCCTTCATATTGAAAAATTGACTTACGATAATGGGGTCTCTAAGCTTTGGTTGGAGGGTGACTCAATGAACATAGTTAAATGACTAAATGGTTCTTCTAGTCCCTCTCGGACCAAAATTTATGTTGTGGGGGCTGGCTTGGTGGCTTCTTGGTGCTTTTGTGTGATTGTGGCTCAAAAACCACTACCCCTTTACCTTTTGATAACATCATAAGGGAAACTATTGAAATCCTTAAGTCTATGGACAAATGTCACATTACTCACCCCTATCATGAATCAATCATGGTGGTTGATTCAATTGTCAATGTGGTGGTTAGGTGTGATCAAAGGATGATATGGAAGGGAAGTGTGAATTTACCCAAGGATGTCATATCATGCATTGATTATGACATTGTTAATGAAGGAAGGAGTAATTATTAATGAGAATGAAGGTACTTAGAGGTGATGGATTTTTTATTATGATACATGGGAAGGTGAGAAAGTAATGTATTAACAATTATTTCTCCATTCTCTTACATGTTTTTTGGGTGTTTTTGAGAGCCATAGTTTGTGATTGTGATCGGTCTTTGTATGTGAGTGTGAATTTCTTCTACTATAGCTATCTATTTAGAAAGAACGAAAATCAAAACATGGGTAGTCACTATGGGAGATGAGAACCTCCAAATTATGATAAATGGAGATAATGCGTGGAGATTTGAGATATTTGGAGAGGGGTGGCTTGATTACCTTCATGGAGAAACTCCATGGTGAAAATCTAGAAGTTGATCAATTAATCCTAAGGATAGAATGAGGGCATGTTGAATGTTGGTAGCCAAAATATCACCATCACTGAGTATCTCATTTCTAAAGTTACTAGTACTCCAATCATGGGCAAGAAATTCTATAGAGACCACAAATTCTCAGACATCGTTATTGAGGAGTTTCCCAAAGAGAAGGGTGAGAGTGAAGCCCTCATTAAGCACAAAGGTAAAACCTATTTTTGATCTAATTATATCAAGACGCTTTGGCTTTTTTTTTTTGTGTGCTATTGTTTGCTATGTTACTTTGGATGAGAGATCTTCAAGGATTTTTTCATACCATTATAGGCATGGCATTAAGATTTACATTCTATTTTACCTTTACTCATTATTAGTACTAGTATTAATAGGTTGAGGGAGAAAAATCTTACCAACCCTCCCCTCCATGATGGCCTAAATATTTCTCATTTATGAGCACAATAAAAATTATTTTGTACGAAATTTATTGAGTTCAAGGGCATGAAGGAAGATGATGTGGAGGTTTCAAAGGAATCTCAAGGTTTCTCTAAAATAAAGATAGTGAGGGAATGCACTCAGAGGATAAGGAAGTGGTGAAAAAAAGTAATGGTAAGGGAAAGGGTTCTTCCTTCAAGGCCCCTCTGAAGTGCCATGAGAAAATTTATAAAACCTCCTTGAGCAAGAAGCAAACCAAGTAATTTGTAGATTTTAATGAGGACTACTTTGAGGAGGATTATGATATGGAAACTAATATTAAGGATATTAGTTCTAGTAGAAGAAAGCAAGGGAAGGAGTTGCATAAGAATTTGAAGAAGGTTAGCCTATCCATGAAGTATGGTAGGACCCCTATAACCCAAAAAAAAGCCAAAGTTGTTATTTCTTATAATGAGTATGAAGAGGAGGGTGATAATATGGATACTGACATTGAAGAAGAGGACACAAGAATAAACATTAACCAATTAAGAAAGAAGCAAAAAGTTGGGAAAATAAATATTAAGGCTAGCAGAGGCTTAGATTCCCCTATGAATCTCATTAGATATTAGTATGGAGATGACTTTCCTATTGAGGAGGACTAGGATGTTGACATCACCCAAACTACTTAGGCCAAGGTTTCTATTAAGGACTCTCCTACTCCTTCTAAGTGTAGGAGAATGGTATGGAAAAACTTAAATATGAACTTAGTGAAGCTTGGTATTGCAAGGGAAAAAATTAACCTTGTGGTTGGAGAGGTAGAGCTAAGAAAAGTGGAAATCTAGGAGCTTATCGACTGCTCAATGATTATTCTTAGTGACCAAAGAAATGAGGAGAATATAGATGTCCTTAATAATGTCAAGAGTAGTTTATTGGATAACTTTAGATCCATTGGGTGGTTGTTGCATCAAGTCATTGACTTGAAGGATGAGATGAGTTCTCTAGAGGGAAGGATTAATAGCCATAAGTATCATGATACTACTAAGAGGGAGAGTCCAATGTTGGGCTCTTTGAATGATATGGTGGGCTTTTTCAAGTTGGATGTTGGAATTCTTTAGAATAACTAAAAGTGGGCGAATCAGTTATCCAAGGTCTATATGTACAAGTAAAACTTTTTAGTGCTTAATAGATCCATATCCATAAAACCTTAATATGCAAGCATCCATCAAATCATTCAATACCTTAACTTAGTGGATTATTGTCCTAGGTCAAAATAGCTTTGTAGAAATGTAAGCATGAAATACCATAAGCACATTCACATAATTTAACACAAGGATTTTACATGAAAACCCAATTTGGGAAAAAAACACTAGTAACATGCTACTCAATTTCACTCTTCTTAAGTGATGCCCTATGAAAGGCCAACCCTGTTAAACGTTATAATACACATTGTTAAATGTGATCTAGTTAGAGAATTTCAATCACCCTATTAGGAGTGAGCCTTGTTAAAGGACTATAGAACATTTCATTAGAATGTCACTCGGTTAAAGGATTTAAAAATGATTGTTAGGTCAACCTTAATCCAAAGGATTTTATCCACACTAGTACAATTCTTAGAAAGCAATAGTACGACTTGATCTAATAAAAAATTACAACTCACTTGCAAATTATAGATCTCTGGTTCAGTCCTCCATTCTACTTGGTATTAATTTTCTTCAACTCTAATAGTTTTTTCACCCTTCAAGCATTCAACCCTTTAAGCCTTCTTGTTTTGTATGCCAACTATAGTCTTTTCTATTTGGCCACTAGATGAAACAATACCCTAGACTCCTTGTAGGTTCTCGCACATGACAACCTTTGCTTTTGGCCAACTATTTCTATAAATGGATAATTTAGATCTTGTTTTGCTTAACCACAATCATCCATTTTAGGGTTAGGTAAAATCTAATGAATCCATCCACTTTTCCATTTGAGTCCCTCTAGAAACTTCCTCTACAATATTCCTTGAATTCACCTCAAAATGGTTTATCTTGAATTTTGTGCCACCAACTCATCATAGTCACATTCCATGCACTTCACATAATTCAAGAAATAAAATTAGTCAACTTAGATTCATCAAATCTTTGATTTAACACTATTTGTTGTCACTTGGCATCTATACTGTTCTGTCACTCGGCCAACACTTGTTCACTTGGCCAACACTAAAGTTTACTGATACTCAATACCAACTAAAATTTACTCGGCATATACTAACTTTCACTTGGCTTGCACTATTTTTCATATTTTCTTGGCACCTCTTAATTTTCACTTGGCTTCTACTATTTTTTGCTTAGCTTGCACTGATTGCTTGGCAAGTATTGGCAAACACTTTTCTTACTTGATCATCTTCCAATCTTAGCTTGAGTAATCTTTCATTTTAACTTTAATTAGATAAATAATACACTATAGCATCAATGTCATACTTGGTCTTAGTGCACCTTTTATACACCAAATAACTCAACCTTTCTCTAGTTTCTCTTGTTATCTCCTCTTTTCAAATCCTCTAAATCAATCAACCACATGATAGAATTCAAACCAAAAAGTAATTGTCTCACCAACAGGTAGTAGCTTTGTCATCATTGACAAAATAATGATTGTTCCATTACAAGTTCTACACTTCAAAACAATCTCTTTTCAACATTGGAGGCCAAGGTGTTGAAGTTGGATAACAAGGTAAATAGCATTGAGAACTCTCTAAAAATAATTTTTTATTAGAGTTATTAGATTCTCAAGGTCTCCAATGAGAATGTTGAGCTTCTCATCAGTAAGTTGGAGAGTACTCCTAGGGAGAAGGTTGTTGTTGTTGAATATCAGTCAAGTTTAATACACTTATTTAGTTTGTAAGAATCTACCAAGCTTATTGTATAGTTAACAGTGTTAACCAAGCATTTCAGTTGTCACCAAGTTCTATATTTGCTACCAAGTCCTTTGGACAAATTCTAATGTATGTCAAGTTCACCAATGCAAACTGAGTTGTGCAGTGCTTACCAAGTTCGCAGTTAATGTGATGTGAATCGAGTGTTAACCAGGCTACTTTGTGTTAACAAAGTGACTCAGTTTATACTGAGCTTGAGGTGATAGTGTTTATGAAGCTATGCAGTGGTAAACAAGTGATTCAGTTTATATGTCGAGTTTCATAGTATTCACCAAGTCACCAATGCAAACTGAGTTCAAGACTATTTGGAAGTGACCAGTATGGACCGAGCTTCTACATCTACTAAGTCCATGATGATGATGAACATTAATAGTGGATGTTAAGTATTAGAATCTCACCAAGTCAGTCTTTAGAACTTGAGTGTCTGCATTTGAATCAACTTTGTAATATTTGTGTAAACTTGTATTGTGGCCAACTTTGTAATTGCATAATTCAATTAGTATATATGTAATGTATTGTATCACATCCAAAGTGTGAATTTGTGTATGAATATATGCATGGAATCAATGTGATCATCAAAGAAGAGCAAAAAGTGAAAATTAAAAAGGCTACAACAGTATAAGGAGCAACAAAGATTCATCTATCACAACAAGGTGATCTATACACTTAAAGGAATCTCATTTACCAAACCAAGTTGTAGATTAGAGATTAGCTACTACTTCATCCTAATAGATTAATCAAATCCTCTAACAAGGTGGACCTATCAGTCCTTATTGCTCCTAATAGGGTAGATCATCAGAAGCGATCAATGTAAGCCTTAATAAGTCAAATTTATACAATAGTAGTAAAGCTTGTGGGTATCATCCCCACCCCAGTTTTACTTTCTATTTGGAAGGTTTTTGAGTCACCAAATATTTGTGTCAAAGTGTTATGCTTTCATGTTTTTCAGTTTCTCATGCATGCAATTAGACTAGAGTATTGGATTAATTATTGATTGGATTAAAATTTTATAAGTTTTAGAAGTTACTAATTCACCCCTCCCCTCTTAGTAACTTAGCCTTTAAAAATATTTTCAAAAATTGGTATCAGAGCTTTGTGGTTCTCAGAGAAAAGTTTAACAACTCAAGCAAAGATCAAGGCCATGGAGATATTTAGAGTTGACAAGGCTATTGAAAATAAGAAGCTAGATTTTAAAAATGGCTATTGTCCAACTCAAGAAAGCAAAGGAGAAACTCTCTCAATCCCTAAAAAGAAGAAAATATCTTGCAATTCAAATGAATGATCATCTCTACATTGAAGAAAGAATTGAAGACCTTCATTCAAGAAATCCAGATGAAGCCAATGAAGCAATCAAAGAACTTCTAGAAAAGAATGGTTCACTGCAAGAAGAAGAAAACTAAGAAGAGAGGAAGAAATTTAGCCAGTAACGCTATGTGAAGTTATGGAAGAGAAATACAAGATAAGTGAAGTGATAGAAGGAAAGAAAAATGAAATCCAACACCTATCCCATTAGCAAGAAAACTTCATTGATCAGCTCTCCAATGCAAATGAAAAAATTATGAGCCTAAGATCTGAAAATGAAAGATTGTAGAATGACCTAAACTCTAAAAGACAAATCAATGAAAGAATGATGAAATCCCAATCAAACATGAATCAGTTGAATGAGCAAAATCTCTATAGACAAAAAGGAAAAGCAGGAATTGGATATACAAAAGAAGGAGAATCATCCAAGCAAGGAGTTCAAAAGAATCAAAGACCTACTTGCAATCACTATGGTAAGATAGGTCATACTTCAAACATATGTTGGAGCAATGGAAAAGCAAAATTCAATGGGAAATGTTACAATTGCAATAAGCATGGTGATAAGGCTAATGAATGCAAAGAGAAACCAAGATTTGAAGGTAAATGTCACAAATTCAAGAAGCATGGGCACAAATCATCAGAATGCAAAACCAAGATATTACAACACTTAGTGCAGATGTCATTACTATGGAGAATTTCAACATTTTGGAATAAATTGTGTAAAACATCATATGAAGAAAAGAGATGCTACTAAAAGATGTTTAATTTGTACTAAACTTGGTCATCTTGCCAAGAACTGCATAAATGCTGGTAGAATTGAAGATGAAAAGAAGGCAAAACCTGATAACATATGAAAATAGATGGCACAGCAATGGGTTCCAAATTCTACTGAGAATGCAAGTCCAAACAATGATGAACAAGTCACTCAAGAATTGGGTGGCTCCATAATTTCCACTTGGTCTCTCAAAGGGGAACTAGGACTAGGCTACCAAAGAAGACATTCAAATAAGTTCTAGTTGAAAAGAAAAAAGATCCATACCTGTATTCAAAATACAAAGGGATCACTAAGTGAAAGGGTACCAGTTACTACCAAGTTACTTTCCTTATCAAGTGAGGTTGGGTCACAGACTCTACCAAGCTAGGTCGGGAGTAACCAAAATTTCATATGGTTATCAAATGATGGGAGACTCTAAGGAAGTGGATGACAGTTTGTCAGTTTGATCTACCATCCATACCAAGATTTTACAGCAAAATTTAATAAAAAGAATGGAATTGAAGTCATTTTCACCATGAAATTTCAAGAGCTATTGCATAGTACAATTTTCAAGAGCATCCAAGGGATTTGAGCGAATTGTTATCAAAAAAATTGAATTCTCTCAAACCCTATTGAGTAAAGATGGTATCTAGTAGTAGCAAGGCAAAGTGAGGTTCAAATATGCTAGTTTTTGGTGAATGGAAGGCTTCAGACTTCAAGCTCACTCCTTACATCACCAAAGCCCTACATCTGAGTAGAGCACAGTCTCAAATCCCTCCAAAGGTACTGTTGATTAATGACATTCATTCTCATTTCAAATGCATAATTCAAGTTATTGGTACTTTGGAAATGGATAAATCCCTAGAAAATTTGTGTGTTAATGGTGTCTTGAAACCCAAATATCAACACCTCGAGACTAAAGGGTTAACTCATATTCCTCATATGCCCCATGAATTTCAAGTAAAATGGATTAGGTTTATTCTCAGTCAGGTGCAAAATGGATAGTTATGGTTGGAGCAACTAGTTTTAATCATGAAGAAGATGATTAATAGAATCACTAGTCTCCCAATGTTGGCTAAGGCTAAAATGACCAAAACCCTAGCAAAATGGCACACTAGAGGCATGAAAATAAGCAGTGTCACTAATATGGAATTAAAGTTTGGTATACATATCATTGCACATAAGATCTATAGTTCAGGCTAGTTGAATAGTGTGTCGTGTGAAACAATTGATCTTGCATACAAGGTAGTGAAGGACAATCTTTCTCTTGACCTTGCCGAGCTTTTATTGAAACAGTTCAACAAAAAAATGGAGAGCATCAAGACGTCAAAAAAAAACTCGTGTAAGTTTGGCTCTCTATTGACTTGTTTATTCTTTTATGTTTAGAAATTCTTCACTTCAAAAGGATCAATTGTATGCAGAAAAGATGTGATAGTTCTCTACCAAATTAATGAATACATTGTTGAGATGGGAGAGAATTATAATAGTATCATGAATAACTATTTTGATGCATTTAGAGAGAAAATGAATAATAGATTCAATATTCCAAGAAAATTAGTGGAAGACTACAAGGATGATGTATGTTTCATGGTAGATAGTGATAAGGTATACATGCAAGTAGTCAAGCCTAGACTTGCATGGATGAAACCTCTTGGATATGAAGTTAATATAGATAAAACTAAGGATATCATTGAGGCACTTGTAAATGAACTAGTTGATCCCAAGGCTACATATTTTGGTACATATGATGAAGCCAAAGCTAGGATAGAACTAGAAATCAGGCTCCCTCAGGCAACAAACAAAGGCAAGAAAAGAATTGTCAAGTTGAAAACTAGTTCTACACTTTTGTTGACCAAGGGAAAAGGTGAGGATGAAGAAGTAGAGAATGAAGAAGAATCAGAGGAAGAGGAAGCATTGAAGAAGAAGAGCAAGGTAATCATTACCAAGCCTGCCAAGCCATCCACTGTTGTGTTTACCAGGAGATGCTCAAAGAAGAAAGCTGATAAGGAAAGAGGAGTTATAATATTCAGAAAACCTCCACCCACCTTCCAAGATAGACTGAAAGAATTGCAGGAAGGGGCCAATATAAAAAAATTTAAAGGATTAAAGTATGAAATTAGGACTAAGGAAGAACAAAAGTAGATTAAAGACCTGGTGACAGACAAAATGGGTAACTAGAAATACTCATCAAACTAGCTTACTTCTCAACTTCCTAATATTTTGATGGATAAGATAAAGCCAAGATAGAGATTTTCCATGCAAACTATAAAATACATCTATGGGAAAACCCTAAGGCATCTTTTTCCAAGCTTAACAAACAAGGAGATTAAGGAACCTCTAAAGAAAAATGAGAAGAAATTAACTCTAAAATTCAATACTTTTCTGGTTTCGGTAAAAGATATTGAGCATGTTGTAAGGAATGCAACAAATACCTGGAAGAATATATATCTTCTTCACAAACCAAGCAATTTTTCTGTTGAAGTCAAAGATGATGATAATGATGATAAATATGAGAAAGATGACAAGGAAAATGTTGAAGAGACAACACATTTTGATAATAAAGAGGAACAGGAGCAAGAGGCTACTGAGGAAGAAACACAAGATGATGAAGAAACTGACCTAGTCAAGATTGTTGCAATGGTTATAGCCTTACTTCCTCATTCTCCAAGTAAGGTATTGACAACATCAATCATGGAGATAGCCTCTACAAGATTGATTGTGACTACCACTGATAACACTAGCATCCAATCAATCTTTACACCAGCTTAGCTTAGCACATCATTGACTAAAGTGACCTCCACTTCATCTACCAAGCTGCAGACTCTTCCCTCTTCTACCATGTTGGCTACAACAATTTTGGACACATCAATTTTGGCTACTATAGGTATTTCTACAATAAATGCAGTATCAATTTTTGTGGCTAGTTCTATTATTTATACTTTTGTTTCCATTCCTAGTAAGCAAGAAATAAGTGTAAGGGAAATTGAGACCAAGTCTCAATCAAGCGCAAAATATTTAGGCCAAGGAAAAGAAAAGGAGGAGGAAATAGACCTTGATTAGGATATAGTGATCCCAAATTGGGACATATCCAAATTCAATCCAGATCAAATGCAGACATTTGGTGAACTTCTCCAAATGAAAGCCAAGCAGCAGAGGCTAAGAGAGGAAAGGGACAAAGAATTTAAAATCATTGAGGATGCCAAGAATATTTTGGCAGAGGCTATAGGTATAGAGGTTGATTCATCTCAACCAATTTTTTTTAGCTAGCAAAGGTAGTCCAGAGGTTCAATGAATATTTGGATGGACAGGATAAGTTACTTCAAAAGGTAGAGAAAAAGTTTGAGAATAAGGTCTTAGAGCACATTGCTCAGCAAATTGCAATCTACCAAGTAGAACTCTCTACCATTTTGGGCTCTCTAGAAACCTCCTGTACAAATGTATCATTACTTTTTGGTAAGCTATGTGATATTTCAAATTTTACTAAAGAAATAAAGGACAAATTGTCCAAGATTGATGAAGACCTCAAGGCGAGTGCTCAACAGTTGTAGCTTGACCCCAATTCAAGCTCTACTCATTTCAATAAGATGAAATTTTTGATAGATTTACAAGTAGAATTTCTTAGAGAAGAGGCCAGAATCAGATCTACATGAGTAGATATTCAGAATATGATTCTTCCCAACATGGGTTCATTAAAAAATCATATTGCACATTCCAAAACCCTCACCTATAACAAAAAAAATTCCATAGCAAACCACATGATTGAGTTGTCAGCAGAAGTGCAGATTGCACTATGCACATGTAAGGTCTTGTAGGACAACTAGGACAAAACTTTGGCTATAATACTCAAGGTACATTCAAACTTTTTGTCTCATTTTGGCATTTATATGTAAATATATAGAATAAATCTGTGGCATTATTGTCAAAAAGGGGGAGAAGACATAGAAGATATGGAGAAGATATGGAAATAATAAGGTATGGAGGAGAAAAAGATGTAAGAAAGATGTAAGATTTGATACATAAGCTAAAAAGGCAATGGGGGAGATACATGTGATATAAATGTATAGCAAGTATGTACAGTATATTGTACAGAAGCCTTACCATGTACAAAAATATATCTTACAAAACCAATTTTGAAAAATCTCAAAAAAAAATAGTATACTCTACCAAGCTAGAATAACAAGGTGATGGATAAAGATATTCAGGAAACTTTTTGAATTCAATTTTGGCTAATAAGTGTTTTTGTCACTAATGCCAAAGGGGGAGATTGTTGACATAATAGTTAAGTTTTTTATTAGTGACATACACTTATTTAGTTTGTAAGTATCTACCAAGCTTATTGTATAGTTAACAGTGTTAACCTAGCATTTCAATTTTCACTGAGTTCTACAGTTGCTACTGAGTCCTTTGTACAAATTCCAATGTATGCAAAGTTTACCAATGCAAACTAAGTTGTGAAATACTTACTGAGTTCACAATTAATATGATGTGAGTCTAGTGTTAATCAAGATACTCTTTGTTAACCAAGTGACTCAGTTTATATTGAACTCAAGGTGATAGTGTTTACCAAGCTATGTAGTGGTAAACAAGTGATTCAGTTTATATGTTGAGTTACATAGTATTCACTGAGTCACCAGTGCAGACCAAGTTTAAGACTACTTAGAAGTGATCAATATGGATCGAGCTTCTACATCTACCGAGTGTATGACAATGATGAGCATTGACAGTGGATGCCAAGTATCAGAACCTCGCCGAGTCAATCTTCAGAACTCAAGTGTCTACATTTGAGCCAACTTTTTAATATTTGTGTAAACTTATATTGTGGCTGACTTTTTAATTGCATAATTGGATTGATATATATGTAATGTATTGTATCACATTCAAAGTGTGAATGTGTGTGTGAATATATGCATGGAATCAATGAGATCATCAAAGAAGAGTAGAAAGTGTGAATTACAAAGGCTACAGCAGTATAAGGAGCAACAAAGATTCATATATCATAGCAAGGTGATTTATACACTTAAAGGAATCTCATTCAGAAAACCAAGTTGCAAATCAGAGATCAGCTACTACTTCATCCTAATAGGTGAATCAATCAAATCCTTTAACAAGGTATACCTAATAGTCTTTTGCAAATCTCTTTACCGAGTGCATACTTCATTGCATGCTTGTAAATCCTCTACCAAGGTGGACCTAGCAGTCCTTATTGCTCCTAATAGGGAAAATCATCAAAAGTGATTAATGTAAGCCTTAACAGATCAACTTTATACTGCAGTACTAAAGCTTGTGGGTATCATACCCACCCCAATTTTACTTTATATTTGGAAGGTTTCTAGGTCACCAAATCTTTGTGTCAAAGTGTTATGTATGCTTTCATGTTTTTTAGTTTCTCATGCATGTAATTAGACCAGAGTATTGGATTAATTGTTGATTGGATTAAACTTTTAAAAGTTTTAGAAGTTATTGATTCACCCCTCCCCTCTCAGTAACTTAGCCTTTAAGAATATTTCCAACAATTGTTACTATTCCTAAGGATCAAGGTGATTCTAATGAAAGTAAGGAAGGGATTGGGAGGAGGACCAAATAAAGTACAAGGAAAATGGTTGTGGCAGCCTCTTCTAATTTTAACCAAATCAGGGATGTTGCAGAGAAGATGGACCAACTAGAGAAGTAGGTTGTGGAGCTGTTAAAGAAAATTGGTTAGTTCCTATATGGTGTCCTTTTCTCTTTTTTTCTTTTATGTTTTCATTTTAGTGGTCGGTGTGTTGTTCTTTTATAGTTGGTTTTTGTTCAGTTGTTAGCTCTATCCTTTTTGTCTTATTTTGCTTAATGGGATTAAATTCTTATGTTTAAGATCTCTTTGTAGAGGGTTTTAGGGGCCCTTCAAAATATGTTTTCTTAATCAAAAACATTATGACAAAAATATTTAGCATAGTAAGTCATGATCCCTATTGAAAGGGTAGTTATTAGTTTGATTCTTGCCTACAAATAATTGGAAATAACAATGATTGAGAATGGTTAGAAATAAAATAACATACATAGACACATGCTATTGGTGTTGGTGTAGATGTTGTTTATAGCATTTATCTAGTAATTACCAGAGATTACTTTAGTGGTGTATCTTCACCTTTTGGTGATCCTGTCTCATGGGTTGATCACAAATCGACGAATAGTGCATGAAACATAGGTCAACCGCGTCGCCAGATATTTATCAAATTTGGGTTCAATGCCTATGGTAGTCACCCATTAGTTATCACATGATTGGTCAAAAATATCTGTCCAATCGCCAATGTAATATACATTTTGGATACATGTATTTTAAACATTTTTCCATCATTTGCATGTTGTTTCTTATTGGACAACATTCTTTTTCCATTACAATTTTCCCTTGGATTGGGCATCACCTACCATTTTCCAAATGTGTGTCAACCACCAGCCCTATTTAACCAATTGTTTCCTATTGTGGGCTTGCATAGGAAGGTGTGTTTTGCCTACATTTGGAATTCCCTCTTATTAATCCCACATAATTCACCAACCTAGATTAGACTATGAGATATTATTATTCTACACAATTTCTTCTTTTATGGTCTAAAGACTGGCATTTCTTATTGTTGTCAAAGTTTTGGAGTGTTGAGTGCATTGCCCATTGACTCATGAACTATGGTTTTCATAAAAGGCAAGTGATTTTTAATTTATTTATAATTGTGACAGTGGTACTAGTACTAGTTATTTTTTTGGTTTTACTATCCAGTATCCACTGGTGACTAGACATCTCACATGCTAAGATAGCCTATAGGTTTGCGAATTTTATTGGGTAGTACTGTAGACTATAATACCATAGAAATAGTACCCTTGTTATGAGAATGAATCATATTATTGTTATTATATGTAGTCTAAGTAGTCTACTGTCACTGTTCACAGTCTTTTATTCATTACTATTTGAGTCTTTTGTTGAACAACTAAGTTGATTTATTTTTTGCAAGCTTTATCGATTTGCAACGTCAAACAAGAGGGGTAACAAGGGTTCCATTAGGATCCCTGAAAGCCAAGAGAGGCCACCATTACCAAAACGCAAAATCATATTGGCATATTTTGGTGGTGGAAATGTTGGCAACCTACAAGATTCACAAGTTAGATCTCCAATTCTCATTGAAAAAGGAGATCCATCACAAGTTGAGACCATATTGAATAAGTTCAAGTTGGTGAACCTAATATCTCAATCGAGGAAAAACTTGAACATGATTTGGAGGCACTTCCCCTAAGTAGGGAGTCACAAACTAATATTATAGAGTTGGAATTAGTTAATGACTAGTCAAGTGAGAAAACCAAAAGTGATTCCATAAATCATGTTCATGCACAAAAGGGGGAAAAAAAATTGGAATCAAAAAAAGATCGATCTCATTGGGATCTATCCAAAAGAAATTTTCAATTAGAATGGGTGGAAAAGTACTAGTTCATTGAACCAGTGGCCAATCCAATTGATGGTGAGCCTCCTATAGAATGTAGATGTAAGATTTGCACAGAGATAACAAAGAAGGAGAAGAGGCTACAGCTTAAACTTGATACTATAGAAAAGCATATCGGTAAAGTTTACAAAAAGGAAACTATGGATGGAGTTAAAAAAATCTATGCTAACTTGGAAAATAAAGGACAACTATCTACATATTAGGAATGCCAAAATACACAAGTTACACAAGTAATTATGGGAGAAGTGTTCTACAGTAAAAGGTTTCGTTAAAGATTTCATTTGGAAAGCAATGGAAGTGAAAAATATGGGGAAAATAGTTTAATTAAGTGTGATCTTTTATATTTTGAGTAGAGGACATCTTATAATGGACTACCCTTCAATTACTACCTTATTGCACTTTTTTTAAGTTTGAAACTATCTGAACAGTCACTAGTTAGTAAATAGTAGGTGGGAATGGGCTAGTTGTCTTACACAGGTGGAAAAAGAAGATATGAAGGAAAAAATAAAACACTCATATTTCATTGCATTGTCTCTAGATGAAGTTACAGCAATTGATAATACTTCTTAAGTTTGTATGCATGTTTATATTGTAAATGATCTTCATTAACCCTTTCTACTATCTGTTGATAAAGTGAATTGTAGTGCGACAATTGAAAATTTATATGATTTATTAAAGAGTATTATAATTGAATGCAGAGATTTGGATAACATGGAGATTGCCAAAAGTTGGTGTGTGTTGGAGCGGATGAAGCTTTGATTATGCAAGGTCATAAAGGTGGTCTTTGCAAAAAGATCAAGAATGATTTGGCACCCTATGCTATTCCCATTCATTGCATGGCACATCCAATGAATCTAGCTTTTGGAATTGTCAGCAATTTTGGTTGTGTAAATAAAGTGGAATCTCTAATCAAAGATATTTACCAATACTTTTGTCGAAGTCCAAAATGAGAAAAATTTCAACACTTTGCTCAAGGACTTACTGATGGGAGGAAGCTTCTTAAAGACAATGATACCAAATGGATCTCTTTAGATAGACTAGATTATCAAGTATTCTCTAAAAATCTATCATTTCTTGGACTAATCCACTCTATGCGAGACAGATTCCCTCAGCTATATTCAAGTTTAACTAATGTTAAGATACTCTTAACTTTAGCAGCTATTCTCCCCATGCTACAAAACATTAGAAATATTATTAAAAAGGTTCAACAAAGAGTTATGTACATTGTAAAATGTAATAAGTTGTGTAAAATGACATGTAGTAGCCTGGATACTCTATATCAATTACTATCATTAGATGAATCAAAGTTTGCAAAGTGGATAGAAATCATAGATTTGAACAATCTTGGGGACTTTTTACATATTGGTGCAAATGATGAGGTATGTACCAAGGTACATGGAGTTGACATACCAATGCAGTACATGCATGCATCAACCCCAACTCCAACCCCAACAAAGCAAGAAGCAAAGTAGAATCAGAACCAGAGAAGGTACTTTCACATATTACAAGTGAAGACTTCAAGAAGATCAAAGACTTTGTGCTTGACTCTGTCAAGCAAGTTTGCTATAATATTTCATCAGAAATTAGATTTAGATTCCCTCCAGAGGAAATGCTCAAAGTAATGTCTATTATTTTTCTTCAATATTGGTATCTAAACTGTCTAACTGATTTTTGAAGAAGGATGAGGACTTTGATTCAGCATTTTTTGTAAACCTAAAGTAATCAATGGAGTAACTATAAATGGAATTTTAGATGAATATTGGCCAAGAGATCAATCATATTCTTTTACAAGCATAATGAGAAAACAATATGATCTTATGGAGAATCTAAATAAAGAGGGAGTGGTAACAAAGCTTTGGAAAAACCTTGGTCAGAGAAATTAGTTGAGAGAGTCAATACCAGAATACTTCAATCTTACCAATTTATGTTTAACAATGATATTGGGTTTAGTGGAGGATGAGAGAGTTTTCAGTACTTTGGGCTTCCTGAAGTCAAAGGTTAGAAACAAATTAGACAAAAATTTGGATAATTGTTTGAGGCTCTATAATTATAGGTATCAAGTAGATAGTTTCCCTTATGAAAGACCTCTTAGCATTTGGAGTGACAAATTTGGAAGAAGGGGGATGGCCAACATTTCAAACCCAAGTGGCAGTGGTGGTAGTGGCAATGGCAGTGGCAGTGGTTCATGTCCTGATATTGGAAGCAATGAAGATGATGTTGACTTTGGCATACATACTGACACTAACAGTAAATCTAAAGAAAACACAATGAACAATGAAATGTTATATGCAATAAATCAGGAGGATTCTAATGATAGTGATGTTGAGCTAGTCCAGGCAGAGTGGCAACTATAGTAGCTTCTCAACTTCAAGTTCTAACTTCTGCATGAGTCAAGTAGTAGGCTAGTAGCTATGATCTAAGACTCTATCTACTAATGAATTATGTTTGTAGAAGTTAATTTATAGCCTTCATTCACTATCCTTTTATAGATGCTTAAATTTTTTTTTAAATATGTTGATGTTACAAACTTACATGTTGAGATTTTTATCGAAACTAGTTTTTACTTTTAGATTCCACACCTGTTGAGATTTTCATTGATTGTATTTTTTAAACATGTTGAGAATTGAGATTTTCATTGATTGTATTTTTTAAACATGTTGAGATTTTCATTGACTCTAGTTTTAATACAATAGTACATGTTGAACTTGATATTTTCATTCATTCTAGTTTTTAGACATTTTACTTTTAGATTTTCATTGATTCTAGTTTCTTTAAGAAATTGTAACATAATGCATTTAATAGAATATGCTTTATTTTTTAAAAAAAATGTATTATAATTTATAATTATAAATTAGCTTGTAACATAATACATTTAACAATTACAAACAATTGCAACCCTTTGCAAATGACTCAATGTCAAATGACCCTGAATTCCCTTTAATAGATACAAGGGAGCAACAATAGTTGTAGGTCAATTTGTAATTATATATAATCAGATTATTACTACATAACACATTGCATTTTATACAATTTTTTCAAGTAGGAGTATGGAAATTTTTTCCAGCTACTCTATGTAGTAATAGTATGCTAGTGGTTGGCTATCCAACTATCTTGATATGCTAGCTCTTGATTCTTGTAACAATTAACATTAAACAAAGTTGAAATTAATTAACATTAAACAAAGTTGAAATTAAATCCAAAATTTGAAATTAAAGAGCAACAACTAACAAAACAATTATAGTACTATCACTTACTAAGTTGTTACTTCATAGTGCTATCAACTATGACTATCACTGATAGTAATAGTAACAGTTTGAGAAGATGACATAGCTCCAATGATGTTCTTTAGGGTGCTCCATTCTGCATCATTTGGAAGCTTTATTTTTTTGAGGTTGTAGCTAAATAGTTGTAACCTTGTCAACAATGAATACTTCAAAGAGATATTTTTACATGAATCAAGGAATTTATCTATAATTTCATTCATTGTTGATAGTGGTTTGATGCAACTTGCAATTCTTTCTAGAGTGGTTTCCTTAGGAAAGTTGCCTAAATTAGAATTCATGGCGTTGTGCAACTTTTTCATGTAATCATCTTTTCCAATGAATTTGTCATCTAAGTAAGATGAATTTGATAGTACAACATTTAGCAAGTTCAGTATGTTGTGAGTCATCTTCATCAAGTCTCTAAAAGCATATTTGAGAGCTTCATCTATTTCCATTACTTGTTCACAATTGTGATAGACGAAAAAGGTCATTACAAAGGCATCCAAGCGGTTGTTTATTCCTTGGTTTGTAAAATCCTTGTCACTAGATCTTTATATTTTTGGGTGGTTGTTTTGCATGAGGTCAATGATAGGAATCCACTGTGCAATTCCTCTCTTGAAAAGCTAATCTTTTTAGGATCAACTCCAAGGTTTAGTATTTGACTTGCGACATACCAAAATCTGTTCAGTTGAAGATAAATGTGATTGTTCATGACGAGGCCTTTACTAGTTCTATTATGATCTCAAAATGAAGTAAATCTATTTGTTGTCTCAAAATCACACAGAAAAGAACAATATTTTTTATATTTTTTGGTCTTTTGATGAATGCAATTCTAATAGTGCAACTAAAATGAGTTCCTATTCTAACAAGGGGTTAGCAAAGAAAATAACGAAACTGAAAAAAAAATAACATGAAATTGAAATCCTAAATGGACATAAGCTATAGAAAACAACACGCTACGAGTTAAACTTTCGAAGAAATTGATAGGAAACCAATGAAAATAGGAGCAATGCTTCCTAGAATCCACTGATGCAATTGTCGGTGAGAAACTTTAGCAATCATATGATATTTCACCTTTCATCAAATCACAAGGCCATGGAAAGTGCACTCATGCGAGACAAAAGGCTATGTAGACACCATTTGATGATTTCTTCTCAAGCTCATTATATCAATAGAATTCATAAATCTGTAGCAAACACCAGAACTAAAAGATCGCACAACCAAAAACAACGCAAATAACCTTTGGCTCAATCACAATCTCATGAACAAAATTCACAAAACAATGACACATTCAGGAAAGAATTACTACACTCCAAATGCAAGCACCAAAAGCATAATTTTATTGAATAATAATGGTGGCCCTTGTTACATTTTACAATGCGGTATTTATAAAAAATCATCTCCTCAATTTGTGTTGAGAGTGAGATATTCTTCATGAATTAAAATGTTTTTAAACAATAAAAAAACTTAATATATATAAATTAACCATTAATCTGGTGCTTAGAGGGACTCCATCCATATTTTATTCATTAATTGGATGCATGAGCCCTTTAAATGTCAAAAATAGAGAAAGCATGAGAGAAAAAGTAGGAGGAAGCCTTCAGTCGCAGCAGGAGTGTCTAGAGGTGCCAAAAATAGAAGTTGGTCTTTTACTAGGTGTGTGTTGAAGTTAAACTACCATCAAAATGCATTCCTATTGAATGGAAAGTGTTATTTTTGGAAAAAATAGTTAACTATTAGTGCACCTCTGAATTGTGAAATTGCAAACCTGTGTACCTGCGGAGCTGGATAGGGTCAAAATCTCAAAATTTTACTAAGTGTCAAAATTGGAATTCTAGCATCTGGGTTTTGTTCTTCTTCATCCCAAAGCTATGTTTGGATGTTTTTCCTTTAATTTTTCTATCATCTCAGTAATCTTAGCCACATCCAAAAGATCTAAAGCCTCATACTTGTCCTTGACCTTCTATCTATAGTTGTCCACCTTAATTTGAGTCTCTAAAAAATCTTTGAGTTTGGTGTCCAACTCTAACAAGGCTTTTTCTATCCTAAAGGCTTGTCAGCTATCTTCATCATCAGCAACCTCCACAAAAATCTTCTTGAAATTCTGCACTACTATCTCTATAGGTAACAATTTTTCTCATTCGTCATTTTCAAAAATATCCAAGCATGCATCACTATAGTGTCTTTCTGCTTCCAAAATTTGCTCTCAGGCTTGGTCCTTGAGCCGATGGATCTCCTTGTGTAATGTCTCCATTACCTTATTGATATCCACTATTTTCTATATCCAATCATCAATCATGTCTAATTCTTCTTTGGTATATACATCAATCAAAACCCTATATCTTTGGCCCTTTATGGCTTGTAGAGTCTGCAAATCCTTACTCCAGGCACATACCTCATCCATGATATTGAAGTCCTACTTCAAAATTGCTACGATCTTATTCACATTCTCCTACAGAGCATGTAGTTACTTCAAATTTCCTGTGATAATCTAGATACCTTTCTCCTCAAAACTTTCTTGCCATTCCTAACAAGCTTTCAAAAATGGGTCAAGTTGCACACCTCCCCCTTCTCTAAGTACAATGTTCAAAGTATGTTCAGGGTATTTAGGATTAAAAGGACCAATGACTTTGGCTAGATATCCCTTTAGGATCTCAACCTACCTTCAAAGTGTTCGAAGTTCAATCTCCTCTTGTTCCATATACTTGAGGACCTCTTTGACTCCCATAGTCATCATTTGTTGAGTTGAATCCAACGTAGGCCTTCCCAACATAACATCCTTTAACTCATAATCTTCAAGACTAAGGCCTTCTGCATCTGTGCCTTCAGGAGGGAGAGCCACTTGTGCAAATAAATCTTGGTTCCATATGGTGGTAACAAATGCCAATGGTACTACCTCATGTGATGGAGACTTAGGTTTGTTCAAGATCTCTGCAATGTCACAAATGTCTTCTTCTGAAGCATGAAATTGAGGCTTAGTACTCATCATTATCTCCTTTTGAATCCATCTTGGGATGCATCTTGTTGAGGACCTAGCTCTTGATGATGAAGGGGTATGTTCAACTACCTCCTTCCCTTTATCACTCTTGCTTGGAGTTGTCTCTTGTTGTGAGGGTTCCCCTTTTGTAGCCTCAGTCTCAGTAGACCCTGTAGCATGAACCTTAGTGTCTTGGGAAAGTGGTTGAGAATATTCCACCATTTGTCCTTTTGACACTTCACCGGTCACCATTTTTTCTAATCTTTCCTCTAATAATGACTTCTTATGAAGTTGTTCTTCCTTGAAACTTTGAGGTGGAGGAGCTACCAAGCCCTATTCTACCATTGTAACTCATTGTGGAGATGGAGGAGTAAGATCAAGACCTTGTGTATCTGGCAGCATCTGCATCTAGTCTTCTTGTTGAGGTTCACCTATAGGGGTGTCCCTGATCTTATCCCTAATCAACTCTTTCCTACAAGCATGAAGTCAAAATTTGACATTGAGAAAACATCATCACTTTCTTTACTCTGCTCATCCACCCACTACTGTACTTCATCTTCTGAAGAAGAAAGCTCTAAAGGTTTTACTTGAGTGGATAGCAGGGTACTTGTGGCTATCTTTCTCCTTTGCAACTCTGTCGCTCTAGCTAGCCAAGTTCTTCCCTATAGGGGCACTTGTTCTTCCTCTTCCTCCTCTGATTCTATTTCTTCTTCTTCTTCGTCTCCTTCAGGAATGCTTTCAGGAATAGATGGATTAGGCACTAATCTTCTACTTATCCTTTTCCTTTTCTTCATTTGAATCTTAATCCTCTTATGTTTCTTGGAGGTAGAAGGAGAAGCTGGCTCATCTTGCACAGGAGGAATGGAGACTTGAAAAATCTCTCCCTCTTCTAGTTGGCTAGGTACAATAGGAAGCAATTGCAGTTCATCCTGGACTTGGGTAGCTCCACTATCTTGGGACCCCAGTGGACTCTATTCCTGCTGCTAGGGAGACACTTGTTCTATCTAAATCCTCTGAGGAGAGGTCCTCTTCTTTTTGTTCTTTCCCTTCTTTTTAGGAGGGTTATAATATCCAACCAAGTGATCAAGCTCGTACACTAATTTTGGCCTGATAGGAGATTGAGCTGTGAAGGTAGGAATTATTACTTTCCTTCCTCTAACTTTTTCTGGGCAAGCATGTGCATGGAACATTACAGTATCAAGAATTGAATCAAGTGGAAAAGGCTTCTTGATCCAATCCTTTCTCATTCTGATAACATGCCTCACTTGATGATTAATATCATCCCCTTCTTCCCTATCAACCTCTACATTCAAAATAGGCCTTTCACCAATTTTGTTAGCATTGATCAAGGGTTCCAATAACTCCTTAGAATCCTATTGCTTTATCTCCTTTGGGATATTCAACTAGAGAGCCTTTTCTACTAGATACAAAGTCATCCTATAATAGTCTCTAATGTAGACATCATAGTCATTTGTGGAATTCATCCAGTGATCTTCAACAACATCCTCATGATGGAAGTCTCTTCCTTCCAGACTCTTCACTTTCTCAACATTGTCAAAATATAGCCGGGAGAGTTGTATTCTTCAAGAGCATCGTTCTCCCACTCCCACTCAAAGAATAGAATATCTTGTTTCCTCTTCACCTGATAAGGTCCAATGACCAATGGCCATGCCCAACAAGGTCTTCATTATCTCTTTATCTTCTCATAGGCTGACTCAATTTGTTGGGATATCTCTAATAGTACTAGTTTGTCATTTGGATATCTCGAGAGCTTCTTAGGATTGATGGATGCACCAGCTACCCATAGATAGGTGAATGTCTTGAACTGGATGAAGTAGGCTCCAAGAGCTGTGACTCATGCTTTGGCTTCATCAAATAACCTCTTTCTATAGTCTCCTTCAATGAATCAAATGATTGTAAAGATGAATGCATCATTCACGATTCTGTGGTATTTACTTTGTGCTGAGAGCTTCCTCTTCACCAGCTGGGGGTAGACTATATATGGTCAAGAATTGGGGTCTTGCATACTGCCTCTCCTGTACAAATCGAGATAGTTTATCACCCTCACTACAAGTAAGTACACCATGTAAGAAGTCATGTAAAACTTCTTCTTGTCCCTCACCATCCTTAGTTGCTCACACAAGTTTTCACTTAGTGTGGTGGCCCAATGCAGTGGTACCTTTGCCTATTTGATGGTCTTAATGAAGTTGACCATGAAGGTGCTGAGGTGTCCTGTTGCAAGTAAGCCCATGACCTTGCTCATGAGAATGATGGAATAATCAATGTCCTCCTTCATGTACCCCCGAGTCATATCCACTTTGTCGATTATCCTTCCCTGAGGAGGCTTCTCAATGAGATAAGAAGATTGTATGATGTCTATGGCCTCGTGTTGGTGTTCTCTGTACCATGTCTTAGCTACTTCATAGGAAAGTCTGATGAATTGATCTGCTTTTGGGAGATGGAAGACCCTCTCAATATTGTCAGGTCGTAGGTCCAACACAACCTCTCCGATTACACTCTTGACTATTCTTTCATTGGGAACAAAATGTTGTGACAGGGCCATGATTAATTCAACTGACTATACTGACATAGGATGTGATGCTACATTCACCAACCCAAAATGGATAAATGTGAATACCAAAGCTGATATCTCTGTTGGCTTGTTGTAAATTCTCAAGAATTCCCCTAAATCTGTGTGTCCTAGGTCAGTATCTCAGATTTCTATGTAGTCATCATGGAATCTTCAAGGGTACACCTTGGAACTTGAACACAACAAGCTTGGGTGCTACTTTGGATGTGGACGCAAAAAAAAAAAAGGCCCCATTTGGGCATTTTGTTTATTTTTCCTATTCTCTTATTTTATCCCTTTTTATTATTATTATTTTTTTTTTTTTTTTTTTTTTTGTCTTTTTTTTTTTTTTTTTTTTTTTCCTTTTTTTAAATCATTTTTTATTTGTTTTGGAATTTTAAATCATTTTTATTTGTTTTTTGAAATTAAAATAAATAAATAAAAAATGTGTGTGAATGTGGCACAAGCGTGAGAAGCAAGCCACGGGCACATTAGATGTGGTTAGAGTTTATTGCAACGTTGAATCCAAGTGCACGTGCGATGCCAAGTTAAGGCACATGGTGCATGGCGCAAGGTCGGGCACGTAGCACTGGCTGGGCACGTGTGGTGCAAGGCTAAGCATGCAGTGTTGAATGGGCATGTGTGGCACAAGGTCGAGCGCATGATGCCAGATGGACACGTGGCACAAGGATGGGCGCACGGTGCTGAATGGGCACACGTGGCACCAAGTTGAGGCGCGCAACACCGACTAGTGTAAGAGTATGGCATAAAAAGATAGGGCACCCATGCAGGATTGAAACGCCTGCAATGCTAATGAAAGGGCACAGTGCCAGCATCGTTGTAGCACCCGTGGCACTAAGAAAAAGGCGACTGGAGTGCTAAGCAAAAGGGCGTGCATGTAGTGCCATGCTAATTCAAAGTTGTAGCGTGCTTAACATACCTTGCGCCATGGTTGTTTAAGGAAAAAATCCAATCTCCAAATGCAACATGGCACAAAAAAAATGAAGAAGGGTGGGCTTTATAGCCTCCTCATGGAGTGGGGTGCGTGGTGCGCATCTCACGCCCACGCGTGCGCTTAGATGCATAATTATTATTATTATCATTTTTTATTTTTTTTCCAATTTTTTATTTTTTTGCATTTTTTTTAAATTTTCTAATTTTTTTGTGTTTTTCAAATTTCCAAATTTTTTTTGTATTTTTTTTAATTTTTTTGTAATATTTTTTTTTCAATTTTTTTGTAATATTTTTTTTTCAATTTTTTTAATTTTTAATTTTTTGATGACTCTAGAACTCTAACTCTAATAAAATTTTCTTCTCCCGACTCTCAAACTGTGAGTCCAGGAGTCAAAAAAAGTAGGGGGTCCCCATTCCTAGTGAGGAATGGGGCATGTGTTGTGGACACCACAACATGTACTTCATTCAAAAAAAAATTAGCAATATTTTTTAAGGAACTAGTGAAGATACTTCTTTTACCCTGAACATCTTTTTTCAAACATAAGTCTAAGATTGTTATTTAAATCAAGTCATTCAAACAAATTATCACTGTTCTTCATTATTTTGTCCCAATTTTCTTGTTTGATAAGCTTAACCATGTTTATTATAGCATCCTTGACATGATGGTCTTCGAAAGATGTCGTTATATTTGTGCAATTACATTCTCCATCTTTTTCTACATTTCAGACATCTCTATTTCACTCTTTTTCTGTATTTCCTCTAGTTTCCCTTGCCAATTAGTTGCTCTTTTCCTCTCATCCTCCAATTTCTTATTTAAATCTTGGATTGTAACTCTTTTTTCTTCTCATCCTCGAGTTCCCTTTTCAAATCATGGATTTTCTTTGTAGTGGACTCATCCTTTTTCTTTGCACTATTCAATTCCTTCTTCAAATCATGGAGTGTTTGAGTAGACTCCTCTTTCTTCATGTTCTCTAATTCCTTCTTCAAATCTAGGATTTTCTTTGCAGTTGACTCCTCTTTTTTCTTTGCATTCTCCAATTCCTTCTTCATATGGTGGACTGTGTTTCTAGTTGTAGTAGCACTAGACTCTATTTTCTTCGCATTCTCCAATTCCTTCTTCAAATCAAGGATTGTTTTTGTAGCTAACTCCTCTTTTTTCTTCATATTCTCCAATTGCTTCTTCAAATTGTGGATTGTGTTTGCACTAGACTCCTCTTTTTTCTTCTTATTCCCCAATTCCTTTTGCAAATTATCAATTATCCTTGCCTTAGACTCCTCTTTTTTCTTTTCATTCTCTAATTCAGTCTTCAAATTATTATTTTACTTGAAAGCAAAGTCCAGGTCAATTTTCAATTTATTGTTGACCTATGCACTACTCTCTACAGACTTGAACAACTATGTAGTATAAGCTTTTTCATGATGAATTCTTTTTTTGCACTCATCCAATTCTTTAGTCAAATTTTTCAATTGTTCATTCATCTTTTCTTGCTAGACAATTGCCTTTGTAGGAGAAGAATTCTTTATACTATTTTGCAATTCTTTGAACCTATTATTTTCTACTTTCTTCTTGGCCTTCACATTATCAAGGTTTGCCTATAAATTTTTTATTTTCTTTGTAAGCCTTTTATTTTCCCTCTCCACTTTTAGAAGTGTAGAGTAGACCATTTTGTTGGTCTCTTTTGATATATTGATTTTGTCAATATTTTTCACTTTTGAGAAATCCATTTGAAGACTGGTAACTTGTACATCGTTACAATTCATTACATTTTCTAATGGATTATTATCTCTAGCTAGAGGCATAATAGCCATGAAGTTCATCATTTTTTTGTTTGGATCATATGTTGGAAATATACTATTAGTAGATCCCTAACATTCAGCAACTACATCACTTTTCAAAGTCTTCATAATTTGCCTATTTCTTTTGCTTGTCTTATCAAACTTTGATGCAAACTCCTTCAAACTAAAATATGGGTTTGGTGACATAATTGAGTATTTGAAAGGTGAATTATTAGTTGTATTGTTGTATGCTCCTCAAACTCTAGTTAAACTTACTCCATCTACAATTGTATTTTGAGGATTGCCAACATATTATTAGTAGATCCCTAACATTTAGCAATTGCATCACTTTTCAAAGTCTTCATAATTTGCCTATTTCTTTTGCTTGTCTGATCAAACTTTGATGCAAACTCCTTTAAACTAAAATCTACGTTTGCTGACACAATTAAGCGTTTGAAAGGTGAATTATCAGTTTTATTTTTGTATGTTCCTCCAACTCTAGTTAAACTTACTCCACCTACGATTGTATTTTGAGGATTGCCAACATAATGAAGATGGCTCATTCCAAATCTTGGCATTTTAGGAATATGTTTAAGGTTTTGTACAGAAGCTATTGGTGCATACATTGGTGAAGTAACCACTAACATTGCTTGTAGTGTAAGTGTCATAACTTTTTTCTTTTTTGCACAAGGTTCATCCATGCTAGTGCCAGTACATGTGCTAGTGGGATCAACTACAACTGGATTTGAAGATTTAACAAATAATGTGTTGGGATGACTTCCAGAAGAATAAGTATAATTTTTTTTATTCCTTTCTAGATGAATCATCTTCAATCTCATTGGAGAGTCCAATGATTGGTTTACTTCCTCTTTTGGGTGGGTCTAGTACTGGAACTAGATTCCAAATCCCTTCACCACTTGCACCAATGGGCCCTATATCTACATAACCCATTTTTTGTATCATAGTTGCCCCTTTACAATACATTTTTTTAATAGAATCACTCATTTGAAGATTAACAATATGTCTACCCCTAGTTGACCTGGAATCCTGAATACCTTGAATGTCTCCATCAAACTCAAGGTCCTTCTGTCTTTGAATATCACTATCACTACAACTACCAAAATCATAAAGCATAGTTGGATGCTCTTTATTCCAATAATTCTTGAAAAGTTCATCCTCTTCAATTTTCTCAAAACCTACTAATGTCTTTGGTTCACCCAAATTTTGCCTCATTTTCCAAAAATCAGTCATCTTGGTTTGACACCACAATTCAGATGCACATGCCTCTTTAATTTCTTTTGGCATAGACCTCTTAGAAGGTTGAGATGCTTTCTTGTAGAAATTTAAGTATGTCAGAGGATTTGATTTGTGTGACTCTAATATGTGCAATTTCATAATTTGGGATGACAATTCTTGCATTGAAATATTATTCTTTGTTGCATGTTTCTCCATCTCTTTCTTAACCTCATCCCATGAATCCTTGTTTTTTAACTTTTCTATCAATGGCATCTCCTGATGTTGATATTTTCTCACAAAGTTCCCATTAGCAATTAGTCTTGTTTTTATTATGTTTAGTGGATCATAATTCTAGTGACTGACAAAATCAAAGCCAAAGAAAGTTACCAATTCAGTTTCCACTATGAAAGTCTTTCTCTCATATGTGAGACCTCCAATTGTGAAAGGCAAGGAAGGAAATATCATTTTGCTTTGTTGTCCAGTGAAAAGTTCATTTGTGCTCTCCATCTGCCATACATAGTCCAATGCAAAAACCCTTTTTGTAACATGCATTGGAAGTTTGCACAGTTCAACCGTTGAATCGTAAAACCTTAAGATAGTGTGCTCTTCCATGAAGAATCAATCAGCCAATTGAAGTTGACTTTCTAGTTGAATGCAATCTTTACAAGACACAAGCAATCTAGGCATCAAAGTACTTGTGATTTTTTGGTAAATAAGTGCCAAAAAGAGGTCTACAAAATGGTTGTAGTTATTATTGTTAGAAATCATCCTCATCTTATGTGTCCACTCATATAATGGACTTGGAGTCTTTGATTTCTTTTGGGTTTTCTCATCAAACTTATAGACCTCAATATCAAGCTTTTTGTTCTCTATTTCAAATATTGGGTGATGTTTTGCTAAAAGAAGGGAGAACACATAACTTGTGAACCTAAATGTCTTCATCTTGCTTATAGTTATACTTTGTTTAATCATTAGTAATTGTTGTTTCATAGATTCAAAAATGTGCCAAACAAAATTATATCTTACATCTACATTCTCCACTTACTAACCTCAACAATGGATATTATAAATCATTTCAAGAACACTGGCCCCGACTTCCTTGTTACTATTCAATCCTAGACAAAATGATATCAAAGAAATAGTATTCTAAACCCATGGCACAAAAATATCATACTGATAAGGAGGCTTATGGTCTATGTCCAATGTAACACTAGTAGATGACTCTGAGTTTATTAAACCCTTAATATATGAATCTTGAAAAACTCTTTCAATTTTTTCATAAGCTTGTGCTAGTTTATCCAAGTCAATGTGCTCATTAAAGATTTCTGGTTCAAACCCTAGCCCTAGGTCTAATAGAGTAAAAAATTCACTCTCGTTTATTTATAAAATTTCCTTCTGAGTGTTTTGGTTTACAATTGCCTTTATGTTTTCATCATAATTATAAGCACATGGTATTACAATTTCAGGTCAAGGGAATACTTCGAATACAATGAGGTTTGCTAATCCAGCAAATAAAGTAGTTAGTTTATTTATATGTGCACGAATACTATTGTTATATTTGTAATACATTGTCCCTTTTGTGCATCTTTCCACTTATTAAACAATGAATGTCTAATTTCCATGATTCCCAAATCTCCATGGATAATAGGATAAAAAATATCATGACATTCATCAGTGAAATCTGGGGTTTGTAGCACTTGCTTGAGTTCTATAATGTCTTTCTTTTCCTTTATGCTTGCACTTATACTAGAGGTTTTTGACATTGTTTTTCCCATGCTTGCTACTAGTTATTACACAAAGTTCTTCTTCAAGCTATATTTAAAAAACTTGCAAAGTGTAAACCTATGACAATAAGGATCAAGATTTCTATTGCTGCAAATTGCACTAAAAAAAATTTTAAAAATTTAAATAACCAGAATTGAGATTTGAGATTTGACAATACTGGTGCTAGCAGATACTCAGACAATTGGTGTTGTCCTATGATACTCAAGTTTTACACTTTCAGTGTTTAGAATGCAAAATAAAATTTAGTTAGTCTTTGAAAGTTAAAATTTGAAAACCCTATTGTATCAGACTCTCAACTTGGAGAACTCTAAATTTCATACTCTAAAAACATAAAACGTTAATAGTTAAAAGTTAAAATGTAAGTATTAAGTAATTAATGATTTTAGGTATTTTACTAATACTATGTACAATGTACATGTAAACCACATAAAGACTCAATAATGTGCATAATTATAATAATTAAAAGTAAAAAAATTATTACATTAATATATATTTGAATTTTGAAATTTGCTCCTTTTAAATAAATAAATTAATAACAATCGAACTTAATAATTGATATGATTTTCAGGTCAATTTGTGGAATGCTATCACTGTTGTCAAGAGTCATCCAGAGTCATGACACTTGTCAAGGACACATGTCACAATTTTGGATGTTTCTTGACAACAGTGATAGCATTCCCAAAATTTACCCGAAATTCATCCTAGCTCATTGATCTGTCTTTTACATAACAATTGCGGCATCGCCGAGTCAGGATTAAGTAATAATTTTTTGGAAAGAATAAACATAATTATTATTAATTTAGCCAATAGGCTATATGTGGGAACTTTGATCCCTTAAAATTACTTTTTTGGCTGAAAAATTGTCAACCTTTGACTGGTAAATTGTTAGGTCTTGTCGTTATTAATTCTCTGACTGATTTTTCTTTCATTCCACTTTTAACTCTTTTTTATCTATTTATTTAATTTAATTAACTATCATCTACACTATTAACCTTTTTTTTTCATATTTATTTAACTAAATCAGCTACTATTAACTCTTATTTTTAAATTTATTTATTTAAATTAATTATTATTGGTCGTTTATTTTTTTAAATAAATATTATTTTATTTTAATTAGAAATGATTTATAATTTAATTTATTGAGATGTGATTTTATTTAATTTACAATTTATAATTTATCTCTAATTTTAACTCTTTCTTTTTTTCTTATTTATTTAGAAACTTAATTAGTTGTTATATCTACTTTTAACTCACATTTTTCTTCCTTTTATTTAACTTTTGATTTTTAAAATTGATTTAAGTCTTAGATTTTTAATTAGTTTAGCTAATAGGATATTTGTGGGAGGAGTTGCTATTTTTTAATATATTTTTATATTTTTCATATTAATTTTTCATAATAAATTTTTTGATGGAGATTTTTTTAAATGATTATTTTATTTATATATTTAATTTAACAAACTTTCAATTAGTTTAGTTTTTTGTTTTTATAATTATTTTAATTTATTTTTTTACTATTCACTTTATATGTGTTATTTTTTAGATAATAATTTATTGGTATATGATAAATTAAATAAATAAATAATATTTATTTAGTTAATTAGAACAATTAAATTTCATTTTAATTATATTAAAATTAATTTTAATTTAATTTATGTTGTTCTCAAAATGGTTTTGACATTTGAGTGTCAACACACTTAACAAATTCTCAAGTTAATGTCAAGTATAATACAGAAGCCTAGCTACAATGTATGTCAAGTCAGAGAATTCAACAGGTACCGAGTGAACTTCAGGTGCTGAGCAATCTTTAGGTGTCGAGTAAAGTTCAAGTGTCGAGCAAAGTATAGGTGCCGAGTCACTATGGATGTCGAGTGAAACAAAATTACTATAGGAGCCGAGTGAGCCAATTTTTCTATATGAGTCGAGCATTAGCAACTAGTATGTACCAAATAACATAGAATCAGCATATGAGTTTGTGCTTTCACAAACTCAGATGTAAACCATTTTTGGAGACGACATAGGATGAATCTCGAAGGAACTTGAGGATAAGATCGAATCTTTTGCATTACCTATGCAATCAGCATGCAGCCAATAAGAAAAATGGAGAAGGCATGCAACCAATAAGAAAAGTGCAAGGAATGAGCGGGAAATGAAGATTTAATATTGATCGTAGATTTATACCTAATCCTAAGTCTTCAAAATCTTTAAAAAGGAGGTCGAAACCCCATTGTATGCGAGGATGAGAGAAGTGTCTGGGTGAACTATAGTGAAATTTAGAGAGAAGTTTAAGAGACTTAGTGAAGAACATAGCAGCATTGCAGAATCTAGTTGTTGAAGAACAGAGTATCATAACCCAGTAGAGTGACATATCAAATCAAGCAAGGATCAGATTAGCAAGAGCAAAACAAGGATCTGGAATCAGCAATTGAAGATTGCAAGTAATTAGGTCAAAGGTTTTTTAATACTCTCTAGCAATTGTATTAGATATGGAAACCCTATGGATTTAGGTTGGCCTAGTAGTCATTTGTAAATCCTTTAATAGGGTGGCATTCCAAGTGAATGTACAAAAGTCCTTTAACTAGGCCTACTTTTAGCAGGGTAGTGAAATCCTTTAACCAAGTCACTTTTAATAGAGTATAAAGTCTTTAACAGGACAGGCCTTTCACAAGGCAGACCATTGGAAGTGGTCAAACATTATAACCTTGAATAAGTTACACATTGTTACAGTGATATTTTGTGGGTGTCATCTCCACCCCAATTTTACCTTCTCATTTTGGAAGGTTTCTGGGTTAGCAAATTTGTGTGTTGTCTATTTTCATACATGTCTTTACTTTCAAGTTTATTAGATAGATTGGATGCATGTGAATGGTTTTAGTTAAAAGAATTTGAAAAGGTTAAAGTTAGTTACTTCTGATTCACCCCCCCTCTCAGAAGTAAATCTTCCCACTTGTTAATTCCAACAATTTATGCACATTAAATTATAATTTTAAAAAATATTTATAAAAATCTATCGGCTGATCGTTGCAAGCACAAAAGCTTGGAACTGCTAGTATTAACCAAGTCCTGACACTTAATTGAGTTTTGCAATGACCAAACACGTGTCATGATTAGGAATGAATCTAAGCAAATGGAAAAATATTCCCCAAATCAGCATGAAATTCATCTCGGGTCATCGATCTTTCTTTTAGTCAACTGTCAGGAGTCGGGAGTTGGACATAAATATAACTTATAAGAAACAATCTTTGACTACACATGTCCCAATTTTGGGCAGAAATAGAATTTAACTTCAATCTTTTAAAATTTGGCCCAAAATAGAGCTACAGTCATTGATCTATTGTTTATTGAATGCTCTAGATCAAATCGTGTATTGTTAAACCTTTCGCATAACCAATATTAATTATTTAAACAAGGTTGCATAGCAACTAAGTTCTTGCCAAAAAAATTGATAGAATTAGTAAAAAAATTGATTTTAAGAAAATATTAGCATAAAAAGAGTTTAAATAGCATATTAATTAATATAGAGAGAAAATTTAAAATAAATATTGTTAAATACAAATTTCTATTAATTATTTTTATTTTATTTTTAAGTTTGAGCATGTTAAAATCATGATGTTAATTTAATTATTTATATAAAATATTATATAATATAATTTATAATTATTATTATAATTATTATAATATAATATAAATAAAGGGTTTTCTTTTATATTATAGAAATTATTTTCATTTCTATCATAAACTTTTTATTGTAAAGATGATATGAAAAATTCAATGAAGATATATTAAATTTTATAAAATAAAATTGATGCAAGATATGCAATAATAATGATAATAGTTTAATTTAAATAAAATAATTAAAAATTTAAAAAATAATTACAAATTCTATATTTTTATTCATATTTATTAATTAGTTTCAAAAAAATATAATATGGCTTAATTATCTATAAATTATTAATATATATTGAAAATGTGCATGTGATAATTGTTTATAAACTATTCTTCATCATTTAAAATATTTCATAATAAACTAATGGTCCCTTTGTGTTGGTTATAGATTGTATTTTATATAATAATGTGTTATTTTTATAACAACAAATATATATTTTTTGTTGAAGTATTTTTCATTTTGTGTTATATATAAAAGTTATATATAACAAATATTTGTGATTAATAATAACTATTTGGTCCATTTAAGTTACATATATGTTACATTTCATATAGTTATACAATATTTTATTTACAAAAAATAATAATTTTAAATTTAATTATTAGAATTTTTTAGATTAAGCTTTGGTCGAATTTTTTAAAAGTCATTTTTTGGACACATCTCACTAGGTGCACTATTTTAACGAGTTGTGTGATAACTTATTTTAAATTTTAATAACTGTGGCATTTTTTATTTAATTCAAAATATAATAAAAAGTTAAAAATATTATGATGATCATGATATTTAAATAAATTTATATTTCAAAATAGGAAGAAATTAATAAATTAATTAATATTCAATAGTTTATATGAACATTTATATATAAGTTATAATTTGATCTTTTTATTTTTAAATCAAATTTTAATATTATCTATACAATTTAAATTGCATGATCATTGATCAGGATTCAGGATTCATGATTCATGATTCATGATGTTACATGTATCATAAGTTTAACTTTAACAAACTATTTATTTATTTATTTAATATTTTTAAATAAATTAATAATAGTTAAAACTATTATAACTAATAACTATTAAATTGCATGGCCATGCCCCTACATTCATATATTATCAAATTTTACAAGTTTTGAAATTTAAATGACATACATATACATATTACAAATTCACAAATTTTCATTGGATAATTTTCAATTGAAGAATTGTTTACTATAAATCGTTAATCAAATATGAAACCATAAAGGGATTGTTGAAACCCTTTTTTTGTTTCTAACTTTATAACTATTAATAGTTAATTTTTTATAATAGAGTCGTAGACTAACATTTCAACAATGCATTGAGATGCCAAAAACAAAGTCATAGACTAACAGGAACAATGATTTGAGAAGCCAAAAACTATTATTTTCATTGATAATATTTTAGAGTATACAATGTACATAATATTGATTCATAGTATAGATATTCAAAATACTTGATTAAATCAGCCTAGTTTTACTATTTCATAATTTACATTAAAGGGCAAGGCCCAATCCAAAAAAAAAATAGATATCTTACAAACATTTTTTTGCCCAAAGGGTAAGGATCAAGGAAACAGGGTTACAGGATTCAAGAAATAGGGAATAGGGAACTAGGGAATAGGAAGATTGGAAGCATCAGCAGACTAAGGGGCCAAAGGCTTGAATCCTTTAATCAAAAAGGTCTTCAAGTCCCTTCATGCAAAATATGTTGGAGAAGATGATGTCGCTGAACTCGTCCAGCCATGTAAAGTTAGTCTCACTGACGTCATCCAACAACAACCACTTCTATAGAAAATCCCTTCCAAGTCGTGGCCACTTTTGATGGCGAGTCAATTGTCATTCATTCTTGTCGAGCAGGACGGGATGCTTATGTACAATGCTCCCTATGCCTTGCTCCCAACACTTGCCTACTATGTTTTCAAAAGGGATATCAATGCCTGACCCCAGTACCTACTCGACCAATATAATAATTTTGGCATCGTCTTCTAAAAATGTTTCTTTAAAAATGTTATGCAGAAGCATTAGAATGTCTACTTAATTACCTCCAAGGTTAAGAAAAGACAGGAGGAAGAGGGAGGTAATATCTATGGACACACGGTACCTTTTATCATTTCTTAAGAAATCATGGCTAAGGACCATGAATAAAGCATGGCGGATAAAAGGACCTTGGGCATTTTTCTTGCAAACCATGGCTAGGACATCATTAGGTATCATGCCCAAAAAGGGCTTTTGTAGAGCCATTATAGTACATTTCAAGTGAATTGTCGTATCCATGACTAAGAAACACTACAAACCAAATTCAAATTCAAGAATTTGAGAAATGATAATGAAAGAATAATTGAAGAGACTATTCAATGGTAGTTGCATTAAATTATTTGGCATTTGCAATCTTTCATATCTTATTTTTTTGTATTCCTATTAATTTTCAAGTGTGCAAAATGTACTCGCATTAATGTTAGACAGTTGAAAGTGCCTGTCAAGGTGACTGTAAATGGAATGTAATAATTATAACTATCAGTACCACATTTATGATTTTAATCTTGATGTGATGTTCACTACATTGAGTACATTCCAATTAATTTTTTCAATGCAAAACTTTCCACATGTCTCCATTCCAGAGAATTTCATGGACTCTAGGTCTTTTCAAGTGATTGGCCCCAAAATGCATCTTCTGTCATTGATCTCTAATTAATCAATGATCGATAGAACTATTGTATTAACAATACAAAAGTGACAGTAGGTAACTTGTTAATAGTGACACTGATGCAACAACATTATTAATAATAGACCTAAGACAGTACACAAGTTGAAACTTGAAGTGACTACTCAGTAGTCAGTACATTCACTTGCAAATACATGTACAAATTCACTTTCAGATTAAACAATTTTTTAATTTACCACTAAAGATTAGCCAATACCATTATTATTTATTTTCCTACAAAATAAGTAATTTGCCTCTGACATTATTAATTCATTTTTGGCAAGGGAAAAAATAGCCATCATTTATTTATCCGTCAACAAGAAAAAACATCAATTTTCCACATTTAAAATGATTTTTGCTAGGGCAAGAAAAAATCGCCAACATATAATATTTTATTTCCCCATATAGAAAAAAAAAAATTGCCCTCGACATTAAAATTTTCCTGCCCACAAAATTTTGGATTCACCAGCACTTTAGGTAGTTTTTTCAGGAGGGGCTTCTTAAAGTTATCCTTGGTAGTTACTATTGGGCATTGTTGACAAAAATTTGGTGCATATATCTAAGCAAAGATATTAATATGATAAAAAAAATGTATAGATTCATGAAAAAGTGTTGGGAAATATTATCCCATCATGGAGTGAGTTCTTTGGGATACATAAGGGAAATAAATGAAGATATAAGGGTTTGTAGGTGATGGTTGAGAGAGATATAAGGAGATTCATTGATCTAAGAGATGGACCAGTTTAAGGGTCATAGAGGGATGAGGTTGAGGAGAGATAAGGAGGCACTTAATTAACCAAAGTGATAAGGAGGAAAATGTAGTATCAACATAAAACAAATATAGGTGTTATTGTGTTAGCACTTTCCCATACCACCACAAGGATGACTGATAAAAAAAAACTTACTATCGTATTGATTACTAATAATGTCTATTATTAATTAAACTAATTATTTTTCTATGTATTATTAATAACTATATAACAATAGCATTAATTATTCAAATGGATATTTGTTAACCAACCAAAATAATAATAATTACATTAACTAGTATTGTGTATAATTATACATGTGTAGTAATTGGTGTATATTAGCGATGCAGTAGCAAAGGGGTTTAGGGTTTTTCCAAATGCAAGCATGGTAGGCATATGGGAAAAAAGGGTAGGTGCAGAGGAACAATGGTAGAAATAGTTTTAAATGTCATGAGGGATTTTGCTACAGAGAACCTAATAGGCATCTCTGGCCATATAATGGTTGAGATATATTTGGGTTTGTCATGAGATCATGTCAGACTCACTTGAATTCATAGGGAATCGAAAGGTGTGAGCTCCAATTAGTGGTAGAGAAGGGAACTGAAGATCATGGAAGGAACTGTCAAAGCACGCTATGACTAAATTCACATCAACAAATCTAGGTGGTAGGGTTGAATTTAGTACGATAGCTCAAAAATTTTGGAGACCTAAAATAGGGAGGGATAAGGAGAAGGTCAAGATTGCGAAACTAGATCAAACCAATTGCATGGTTATGGGTCTAGATTTGAATATTAAGGTATGGGAAGATTTAGTGAGTTTCTTAAAAAGATATTTATTTTTTATGAAGTGGGGTAGGGAATGGCCAGTAGTAGAAATAGTTAAAAATTGGTGTGATAAAAAATGGGAGCATGTAAATGGGTTTAAAACTTTGGAAAATGGATTTTATATGGTGACCATTGGATGTGAGCATGGTAGGGATTTGATTCTGAATAGTGGACCATATATTTTGGAAGGTAAAGGTTTTTATATGAATTCATGGGAAACAAACTTTGATCCTATAACGGAGATCATTCAAACTTACTTGATATTGGTATGACTAAGAACCCTTCAATAGGAATACTAGAGTGAAGAATCATATAGATTAATAGGGGATAAGCTTGGTAAGTATGAGAAAATAGTGGAGATTATTGACAAGGTAACACTGCAATTTTTTCCATGTATCTAAATTCAATGGAATTCTTGTCATCCACTACCCAAGCTAATAGAGCTACACACTAGGGAAGGGGTGTGGAGGTAGCTGTTATCTATTGAGGAGGACCTTATGGTCTATTTTCACTATCTCGGTGAGGATTATAAAGTAGATGAATGTTGTAATGACCTGCTCGAAGATCCTTGGAACAAGGATAAATGCACATGGCATACAACATATGAGGATCACAAAGATAGCAACGGAAGACTAACCAAACATCCCAATACCAATGGGTCTCCAAATGCCACTATTGACCAAAATGGCTAACAATAGAAGACGCAAAAACTAAATTCAAATCAAAACATTCTGAATTCAAAATGTGACACCAAAGGATTGAAGAGAACCTAAGAGGGTAGCCTAAATACTTCCTGAAAAGTTTGGGTCAAACCAAAAAGTGCCCACTATCCACTCGGACAGGTTTTTGCAAATACCAGGCAATACTTTAAATCAGCATTGGGTGATACTTTTTAGTATCGTACGACCTTTCTCAAGAAGGGGTGCGACACTTTCAGGGATTGGCTAATACTTCTCTCAAGGGCATGCAATACTATACAAGTATCATACAACACTTCTTCAATGGGGGTTCGATACTAAAAAGTATCATGTAACATTTCTCTAAGAGACATGCGATACAATCAAGGAACATGCGACAAAACTCTTGGTTTTGTGACACTTTATTGTATTGGCCCATGTTGACACATGGTCACCTAGGAAATGCAAGAAAAACTCCTAAGAAAAAACTAAAGAGACAAATAGATTTCAGAATCTCCACACCAAGGAGTACCAAATCCATATTTTGAGGCATAAACATTAAAACACAATACTAAAAGATGAAAATAACATCTAACCATCTAACAAGTAGTAAAAGGAAAGTATAGAAGGAAACATTGCAATAAATAGAAATAACATTGCAATGAACAGGTCAACCAAACTAAGTACATAATTCCTCCCAATCATAATAGCATCATAAGACTATCGTGGGCCCTAGCCATCCCCCATGCATAACATCATAAGCTACCAATCAGATCGTCAATACTATCATATAAGGATGTCGCTACTAAAACATACAACAACATAAGCATAAGAAAATCTAACATGGTAGAAGTAAAGCATAAGATAATTCTGCAATATGAATAACATCATCTATCATATGCTAATCATTGTAATAAGGAAATGCATCAATAAATAACACCATCTAAACATGATATACAAGCATCCCAATGAAAACATAAATCACAAGAAAGCATACTTTGGAATTCGAAGCACCAAGTGAAAACATCTAGCAACGGTTGCACTAGGACAAGAGATCATCTCTATACATTGGTCCCTAGCAGTGGTATAGGTAGCTATGCCTCTTGACCACATGGAACTCATAGGCCCACTCTCATCATGCTAATGGAGATAATGATCCAACCACAAACACACACAAAGAAAACATCTATGGCTAACACACACGTTGGGAAATATGATGACTGAAACCAAGACATAGACAATGCATAAACTATAGGTCCTAGCCAGACACTCAATGGGCTACTAAGTAGGGGCTGACATCAGGAGAGTCACTTGGCATCGACAAGGCCAAGCTCAGATCTGTGTAGACTCAACTTCCCAATAGAAGGCTCTCACACTAAAGCATTGTTTTATTATCTTAAATTTTATTACCACCAAGCATTTTATTTAGTTATCACTTACTTTAGACTTCCTCTTCCAACACTATGGCATCATAACACTAGGCTACAAGATAGAAGCTCCCTCTATATGCTACCCTACCCTATACATGCTCATCCATTGATGAGCACCCATAGGCATGCAAATTCCCAACCCAACCCTAATGATCATGACTTCCAGAAGTACCATAAAAGATCGGGCCTCACAAGTCACTCAACAAGTGTATTCACACATAATCATGTGTGGTGCACCACCATCATGAAGATCATAACACAAGGACTATATGAGAACATAAAGCAAAAAGTCACTCAACCAAAAATAGACTCGGGAGGACAAATGCGGCATGCATCCCAATGCAACATAAAAGTGCAATAAAGGTCCAACCAACATCCAAATGGATAATCTAGGTCCATGACCAAACTCATGCCAAGAAAACCTGAGAAAATAGTGTGGCACACAAAATGAGATAAAAACCACAAAAATTGGAAATCTTTGAAATTAAAACCCATTTGGCCTTTGGGTGCAAAAACCCCAAAAAATCAATAATATTTGAGTTCAGACATCGTATGCAAAAATGATTAGCATAATGATGCAAAACTCCAAACCCCCATCCCAAAAATAGGAAAAACATTCATACTCGACCAATCGGGTAAAACTAGCAAACAAAAATAGAGGGGAACACTAGTTCTCAACCTCTAGAAAAATAACTACCAAAAATAGAAGCTGAAATGAAGCTAAAACAATAAAACTAGAAAGCCCTACCTAATAGCAAAAGGGGCAGAAACTAAAACCCACACAATAAAATAAAACACTCAATGAAACTACCAAAAATCATGGCAACACAAGATCTGCCCAATCCAGATCCAACAAGACTGACCTCATGAAGATCCCATGCTCACAGCTCTCTGAATGAATAGAAATGTGATCCTCCATAAGAGGATTATCATAAAAGCTCTCAATTTTATATTTTCAAAAAGCGAGAAGTGAATAATAAAATCCCTTTTTCAATACTTATTTGCTTTTTGAGTGAATAGTTGATTAGAACAAATAGCCAGTTAGACTAGCTAGACTCTGAATCAACCCAAACGAAAATAGGTTATTCCTCATAATGAGAATTCACCTAAGGCAAAGCTACCAAAAATTAAATTTGAGAAGATTTAAAGCCTAAAAATCCAAAATCACAAAAATAACTAACAACTTTTGTGACAATGGGAACCTCTAAAATGCACAAACATGCTCACTAGTCTAATCACCAAAAGGTTTTAATTTAAACAATTAAAATAAGGATACGTTGACCATACAAGGATGACATTGGTAAAATATGAATAGTTGAATCACTAACTCCATGTGTCGCTGCTAGGGATGTAATTCCTGCACACTAAAACACACAATTAAGTGCAATTACATATAATATCATGGCCAAAGCAATAATGCATTAAATACCTAATTAATCCATTTACATCACTCATGTTCGCATAAAGCATAAACATACAAGAATGAAGTAAATAACCATAGCATAAAATTCATCAAATAACATAATAAGAAAATATGTCCAAGTACTAGATAATTAGATATCATCATAGATCTATTATCATCTCAAAATGGCATCAACATGCAAATATGATAATCTAAATAGGATAGTAGTAAAGCATCTATGGTATTGAATCAAGGTATAACATTCGACCCTTCGTTCATCTCAAAGTACATAAAAAGAGTATCAAGTATCTCTTGAATCAAAAATAAATAAGGTATAGATTGTAAACATGAAAGGCACTACAAATATGTGGTGGAAGAATCTAGGAAAGGCTTGGAGGATGAGAAATTTTTGCAAAGGGCTATGCTTCTCTCGGTCTTATAGGAGAGAAGGGTGATTACTTCTTGTAAGGAAAATCTTGCTATAGTAGTGGCTTGAGAATATGAGTTGTTAACTTTGGGACAAGATAGACATGGTCTACAATCTAAAGGATGATGACAAGATTAGTTACGGGGTGATCAACAAGAGGCTTTGATAGTATGTTTTATAAGTACCTTGGTTCCCTTCAAAATATTTTAGGAGGAGGAATGGGACTAAGAATTTATAGGAGTGGATGTGAGGAAAAATATGGTAGAGGACTTAATGATTGATGATGGGTTTTTTAATCTGATAAGGCATGGAGAATGAAAGCTTGATAGTGAGATGTGTTAGAAACAATAGTCCACCAAGATAATTGGGGGGGGTGAATCACTTATCTAATAATTTAAACATTTATCTTCTCTAAAAAAACTTAACCATTCAACCAAAGTAAGCAATAGCCATAATAAGATGCACATAGACAATTACACTAGATATGTTTAGGGAAACCCTTGATCAGAGGGAAAACCCTAGTGGGAATGATGCTCACAAGATGATGTACTAATATAAATATTCTTTGTTAGAGGATGGACCCTATTAGGATTCTATTACAACATTTAGTACATAGAGTCCCTATTAGGAGACTTTGAATTCCTATTAGAAAATTCCAACTCTATTAGGAGTTGTGCCAACCTTGTTAGGAGTTGTAGTATAATGTATGCAAGACAAGTGCATTGTCCAATTATACAATTTCAACTATAAGAAGAGCTCACTGCTCAAACATGCAATTTACTGTTATGTTTTTCTTTCTTTTATTCTATCAACCAAACCAATCACTATCAAATCCAAATATCAAACCTCGGATCACTCAACAAAACCTCGGCAATGAAGTTTCCTTCACTTCTGCACTGCTCTGCTCAAATTTGCATTCATCTCTCTTTGCTTACAATTACTTCACACCAATACAATTCATGTCATCCTTATTGCATCTTTGATAAAATGTCCTTCCTTTATACTGAGTTCATAAAAAAACTCCATGACTCAAATGTTAGACCTTCTCAATTAATTATTATAGGACCACATTAAGAACATGTTACACTTAGCGATAACATTAATCTTCCACTTTGTAACATGAATAACTTATCATACACACAATATTATGATGAGAAAAATTAGCCATGTTATCATCAACATGTCTTCTTCATGTCCTTAACCTTGATCCTCAGAAAATCAACTCTGCTAACAGATATAACAAGTTTATCAGAACATGCCTCTGTAAACTCTATCTAAGAATAAACATCACCAAGACTTACATAACTTCTTCTAGACTTATCATTCCTTCTTTTGACATTAACTACATATACCAGATACTTAGAAGTATCTCCCATAACCTTGAATAGTTATAATACTCAACTAGTCATCTGTACCAACTTTTTTTTCGTTGTTTTTCTGTCAGATACCATAGAAAATTGCTATGTTGACAGCAATGAAAAATTTGGTCATGAATGTAACATATCATCATAGAAACATATTGTAGTGCCTACCCCTAGTTTGCATTTTGTTATCATTGTTGAACTCTTTTAGAGCTAATTTTATGTTGTTAGTTAGCAGCATTCTTTTGAGATTATCAGATATTGTGCTATGGATTTAGTTTATTATGTGATGAGATCACTTAGACCTTATATTTCATGTATGCATGATGATCATTACATTGCTTTCAGTTATTGATGGTTATTAGCTAGATGGTTTATTATCATATGTGTTTTCTTATGGATACTTACCCCATACTTGCATATGTATGGTGTGTGTGTTTTCTTTTGTATGGCGTGTCTAATGTGGTTAAGTAAGGAAGTCGTAGTCACCTACTAGCCGGGATCTACACGATGTACCACTTCTTGTCATTGCCTGTTTAGTTTAGCATATATTGTGCTTGTACATACATGATTTTTATGCAAGTTGCAGGTACCGGGTATCGACTTCCCTGAATTGCCAGGATGAGCGTACCCTATCACACTATCTCAATGATAAGAGAGAGGAGATAAATTCTCAAGTCCAAATCCCAACCCTTTAAGCCATTTGTCCTAATTGAAAAATTAGGACAAGTATCCAAGTTGAGTACCCTCTGAATGCGTCAGATGATGTAATTCGTCATTTAAACTTTTGATTTGATTTTGTATGTATTTTGGCTATGATGGGTTTTCATATTTTTACTTTATGAGTCCTTAATGTATTTTCTATTAATTAAACCTAATTAAAAGATTTAATTAATGGTTTAATTAAATAAAAAATTAATATGGTATTTTAATATTTATTTTATTTAATTAATTAGAAAATTAATTAAATAAAATAATTAAATTTGAAAATAAAAGTTAAAAGTTTAAATTTGGAATGTGACAATATTTATTTTAATAATAATATATTTGCAGTTCATTTTTAGATAAATGACTAAATAATATTATTATTAAAGCTAATAAATATTTTAGCAATAAAGTTTTGAAAAATAAAATTTAAAAGTGGGAAATATATTTAAAATTATTAAAAGATTCTAAATCTCATATGATTAAAATATAAATATATTAAGATTGAAAAGTGGAATTATTAAAGTTAGTGCATGAGATTTAATAAATAAATAAATTAAATTGAAAAAAGTAAAAGTAAATATTATATTAATTATTGTGCATTATTTTAATATTTAGGAGTTTGCAAATTCTCGAGAGTTGTCATGTAGACAACACAGGAGTTTGTACTCTAAGAATGCACAAGTTGTCTACACTTAGAAATTAGCATTTTATTTGAGCACATGGTGTCTACAACCTTAAGACTTATCTAGAAGGTTGGAGAAGACACATGCTTGGTTGTCAGGCCTTTAAATAGAGGCTCTCCTAGTGTGTTTGGACAAGGTTAATGGAAGCTACAAGCTATAAGCTTATATGGAAGCTACAAGCCTCAAGCTAAAATGGAAGCTTCAAAGTTTACATGCATTTGAGAAGTTCATATGCTTCTACATGCTCATATGTTTCTACATACTCTTATGCTTCTTCTAGTACTTCTAGTCACTTGGAGGATTCGATTGGCTTGGATCTTGGAGGAATTGCGAATGATGGAGAAGGAAGGAATTTTCTATGGACTTCTGAAGCATGACGGATTAGCATCAGTGTCCAGGTGCACTCGTGATATTCACATATTTTCTTTGCACTATTTCTCTTCCTGTCTTCATCATGTCTGTTATATGTGTTTGAATACTCCTTGTGATTGAATCTACAATTAAATTGGAATCTAAATATTTTATTAGTTGAGAAGAAAATAATAGAAAAACCCTAGTTCCAAATGAGAAAGAAATTAGATCTTAATCGGGTTTGTGTTCGAATTTATATTGTGAAATTAGATAGACAAGATTTGAAATTAAAATAGAAATTATAAGTTAAAAATTTGAATGGTTAGATGTAATCTTTCTATCAATTATATTTTTAGATGCGTATGAACAAACCCTTTTATGGTTAAATTTAGAAAACAATTATTTTAGGAGGAAACTCTTAATTCATCACAAATTGTCCTATCGCTGCCCCTTGGATAGACTTGAACTCAGTCATTCATAACTTTTTAACGTGATTGAATTTATTTGATCGCTCCGGTCAGAATTGGTGCAACTTGGCCCTCTCCAATATATTTCAATTTCAGCCCGATCCAACGGTTCATTAGGGAGATATGACCATCGTACTGGGACTATTTTATTCAAAGACAGATATTTCTCCATTTCTCATAATCAAGAGTTCTTTATGCTTAAACTTCACAAAAATAATATATCAAAGCATGGAATGAATTAAAGATATTATTGCAACCTTCCTTTATTAGAATCTTATTAATATGCATTAGTTTTATATGGGTTATTATCTAATCTAATTAAATCAAATTTAAGTAAGATTAGTTAATAGTAGAAGAAGTGTAATTAATTATTAGCCAATCTAAGTAAATAGATTTTTAAATGAGAGAAAATTAAAAGAGAAGAGATTTTAATATAGTTTATATAGTGGACTTTTTATAATGTATATTAAATACTATTTAATAATCTAGAGATAGTAATTTTATATTACGTTTTTAAATGAGGAGACTTTAATGATAATGGATTAAGATTTAATTGACAAGGATTCATAGCTACATTATAGCATTGTTATAATATAGCAACGATTTGAATTATTAATAGATTTGTATTATTAAATAGATTTATGGTACACCTTAATCATGCTAAGAATTAGTTAAATATTAACCAATGAAGTTTGTAAAGTTTCTTTAAGATCAATTAATAATAGTTTTGATGAGTTTATTATTTATTAATGTTTGTTGGGTCTAACAAACTATTAATAAATAATGGTTTTCAATAAATTCGGTTAAATTTAATCTAGTGAAAATTATTTAATGATTAAAGTTTTGTAAAGATATTAGTTTTTGGGATTTGAAGTATAATAGATCAATTGATATTTATTGAGCTGATATTATAACTATGATATTAATAATTAAGTTGTGCGATAGAGTCTTATTTGAAAATTGATGATAATACGAATTAATCAAGAGAATGTTGGTATTCTTTGATAGATGACGAATGTGGTCATACGAAATTATTATTAAGATTTTCAATATAGCTTGTTATTAATATTCACAAGTTATTGAATTATTATTATGATCATTTGAGTATTGAATTATAGTTGACTATTAACTTACAAAATTCTAGTTAGTTATTAGTCAACTGATATTAATTGAAACGTTGCTATAGTTATGCAATTGTTAATTAAATCAATTAATGAGAGTTAATTTGATTTAATTAATAATTAAGTTGTGTAATAGATATTTAATTGATATAATTCTTTTAATGAGATTGTAGAAATATTGATATCAAAGTTGATAGGTCTTATTCAGATGACTTGAATAACGACTTTAAACATTTTAATGGTGAAGACTTAGTAATATATAATTGAGAATTATTAGAATGATAAAAGGTCAAGGATTGTGAACCGATGTTAATTGATCATTCTAATAAAGTTATAATTTCTTATTCGAAGATTGATAATTGGTTCTCTTATAAATGAATAATGATCCTTTGATTATGTTGAAAAGTTGAATTAATGATAAGAAAAAGTTATTCAATTAGTAATATGGATCTTAGAGCTAATAAAGTGACCAATTTAATTAAAGGTCAATGGTGATCAGTTTAATGAGTAAAGTATTTATCATTAAGCTATTCTTAGAATATTATTTAAATTAATGGAAGGATAATGCTATCGGAGAACAAACGGGTTGACTTGTAGGTCAAATGATAAAATACACTTGAAGTATACTTGAAACAAAAACTGGAAACCTCTACACTTGATTCAACTATGTAATATAGCAAAATCAAAACATGTGTTTGCATCGTGTATTCTTTATGCTTCTTGTTTTGAGTTTTGGGTTGACTAGTGTTGACCAGTCTTAGGTTGTTACCAGAGGCTCGGGGGTTATGAGATGTGTTGGCATGTTGATCTTATTTGGTCTCGATCTTTATAAGCCCAACCATGGTTATGTGATCATGTGCTCTATGAAATATTTGAATTTACTAAATGTTATTGTTCATCGGTCTTCATGTGTGAAGCTGAGATGTATGTGTATGAGACACTTGAGCTAATCATTTTTGACTCATCAATTAGTTATCCTTGGATTATTTTCTAGTCGCCATGATGGGACTAAAATGTGGATTTATTTCTTGATGATGTCATGTTGTGACATGTTTTGACTCAACCATTTTGGAGTCTTCGATCAATATGATTTTGAGATATTCTTGGTTGCTTGTTGAGAACCAATGGATATTGTGATTTATTTTGAGATGTATTTTGGTTATTGAGAACCAATGGATACTTATGATTATCAGTGATGCCTTCAGTTGCCAATAGAGAACTGTTGTGGTCATGATTTTCTATGGATGCTTTTCAGATGCTCATGGAGATTTGATGATTCTTATTGTGGATTTAATATTTTTATTGTGGATATTTGATGATTCTTATTATGGATTATCTTTTGGTATTTCTTTCCAGTTACTTGTATAGGACTGGAGTGATTTTATGATTTCATGAGCTTAGGGTAGGTTATCTACTTGTAGTGTCGAGAAGTGGCTTGCAATGGGGGTCGGGGCCCTAAGTGGCAGCCAAGGTAACTCATTGTAAGTTTGGTTAATAAGTGATAACATTTACACACTAAATGGGGATTAAATGAACCTTAAAAAATAATTGTTTTAGTTCTAGCCCATGCCTTGAGTGCTTGTACAGGCTAGGATGGGAGTAGAGAGAATGCATGGTTGCGACCTTGCATTCTGTAGTATGCCTCGTCAGTATGAGAGGATATTAGTGGTCGCATGAGATCAGTATGGACCCGTGGAGTTTAGCTAACTACCAGGATAACTTGTACGTGATAAATGCGATGACACTTTTCCACTTGCAGAGTAGGTTTCTTACATGTCATTGTGTGCCTCTGGGAATTAGATGTCAATTTTGTGTGATGGAACCTTTGAGTTAGTATGCTTTTAGGATTCTTGAATTTAGAGAGTATTTTTACGCTTTGTGATTTGATATCCTGTTTGGGACTTGAGATTATCTCCTTAGCACAGTGGGAGTGGACCACTTAGGTTCCACGCGGTCGGGTGGTAGTGTATTTTTCACTCTTATCATTTGAGATCCGTCCGAGACACCGTGGCTGATGCTTTTTTGGTTGGTATTTATCTTCATTCTATTCTTGGATCATTATGATAGATTATATACCTTATGATGGATGTATTTACTGGTATGTTTCGTATATTAATGATTTGCATATGTTAAATGATGTTATCTTATGCTTTATTTTGTATGTTAGTAGGATGTTTTAGGAGTGACATTCCTACTATGATAATATCGATGATCTCTTCGGTGCTTTGGAATGTTACACACGGAGGGATGGCTAGGATCCACGATGGTCTAATGATGCTATTTACGATTGAGAAGAACCGTGCACTTAGTTATTTATGTTTGTAATATATGGTTATCTTTTATGATGGACATTTATATCTTTATGATGATGATGTATTATGTATGAAATGTGGTTTCATTTACTATAGTTGCATCATGGATTAATATTGGATGATGATGTAGTTTATTTACATGGATGTTTATTCTTTTAAGCTTTTCATACCTTGTAACATGTATAGTGGATGATTGAGCTAAACTAAAATGTAATTACAAAAAAAGGACACTTGTATATGGTTTAAGAATGTTGGATGTATCATTGTTATTTCATAAGGGTGGGATGTTAGATGAATAGTTAATTTAGATGTGATACAACGTTAAGGGATCTTTAAAGAATGTAACTATTATGTATGTTATGTTTACTTATATTTGAATTGTTGCTATTGCTTCCGTTACTATGTAAATGTTATAAATGGTTTTACTTTCATGTTTAAAAAAAAAAAAAAATTGTATGGCAAACTTAGTGAAATTCTTTGGATCCCTTGGCGGGGCATTACACATATCTACAATTCTCCCCCATAGGAATATCATTAGCGTTCATGCTTGCAACAATCTCCCCCTTTGGCATTGATGGCAACATAGATGAAAAACATCTAGTTCCAAGAATACCAACAAAAGATTGTTCATCTTTTCAAATCCTCTTTATCAATCATTCTCCCCCATTGAATACCTCAATGTACTTTTTGTCAAACTATCATTCGATATTGTACTTCTTCCAAACATACTGTACTTATTCCAAACTTTTCCAACTATTATGCATACTATTTTTCATGCCAAACTTCTCCCCCATTAACATCAATGTCAAAGGTTTCAGCAACCAACTTTACTGCATCAAACTCTACAACAACTGATTCTTACTTAGCTCAAGTGTCCAAAGACACTATTCAAAACAACATCCAATAAGAGTCCTAGATGACACTCTATCCATCACAAATACTCCCCCATACTGTAAGCATCAGCATTCAGGCCAGACAACAATGGTGCTCTGTTACACTAGATTGATGCACTCTTGCATCTTCTACTCTAATGTTGGAAGGGGCATAACCCCAAGAATACCTCACAAATACTCAAAAGTCTCTTTGGGAAGAGGCTTAGTGAATACATCCACAATCTATTCTTTATTACTCACATATTCCAATCTAATTTCCTTTTCTGCAACTTTCTCTCTCAACATATGATAATTAATAGAAATGTGTTTGGTCTTAGAATGTAACACTTGATTCTTAGACATATTTATCGTGCTTGTGTTGTCATAATGTATAACAATAAGTTCATTTATTTCTATCCATATATCCTTCAGCATCAGCTTCATCCAAATGACTTTATTGTAATTATTTGTTGTTGCAACATATTCTGCTTCCATTGTACTTTGTGATGTACAAGCCTACTTCTTACTTAACCAAGAGACCCTCTTCCTCCAAGAAAGAAGGCTTCTTACTTAACCAAGAGACCTTCTTCCTCCAAGAAAAAAGGCTTCACCACTAGTGCTCTTCCTATCATCCATATTGTCAGCCCAATCTGTATCAGTATAAGTTAGATCTATCATACCACAATCTGAACTCATATGTTCTTTTTAGATATCTAAATTTTCTTTTGACTATTACATAATGTGCTTTTCTAGGATCAGCTTGAAATCTTGCAACAATTCCAACTGCATTTTCTATATCCAGCCTTGTGTGAGTCAAATATTGCAATCCTCCAATCATAGATCTGTACTTTTTCTTCTCAACAATAGGTGTCTCATCCTTTCTAGATAACTTGTGTCTAGTTACCATAGGTGTTCCAATAGGTTTGCATGTTTTCAAACCAAACTTTTTTAGTAAATCCTTTAAGTACTTAGTCTAAGAAATAAAGATTCCTTCTTTATTCTATACAATCTACAATCCTAAAAATATTTTATTTCTCCTATCACGCTCATCTCAAATTCTTTCATCTCTTCAAAAAATTTATGACTTTCTTCATCATTTCCTCCAAATATGATATCATCAAAAAATATTACCAAAATCATCAAACCATCATCAATTTCTTTCCAATAGAAATTACTATTTTCCATACCTTTGTTGGATACTTGTCCAACCTTGCATACTAGGTTTTGGGTGCTTGCTTTAAGCCATTCAATGCTTTCCTTAGTTTGCATACTATGTCCTTGTCATTTTTCAAAGGACATCCTTCAGGCTACTCAATTTACACTTCTTCTTTAAGTTCTCCATTCGAAAATGTTGACTTGACATCCATCTAATACACTTTGAATTTATTTTGTGTTGTATGGGCTAAGAATAATCTTATTGCTTCTATTCTAGCCACTGGAGCATAAGTCTCCTCATAATCTATCCCTTCTTGTTGTGAGTAACCTTTACATACCAATCTTGCTTTGTTTCTTACAACTTCACCTTGTTCATTTATTTTTTTTTTGAATACCCATTTAGTTCCTATCACATTCTTGTCTTTTGGTTTGGGAACCAATTTCCATGTCTCATTCTATTCTATCTAATCCAATTCCCCTTTCATAGCTTTTTCCCAATTATCATCTTTACATTCTCCATCTATATTTGTAAGCTCAACTTGAGATATCAAGCATAGTTCTTCATTGACTCTACTTCGTGTCATCACACCTTTGTCTTTGCTTCTAATGATCTGCTCAGATGGGTGATTCTTTATCATATTCTTTCCTGAAGTAGAAGTGGCTAGCTCAACTCTTGGCTCTACTAAAGGTACTTAGCTTTGTTTCTACCTTGGCTCTCCTTCATTTTGTAAATAATTTTTAGTCTCAAGAAATACCTCATCATTTCTTGGCTTAGTAACAGCATCATCATTTGAATTGCAATCAACTATTTTCTCTTGTATCCTAAATTTCTCGTCAATTCTCACATTTTCACTTTCCATAACAGTTTTCTTATTATAGCATCTATAAGTCTTTTTTTTCAATGAATAACCAATAAACATACCTTCATCACTTCAAGCATCAACCTTACCAATATCATCATCTCTTTTGATATAACACTTACTCCCAAAAAAATTGAAATACTTAATAGTAGGTGAATGACCAAACCATAGTTCATAAGGGGTCTTGTTTGTGTCTTTCCTAACTTGCACTGTATTCATAGTGTAGACTATTGTATTCATAGCTTCTCTCCAAAATATCTTGGATACATCATTCTATGCTAACATAGCACTTGCAGCTTCTATAACTAACTTGTTCCTTCTCTCTACAATGTCATTTTGTTCAGGGGTTCTCGAAGCTGATAACTGTATTTTGATTCCATTTTCTTCACAAAACATGTTAAACTCATTTGAAGTAAATTCGCCTCCTCTATCTAATCTTAAAAATTTAATCTTCATGCCAAATTTATTCTCAACTCTATTCTTGAATATCTTAAACTTATCAAATGCCTCAAATTTCTCTTTAAGAAATGCAACCCACACCATTCTAAAAAAGTTATCAACTAAAACCATAAAATACCTTTCACCATAGAATCCTTTAGTCTTTGTAGGACAACTGAAATCTATGTGTATAATCTCCAACTTCACTGTAGTGGTAAACTTCTTGCTAGGAAAAGAAATTTTGTTATGCTTTACCAAAACACACTCCTTACAAATTGTGTTAGTAGGCTTTACAATCTTTGGCAAATCTCTAACTGCAAACATACTACTTCACAATACTATCAAAGTTTATATGACATAATCTCTTATGCCATAATCAACTATCATCTACCTTTACAACCAAAAATGTCATTCTAGTAGGATTCAACTAAAATACATTACCTCTAGATCTGGTTCCTATTCCAAATACCTTTTCATCTTTGTCTTTGATCATGCATGTCTTCTCTATGAATTGCAACTGATAATCTTTTTCCACTAGTTTTCCAACACTCAAATTATTGTGCTTTAAACCATCAACAAAGTATACATCCTCAGTGTTAGTTTTACCATCAAGAGTTATAGATCCAATACCTTTAACTTGGCATGTTGCATTGTTTCCAACTCTAACAATGCCTCCATCTTGACTTTTGAGGTCAACAAACTTGTTCATATCACCAATCATATGATGTGAACAACCACTGTCAATATCCAATCAGATTTCTTCTCAACTTATGACACCAAAGCTACTTTCTCTAGACTTTCTTCTTTAATTGCCACAAATCCTATTTCATCATCACTAGCACTTAATACTTGTTCATCAGAATCATTACCTTCATTTGCATACAAACACTCTCTATCTTTTATAGATTTGTAACTTCCCTTATACATTTTCTCTCTTTTAGGACACTTAGATGCATAATGATGATAGTCATCACAAGTCCAACATTAAAAAAATTTCTTACCTCATTTTTCTCTTTTTACCAGAAGGGCTACTCCTTCAATCTTTCTGTCCTCCCCAAATCTACTATTGCTAGAAAAATCTCCTCTAGCACTTGTGCTCATTGATAAATTAGGTCAAATATTCAAGGCACTAAAATTTGTCTCTATTTTGGTCAATTTTCCAAACTGTCTAAGCTCATTCTCAACTAGTTCAAGTCTTCCAAGCAATGACTCCATTGAGAAATATTTGTTACAAGATATCAACAACTGTATCATCTAAATTGCTAACATAAATGGTGGTGTTAGAGTCTTCAATATCTTCCATATAACCTCATTATCTTCTTTGGTTCTTCAAAATTTAATACCTGCAGTAATTTTTGATATCCTTCCTATATATTTTCTTACAAATATATCTTCCATCATTTTAGCATCTTGAAATGCACAAATCCAACTTTGTAGCCTCAACTTCTTAGAATGTAGATCACCATCAAAATAAGTTTCCAAAGCTTTCCAAATAAAATGTGAAGTAGCAAGTGATTTTACCTAATTGTATTCAATTTTAGGAAGTGCAGGCAATAGTGCTTCTCTAGCTCTCTTGTCACACATAAAAAGATCTCTTTCTACATTAGTACAAAATTCCAAATCTTTTTCAGCAATGATATCATTCACTAATTTTGTCAAGATCCAATATCTCAAACCCATACACAATAGATGTGTCTTCATCTTTTCCATCCAACTGTCATAATTTGTTTCATCAAACTTTGGACTATATTTCTTGAACATGTTTTCCATGGCTCTCCCAAAGTTGTTAAACTTTATGTTCAAGGACCTAATGCTCTGATACCAATTTTTAGAAACAATAGTCCACCAAGATAACTGGGGGGGTTGAATCAGTTATCTGATAATTAAAAAACTTAGCCATTCAACCAAAGTAAACGAAAACCATGATAAGATGCACATAGATAATTACCCTAGATATGTTAACTAGGGAAAACCTTGATCAGAGGGAAAATCCCAACGAGAATTATGCCTACAAGATGATGTACTAATATAAATATTCCTTGTTAGAGGATAGACCTTGTTAGGAGTCTATTACAACATTTAGTACATACATTCCCTATTATGAGACTTTAAATCCATGTTAGGAGTTGTAGTATAATGTATCCAAGATGAGCCCACTGCCCAAACATGCAATTTTAACTACAAGAAGAGCTCGTTGCTCAAATAGGCAATTTGCTATTATGTTTTTCTTTCCTTTATTCTATCAACCAAACTAATCATTGTCAAACCTTGTAGAATAGGTCATGAACCTTGGATCTAAATATTAAACCTTGGATCACTGAACAAGACCTCAGCAATGAAGTTTCGTTCACTTCCACACTACTCTGCTCAACTTTGCATTTATCTCTCTCTCTGCTTACAATTACTTTGCATCAATGTAATTCATGTCATCCTTATTGCATCCTTGATAAAGGAAAATGTACTTCCTTTATACTAAGTCCATAAAACAATTCCCTAAGTTGGTTGTTAGACCTTCTGAATTAATTATTATAGGACCACATTAAGAGCATGTTACACTTTAAGGATAACATTAATCCTCTACCTTGCAACTTGAATAACTTTTTTTACACACAATATTATAATGAGAAAACTTAGCCACATAATCATCAACATGTCTTTTTCATGTCCTTAATCTTGATCCTCAGAATATCAACTCTACTAAGAGATGTAACAAATTTACCAAAACATGCCTCTGTAAACTCTATTTCAGAATAGACATCACCAAAACTTACATAACTTCTTCTAGACTTATCATTTCTTCTTCTGACATTAACTGTATATACTGTATACTCAAAAGTATCTCCCATTACCTTTGATATTTATAATAGTCAACTAGCCATTTGTATCGACTTGATTTTTTTTATGTTCTTCCATCAGATACCACAAAAAACTGTTATGTTGACATCAATGACAAACTCAGTCATGAATGTAACATATCATCATAGTAACATATCTACAATACTCCCCCATAGTAATATCATCAACATTCATATTTTCAACAAGATGGATCTGAATAACCTATCTGATAAATGTTTATGGCCCAATTCAAGATAGCCAAAAAAGAGACCCACGGAGGACTTTGACAAGTGTATTGCAAGTAGTGGGAGAGGAGATTGCTTTTTTGGGGTGAGATTTTAATGCAATCCTAAGCTCAAATGAGAAAAAAAGGGGAAAGGGGTTGGATCTATGTTAACCAAGTTGATTATTACAACTTTTATATGGAGAATGATATATTTGATATCCCATTTTAAAAAGGAGAGTTCACATGGACAAAGAGGCACCCATAGTTTGTTAATATTTCTGAGAAGCTTGACAAGTTTTTTATGTTTGAGGATTGGTCAAGTTTTAAGTAGACTTGTGAGGCATTGATTTTGCTTTTTTATGGCTCTGATCACTTCCCTATTGGATTGAGGCTAGAGGAAGAGTCATCCCTAAATAGATGCCCTTTCAAATTTGAGGCAATATGGCTGAGAGATGAAGGCTTTCAAGATAGAGTAAAGGAGTGGTGGATGAATGCTCCATAAATAAAAGGTTATAAGGCTTTTTTTTCTTCAAAAAAATGCAATTCCTTAAGGAGTAGTTGAAGATTTGGAATAGGGTGTTAGTTTAAAGAATAATTTTGACAACGAAGTGTCAATACACTTAACCATTTTTCCACTAAACAATACTGAACAAAGAGTAGGTGCCAAGTAATATGAAGTGCCAAGCTATATCAAGTGCCGAGTAACAGTAAGTGTCGAGTGTTAACAAGTGTCAAGTATTAACAAGTGTCGAATGTTAACAAGTGCCGAGTGATTAACAAGTGCCGAGTGTTAACAAGTGCCGAGTAACAGTAGGTGTCGAGTGATACAGTTTTTCTTATGTGTCGAGCTATCCAAGAAACAGCATGTGATGAGCATCAGCAATGCTTCAGGAGCTGAGTAACTCAGAATATCAACATAAGAGTTTGTAATTGCACAAACTATGATGCAAACAGTTTTTACAACTAACATAAGGTAAATCTCGAAGGATTTAATGATGAGATCGAATCTTTTATTTTTCCTATGCAATTTTCATGTAGCCAATTGAAAAACTTGGAAAGGCATGCAACCAATCAGCAAAAGACAAGTATTGAGCGAGAAATTGAGATTCAATATGGATCGTAGATCCATATCTAACCCTAAATCCTCAAATGTCTTTATAAGGAAGATGAAATTTCATTGTAAAAATATATGAGTGGACATACAAGGATGCACAAGAAAATTTATTTTTAGAAGCAAGGATTATCAGATCACAAAAGGATCAAGATCAGAGAAAGCGGAACAAGTGCCTGCATTTAGAAATCAAGGATTGTAATCTATCAGGTTCATTATACCTAATACTTTCTAGCAATTGTATTTGAATGAAAATCCTATGGTGATAGGTTAGCTTAACAGCTATTTCGTAGATCCTTTAATTAGGTGATTAAATCCTTTAACAGGGTGATACTTCATGTTAAGTGTTTGAAATCCTTTAACCAGGTCACTATTGACACAGTGTAAAGCCTTTAACAGGGCAGGCCTTTAACAAGGCAGACCATCAGAAGCGGTTGAACAATATTGCTGCAGTAATTTTTGTGGGTATCATCCCCACCCCAGTTTTACCTTCTTATTCCTAGAGGGTTTTTGGGTTACCAAATTCCAGTGTTATGTGTTGTTGATGCATGTGTTTAAGTTTCATGTTTATTTGATGTATTTACATGCATGCAATTTACTTTCAGTTAAAAGTTTTATTGGCTAAAGTGTGGTACTTATGATTCACCCCCCCCCCCCCCCCCCCCTCTCATAAGTACTCTTTCCATATTTGAATATTCCAACAATTGGTATTAGAGCTAATCCAGGTTCTCACAAGGAAAAGCCTAACAACTTGGAGGAAAAGATCTAAAGATGGAAGCTTTCAAACTTGGAAAGATCATTGAAAATCAGGTGATAGATGTGCAACTTACTCTGCATAGCTTGGAGGAATTTAGAAACAAGTTGAGAAATTCATTAAAAAAAAGGAAGGATCTAGCCATAGCCGAAAATGAGATAAACTATAAAGAGATTGATACCACCAACATATTTTCCAACGGAGACACTAAAGAGTTTGATGCAGCAATAGCAGAACTAATGGAGAAACACAAAGCTCAAACAGAGGAGATAAGATCTCTCAAGATGGAACGTGAATCACAAGCCATAATGATATGTGAAATTACTGAACAAAAGAAAAGAGCAGTTGATGACAAGGTCATGACAGAAAATGACAAAAGAAATCTTGCAAACAAACTTGAAGAAAAATGTACTGAATTGAAAAGGATCTCAAACATGCATATGGATACACTTGCCCAAATGATGAACTTTCATCATGAACTCAATGTGAAAGATATTGAGATCTCTACTTTGAAGATGCAAAATGAACAAATGCAGAATGAATTGAACAGAGAAAAAGAGATGGCAGAGAATCTCAACAAGTCAAGTGAAGCCATCAAATATTTTGAGCAATTACTGCAATTCCCAAGATCAACCCATGATACATCAGGACTTGGATACAATAGCACTGAAGTTGGAGAATCATCAAAGAGTGCAGAATAAAGAAGTGATAAAGGTAAAGATGTTAAACCTACATGTCATTTCTATGGAAAGAAAGGACATACATCTAATGTATGTACAAGCAAGAATGCCCATAAGCATGATAAACCTAAAAGTATAAACCATTGTCATAAATGCAAGAAGCAAGGTCATCAAGCATATTAATGCAGAACCAAAACTTCTAAGACATCAAGATTTGATGGACATTGTTATAATTGCAAAAAGTATGGACATAGAGCTTTTGAATGTAGATCAAAGCCTATGTGGACATTAAATCAACCAGCAAAGACATCAAACCATGAATTTTGGGATTACAACACCAGGTACAATTGTCACTATTGTCAAGAATATGGACATACACCCCAGAATTGCATAAGAACACATTTTAGAGGGAACTTACATGTTTCAATTGCTTAAAAATTGGTCATGTCAGCAGGAATTGCCCAACAAGGTCAAAGGCATCAAGTTCTGAGTTCAGCAATGGAAAGGAAAAGATAGATGTTGGACATATCAGAAGTGAAATGAATAAGACATGGAAGAAGAAAGATGAGTATAGCACATCAAGTGCAGAGATCAATTCACCTAATAGGTCAAGTGATCGCACTTCATCAAATTAAGCAAGAATAAGTGTGTGGGATTGATAAACCAAGTCATATCATACATCAGTCCCAAGACATAGAAGAACTGCAAAGAAGAAATCAGCATAAGCAAAGATGCCAAGTCAAAATTGAGAATTTTGCAAGATCTGTTAAAATTGTCTTCAAGTGTTGAGTTGCTAATAGTGATCGAGTTGATAGATGATGCCGAGCTATGAAATATCAATAGGAGCCAAGCACAGTGAAACACAATGGGTGTCGAGTCATGTTGAAACCCTTCAGGTGCCGAGTAGACAGTTGGCAGCGCACTAAGCATTAATTACTCTATTTTGAAGGGTACATAAATTTGATTTTTGATCATTTTCTCACCATTCAAATGAGAAGCAAAGTCAAGAAGAGCACAGAAGATCAAGGTCAGCTCAGAAGCCATTTGTGAAGATTTCAACAGCGATTCAGGACAAGTTTCATCGATTTGAGGTATTTTACTTAAGTGCCGAGCTACGTAGAACTTATAAACTTGTTTAAATTGTAAACCCTAGTTTGGAAAACAATGGCATCTGGGTTAGGAATCACTAAGGGTAGAGAAAGTCATGAGATACAGTTGGTCAGCAATGAAGTTAAACAACTTGAATTTAAGCCCATTCCAGAAGTAGCATACAAGAATGATCCCGCAGGTGCATTATCAGTTATTCTGGATAAAGTTGTTATGGTTCAAGATGTTCGCAGATGTTATATCTACAAAATTGGAGCCATAGGAGATTTAGAGATCTACAATGCATATGACAGGCTGTGTGAGAACAAAAGACTGAAAGATGAGTTCTCAATAATAGAAAGAAAAGGACTAACCAAAACCCTAAAATTTCTAATTGTTTTCAAAACTGAATGGGTATGGATAGTTTTGAGCAGAATACACGATGGAGCCTTTTGGTTAGAGTCAGGGCCAGTAAAATTCACCAAGAAAACTGTTCATAGGGTTACTGGTATTCCAACCCTAGATCGGCCAAAGACCCTACGAAGTGACAAAAGGGAAGTAATAGAGAAAAACACAGGTGCTAAATGGAAAAATAGAGGAATGACTATTGACACAGTCACAGATCCCCTACTAGATTTTGTTGTGAGAATCATTTCACACAAATACTATCAATCAAGCAGGTTAAACAATGTACCTTGTATAGCAGTTGATGTTGCATACAAGATAATGAAAAAGGATCACACTTATGATTTAGCGGAGCTCATGTTTCAACAGATTAATGAAAATTTGGGAGCTATAAGGAAGAGCAAGGGAGCTCAGTGCAAATTTGGATCAGTTTTGGTGTGCATATTTTTCTATTTGATGAAAGAATTCCCTTCTATAGGTAAGGTAAGATGGAGTCTAGACAAAACAATTGTTGAACAAATCAATGGATACATTGAACAGATGGGTAAAAATTTTGATGCCCAAATGACTAGTTACTTTGAGGACTTCAAAAAGTCCATGAAACAAAGAATGAGGATTCTAGTCTCATTGACTGAGAAATATGAAAAGGACATTTGTTTTCTTGTAGATATAGATTATACCTATATACAAGCAGTTATACCTAGAGTAAGATGGCTTAGGCCACTAGGTTATGAACTTGATATTGATCAAGCTTCTGCAGCGATAACAGCCCTCCTTGTAGAAGAAGCTAATAAAAATGCAAAAGCTTTTGGAACCTATGACTTTGTTAAATCAAGGGTGATAATAGATTTGAAGATTGCTTCTGCAGTAAAGAAGAAAGAAAAAATGGTGAGACAAATCAAGAGAAAATTTGGTGTTGAAGAAGAAGGAACAGCAGAAGAGGAAGGAGAAGATAGAGTCAAAGGACAACAGTCAATTTCAAGTGGTAAGACACAAACCTCAGACTACTATTGATAAATTATGTTAAAAAATTAGGAATGATGATTTGAAAGGTTTAAAGAACTTGAATTTTTCTAAGCTCACCAAAGAAGAGCAAAATAAATCAGAGGAATCTGTGTATGCTATGATGGCTGAATATAAGCACACACCTCTAGAATTAGATGAATCAATGCCGAAATAATTGTATAAAATTGTAGAGGATAAATGGCATTTTTGTTTACAAATGGAAAAGGAAATAAGGGAGTCAACATTAGCTAGATTGTTGCCTAATTTGACTAGAGATCAAGTAACAAATGCAGTAAAAAGGCATAATAATAGATTCACTCCCAAGCATAGAGCATTCAGCATTTTACAGATTAAAATTGAAGAGGTAGTTACAAAATCCACAAGATTGTGGAAAATAGTTTACAAGAAAATAGAAGATGTGTATAATGAAGAATTTAAGGTAGAGGCAAGTGCCAAGATAAGAGAAAAGAAGATGTCAGGAACCAAGGAAAAAGAGAAGGAACAAGTGGAGAAGAAAAGTGAAGAAGAAAAGGAAGAAAAGGCACATACAAAGGAGAAAGAGGAAGAGAAAGATACAGCTGAGCCACAAGATCAAAGTATGCAAGACACACAGGTATCTCCTCCTAGTCCTCCTCATGCCACCATCACACTTGCAAATATTATAAAAATAAAAGATGTTACAGACACTTCAAATCCAAACATCAATCCATTAACTGCAGAGGATTTAGAAATCCTTGACCAATCATCACTAGTAGCAAAATTAAGTTCAAACCCTATATTGGTCAGTGTTGATGAATTACAGAATCCAAAAGTTAAAACAGAGATAGTCAAGGTAAAAGCACAAGTGCCACCCTTGACCATACAAACTACTGGTATTCTATTTCTTCCACCACCACCTCCACCAAGTGTAGTCACTTATACACTTCAAATGCCAAGTACAACAGCAGGGGAAATAAAAGAAACATCTGAACAACCAACAAGTTCAACCCCACCTAGCGATCATAAAAGGGATACTCAAGCTGAAGAAAAAGATGAGACAAAGAAGAAGGAGGAGTCTACAATACAAACATTGGTTGCATAATGAAAATCTGGTACTCCAACACAGACTCTTCAACAGCTGAGCACAGATGGGTTGCAGCTACAAATTAGGACACCAGGCTCGAGCTCATCAAAGGTAGTCAGGAAACTTCACTATGGAGTTCCTGAGCTTGATGAAGAAATAAAGATCCCATATTATGAATCTAGCACTCTCACTAAAGAGAAGATCAATGAAATTCAGAGTGCATTGGACAGAAGAAGGAGACAAGAAGCATTAAGAAAAGAACACAAGCATAAGCTTACCTTGAATGAAATCAAAGACATATTCACAGAAGCTTTTTGCTTACAGTCTCCAAATGAGTCAAGACCAATTATAGAGCAACTATCTGATATAGTTGAGCAGGTGACTAGTGAAGACCAGGAAACAAATGCCAAATTGCTCGAATGGTCAGAAAGGAAGTTCCAAGGCAAGGTAAATAATAAAATACCTGGTGATATAGCACTGTCACAAGAAGAACTAGCAAAGAAAATTAAAATAGTTAAAACTGTACTAGGAAACATCTTTTCCCTGTACAACAAGTTGTGTGATTTTTCCACATTCACACAGGACAATAGCCAGAAAATATTGAGCTTGGAGAACAATCTGAAGATTTCTAGCATGTAACTCCCCACAAAACTAGCTCAGAGTGAGAATCATTTTTCCCAATTGCTTCACACACAAAGAGAGTTAGCTATCTTAGCAGCAGAGGAGGCAACCACAAAAGCTAAATTGATGCGAATTCAATCCTCAATAACTCCTCATTTGGAACTACTTCACAAGAAGGAGATAAATGCAAAGAAAATTCTCAAGAAAGACCCCAATCTTTCTTCATCTGATGGACTTGTACACCTAGCAGCAGAGATTGCCATCCAGCATAAGTCATTGGATGTTGCACTAGCAAATTGGGATGCAGCTCCAAAGGTACTCCTTGAAGTAAATAGTACATTTTTTGCCAAGTATGGCATTTCATTGTAAGACCTTTGACATAAGTGTCAAAAAGGGGGAGAATAAGTATGGGGGAGTGATAAGAAGAGATTAAGTATGGGGGAGTTAAGTATAGGAATGAAATGATAAGTATGATAAAAGGGGGAGATAGCAAATTTTGATTAGTCAGAATGCAGAAACAGGACAGAAATCACTGAGTGTACATACAAGATCAACTAACAAGGAGTCATAAAGATCTTAGTTAAGTGTTTTTGCCACTCATGTCAAAGGGGGAGATTGTTAGTTTAAAGAATAATTTTGACAACTGAGTGTCAATACACTTAACCATTTTTTCACTAAACAATGCCGAACAAAGAGTAGGTGCCGAGTAATATGAAGTGCCAAGCTATATCAAGTGTCGAGTAACAATAAGTTTCGAGTAACAGTAAGTGTCGAGTAACAGTAAGTGTCGAGTGTTAACAAGTGCCGAGTATTAACAAGTGTCGAGTGTTAACAAGTGTTGAGTGATTAACAAGTGTCGAGTGTTAACAAGTGTCGAGTAACAGTAGGTGCTGAGTGATACAGTTTTGCTTATGTGTTGAGCTATCCAGGAAACAACATGTGCTGAGCATCAGCAATGCTTTAGGAGCCGAGTAACTCAAAATATCAGCATAAGAGTTTGTAATTGCACAAACTATGATGCAAACAATTTTTACAGCTGACATAAGGTAAATCTCAAAGGATTTAATGATGAGATCGAATCTTTTATTTTTCCTATGCAATTTGCATGCAGCCAATTGGAAAACTTGGAAAGGCATGCAACCAATCAGCAAAAGACAAGTATTGAGCGAGAAATTGAGATTCAATATGGATCATAGATCCATATCTAACCTTAAATCCTCAAATGTCTTTATAAGAAAGATGAAATTTCATTGTAAAAATATATGAGTGGACATACAAGGCAAGGATTATCAGATCACAAAAGGATCTGTTAGAAATGGAAAAAGAAATCTGAAAATAAGCAATACCAGGAAAGAATCTAAGTGAGTAAATGCATGAAAAGATATTACCTTAAGATAGGAGAGAGAAAGCTTCAAGATCCAACACCATGAGACAAGATATTTGGAAAGGGGAAAGCAAAGAAAACCCCTTGTGATGTTATGAATGAGGCATGAAAAGCCTAAGAAGAAAGAAAGAGAGAGCAAGAGAACAATTGCTCATACAATAATTGAGAAGAGGAAGAAACCTCATTGTGAATGAGAGAGGAGGGTCATCTCTTAAATAGAGATGAGAGAGAGGAGTTGGAATGTAACTCCCATGTCTATGAATGCCACCATTCATAAGTGTGTGAGGCCAAGTGTGAGATTCCTCTTAAGGAGGAATAATCTAAATTACAAATTACAATAAATATTTGTCCTCACATATTCCACTAGAGGACAAAATAAGATGTAGTGGAAAAAGGACAAAAAAAAAATATATTAGGATACCTTGGCTTATATCCTAATATATTACAACAATAAAGGAAGAAGGTCTAACCTTGGTTTATAAATACACCAAGGAAAGATTACAACTTCTAACACCCCCCTTTAATCTTTACTTGGGGAAATTACATCAAAGGGTATTAAACCCATAGTTTTTACAAAAATATGCAACTTAATCTTCAATATGAAGTAATTTGATTGTCTTCAAGCCATATGGTACATTTGCAGATCCAAGAGAAGTACATGAGTCCTTTGAATGTGATCAAGTGGAAGCATAGACACATCTTCATATGTGAAAAATTGAGAAGGTTCCTTGATGGATCACCTGAAAAAAAGTAGAGAACAAAAAACAAGACAACTATCCACAAGGAGAATGCCATCATATATGCAAATTTGAAATCCTTTTGAATAAGGATAATAAAACTCTCATAGAAAAACAATGAGTAAAACATGTTACCAAAAAACAATTGAGATAACCTGATATCAAGTTAAAGTATATGATCAAAATATAATCAGTATGAAAAAATTTTGATCAGAGTTCTCATGAAAAATATATTATACTAATGCACAAATGACCATAGACAAGGCCAACATGATACTTGCATCAATATTGCATCAATCACGTGGATATAGACAGTCCGCTTAATGAATCATCCCACTGCAAGCTAATGGGGGCATCCCTCCATAACATGCATGACTCATGATCTAAGCAATAATGTATGCAGATCATTGTGACATTATTATATGAAAATAACATAAAGGAGAGACATGTTGATCAAAGTAGAATTATCATGATTTGTGGTAGGAGAATCAAAAGAATGGATTATGAGGATAGAACAACATATTGCCTTCAAATTGGATCAAATTATCTGAATTTGGAGGGGAAACTCCAATAATAACATCCTCTTCATTGAGGAGCAAAAATGGAACAAAATGGAGGGAAACTCCATAAATATCAACCTTTCAAAGTGGAACCAATAGAACCAAATGGAGGGAAACTCCATGAAGATATTATCCTATCAAAGTGGAATAGATAGGATCCAATGGAGGGAAACTCCGTATAAAATGAGTGCACACCAATATAGGATGGAGGGATACTCCATGGGCCAGATAAGGAAACTATGTATCAATTATACTGAGGGGACCTACATAGTTATCCTTGAAAAAATTGGCTCCCTATGCAACTCAAAAAAATATCATATAAATCATGTAGATCATTGGTATAAAATCAGAAAGTGCCAACATGGGCATAGAACAATGCTATAAAAGCATAAAATGCAACTATGGGCACATCAAAATATCACAATGAAGGCAAATGTGTAAGATTACTCATAATCCAATTAAGTAAAATGATTTAAGGAAGATCAACTGAATATTATAGCTAAAGAGAGCTACATGATTTCCCTAGGGAAACAGGTACTGGTGTTTCCACACGCAGTTCATGAATCTGTATTTCCAGAGCTACGGGTGGTACGCTATGGGAAACTGAGAGTCACATTTAATAATTACCAGAAGATATTGTCTTACATGATGAAGTTGTTCCCCAAAAAAATCTCCTTCAGCAGGCACAACAATTAACAAAGCTAGTATTGGAGACTAAACATGAGGGTTTTGACAGTGATCCAGAAAATTTGAAAGCCCAGTGCAATGCGTTCACTCTTTGTGCTAAACAATTAAAAGTGAAGTTGGAGGCCCCTAATGTGAATGATCTCAAGAAGTTATTATGACTTTCATTTATGATCCATGTCTCTACTCTTGGGTAGGACAATAAGGATGTCTGTGATCGGGGAAGCCTCTAACTAATATTTGTCATATTAAATCCAAGTGTGAAAACTCTGCAAAGTTCGAGGGAATGAACAATGTTTGCAACAAAAATGATACAATTTTGAGGGTTTTATTTATTTAAACATTCATTTTCTATGCTCATTTGCAGGCAGATCTTTGGAATATCTGTGTTGCCACGGGAGAATTCACTAACGCACAATTTTAATCTCATTAACATGCATTAATGGGAAGGAACCTGATATACAAACATGCATGCAAAATAATACTATTTTCGAACTACTAAAAGAAACATGTCCTTGTACTTGCTACCAATGGAGTGTCGGTGGTTCTTAGTGCTTCACTGTTGCCAGAGCAACAATACCTGTATATAATCTTAGTAAATCAATTAGGCGCATCTTTTCTGATAAATATATTGCCATGATTTACGTGGAGACCCCTCCTGCAAAGGTAAAATGCACCCAAACCAAATTGTAAAAGCACGGGAAAAGCGAACATGTTTCAGATAAAAATAGAATAGAATCAGTAGTCTGTCATTCACCAGTGATCACCCTCCATAGCGATTTTAAAAGACAATATATAACATATTGTCTTCGTATGAGATGTCAAAAGATGCACGGTAAACTCAAGAACAATAGTTTGACAACCTGCGAGCTTTGCAAGCACAGCCAACATTTTAGGCATAGGAAAAAATTGGAAAAAAAAATTATTTATCAACAATATATCAAAACAAGAGTAAAAAAAATGATATCTAGATAGGAAAACCCTTTTGGCGGCAAGCCTGCCAAAGGGGTGAGATGAAAACTAATAAAAAATAAGAAGTAACCTGCACAAATTAGAGTAAACAAAAGGTAATCAGGTTTAGCGGTAAACCAGCCAAACCCAAAAAAAAATTCAATTTCTTCCATCTTAAGAAGATTAAAGGAGAAATTAGTGAAATCTCTCTCAAGAGTCTCCTTCAAATTGTACTTTAATGCAAACACTCAAAAAAAAGATTAAACTGCTCTGATACCATGTTAGAAATGGAAAAAGAGATCTGAAAATAAGCAATACCAGGAAAGAATCTAAGTGAGTAAATGCATGAAAAGATATTACCTTAAGATAGGAGAGAGAAATCTTCAAGATCCAACACCATGAGACAAGATATTTGGAAAGGGGAAAGCAAAGAATCCCTCATGATGTTATGAATGAGGCATGAAAAGCCTAAGAAGAAAGAAAGAGAGAGCAAGAGAACAATTGCTCATACAATAATTGAGAAGAGGAAGAAACCTCATTGTGAATGAGAGAGGAGGGTCATCTCTTAAATAGAGATGAGAGAGAGGAGTTGGAATGTAACTCCCATGTCTATGAATGCCACCATTCATAAGTGTGTGAGGCCAAGTGTGAGATTTCTCTTAAGGAGGAATAATCTAAATTACAAATTATAATAAATATTTGTCCTCACATATTCCACTAGAGGACAAAATAAGATGTAGAGGAAAAAGGACAAAAAAGAAATATATTAGGATACCTTGGCTTATATCCTAATATATTACAACAATAAAGGAAGAAGGTCTAACCTTGGTTTATAAATACACCAAGGAAAGATTACAACTTCTAACAGGATCAAGATCAGAGAAAGCAGAACAGGTGCCTGCATTCAGCAATCAAGGATTGTAATCTATCAGGTTCATTATACCTAATACTTTCTAGCAATTGTATTTGAATGAAAATCCTATGGTGATAGGTTAGGTTAATAGCTATTTCATAGATCCTTTAATTAGGTGATTAAATCATTTAACAAGGTGACACTTCATGTTAAGTGTTTGAAATCCTTTAACCAGGTCACTATTGACACAGTGTAAAGCCTTTAACAGGGCAGATCATCAAAAGTGGTTGAACAATATTGCTGCAGTAATTTTTGTGGGTATCATCCCCACCCCAGTTTTACCTTCTTATTCTTGGAGGGTTTCTGGGTTACCAAATTTTAGTGTTATGTGTTGTTGATGCATGTGTTTAAGTTTCATGTTTATTTGATGTATTTACATGCATGCAATTTACTTTCAGTTAAAAGTTTTATTGGCTAAAGTGTGGTACTTATGATTCACAACCCACCCCCCCCTCTCATAAGTACTCTTTCCATATTTGAATATTCTAACATAGGGAACATTTCCATAACATATTTGATAAAAAAATTCTTCAAAAGCATCCTTAAAAGCTTTAAATGACAAGGTGATTAGGTTTGGGATGAGGGATGAAGATTTTGAGATTGGAAAAAAACCCTAAGAAAAGAATATGAGGAAGTGTTGACAAGGGAAGAATTTTTTTGGAGACATAAATTTAAGGAGACATGGTTAAATGAAGGGGATAGAAACACAAAAAAATTTCATAATTCAGTTAGAATGTGAATGGTTCTTAAAAAAATTAATCCATTAAAGAAGAAGATGATAGGATGTTGCATGATCTAGAGGATATTAATAAGGAAGTGGTTTCCTTATTCCAAATAAGAGGACTTAGAGGAGAGTTGAATAAAATTGAGGTTGATGACATCTTGAGTTTTATCCCTAATCAAATTTCAAGGGGACAAAATAAGATGTTTTTGGATAACATGACCATGTCAAAGACAATAATTTCATTTTAGGGTTTAAGAAAAGATAAAGCCCCAAGCCCATATGGTTTTCTAACACTCTTCTTCAAGATTTTATAGATTTTTTGGGAAGGAATATCTAGGAGGTTGTTAAAGAATCTCAGTGTAGAAGTTCTGTTGTAAAGGTGTATCATATTAAAATGGAAGCACTTCCATGTTAAGAATTTTTAGCCCTCCTTAGGGGGTGTTTTGGGCCTTCATTAAGTTGTCCCCTATTTTCTGCCCCATTCCCATCTTTTGTGCCTATTTAGTGTTCTATTTGGGCCTCACCAAGCACCGTTTTTCCCTTTTGGCTCATTTTCTAGGGGTTTTAAACCCCTAGGTCAAGTTCAACCTTGATGTTCACCTAGGTCAAAGTTGACCTCAACCCTAACCTAGGTCAAAGTTGACCTCAACCCTGACCTAGGTCAAAGTCGACCTCAACCTTGACCCAGGTCTCCCTTTTCATTGGAAATTTTTCCAAATGCGGGGAGAGGTTCAAAAGTTTGTTTTCCCACTTCCAAGACAACTATTTCAATCTTCAGAATGGTAAATCCTTAAATCACATTTAACCTAGGTCCATTTCTAGGGGTTAGGGCTTAATTGGAATTTAATTTTTTTATGTCAGCCTCTCTAGAAGTTTGTGTCCTAGACTAGTATAAAAGGAAGTCTTTTTCTCTCATTTTGATATCCACTTTTTAGGAAGAGACATCCACTTTTCATGATTAAGAAATACATTTTTCATGATCAACTAATCTAGTTTTCACGATGATGTAATCAAATTTTCATCCATCAAGTAATCAAATTTTGAGATCAAGTTTTCTCCCAATAAAATTCAATCAATCAAATCAAGTGAGCAAGTAATCACCCATTTAAGCATTTAAGTTCTCCATTGAAGATCAAGGATTAAAGAATTCAAACCTTTGAATGGATTTGGTTCAAGAATTCAAGTTGATTCATCATTTGAACCCTAGATCTATCCATCATGGTGGTGTGATCTTCCTTCAAGCTCCTTTGTTCATCTTCAAGATCTATTCATTCTTCCTAAAGGTGGATTTCAAGCATACAATCATGGAGGTTTTGATTTACATTTATGGTTTTGATTATTGAGTCCAAGCTTTCATATCAATATACTTGTTTACATTTTAAATACAATTTCATATCTATTTAATATCATAGCTTCATTGTTAGATTTATTTCTACTACTTGCTAGCATTCTCTATTTCAATTCCATTATTAAGATTGATTTCAAACTGGGGTTTGACCAAGGAAAACCCCTCATCCAAACAAAAGAAACCCCTTTTCTTGTAGATACAGGTGTGGGACAATGAATATCAATGCAGATCTAAATACTCTATTCACTAAACATTTAGGATCCACAAATAGAATTTTCCTCGGAATAGTGCAGGTTAAAGTTGAAAATAAAGGGGTAACATTGTACACTAAGGTAAGATCTTACCCTACAATTGAGTCAAGATTGACCTGGCTCAAAAAAGAAAAATATTTCTGGGTTTTGTAGATCTCACAGTTTCAGTTCATGTCCATGAAAATCAATAGTTTTTTAGACTATTTGACATGGTTTTCAATAGATTCTTTTTCGGAGGTAAGTACTTTCATTTCTTCATTTCAGAATTAGAATTTCTAGATTCACATTTCATCCCCTTACAATTCATATACATGTATGTATGTATAAAAATATAGGTTTAGGGTCTCTTTCATGTGCATTAATCTAAACCCTGTTCATCCATAATTTTGTATCTTACATTTTGGTGAACCCATTTACAAAAACTCTTTCTTTTTGGTGTTAGATTTGAATATTGCATTAGATCTTGCATGTTTATAAAAAAAATTTATTTTATACTATTTCATTTATATTTCAAAAATACAAAAATATTTACATTTCTCATGCTTTTAGTGTTACTTTGTGTTCAATGTGTATGATTTTGTTTTGAATACTTTGATGAGGATTTTGTTAAAAACAAAGATAGATCCCTTAATGAGGTACATGGAAATGAGGATAAAATTGTTTGAATGAGATCTCCATTGATCCTATAGCTATTTCATCTTCTTCTATAGCCTCTTCAATTGATCTTCACCATAGGGTGTGTGCATTGTTATCTTCATGTTCCACTATTTACAATATTGATGCACCTAGAATGTTATATCCTCAAATTTCTATTCAAGCTATAGAGGCCTTTAAGAAATTCATTTGTGATAGTAATCAAGGTGTTAATCTCATGTGTGGTATCAAACATTTAATTCAAGAAGTTTAAGATTTGGGATTCACTCCTTCTATCACTAGTGTGGAACTTTGTTCCGTTCCTTTACCTAGAATTCCTACCTACACTCTTCTTTCATCTCTTTTGTCTCTTCCTATTAGTGTTCCACTAGTTTATTTACCTACCTCATAGCCTTCTTACCATAGTATTAATTATACCTATTCCAACCCTCTTCCAACTATGGTTCCAAGTGCTCCTCTGGTTGTGTCTTCCATTCTTGCCACTTCCTACACTCTTCGTAATCGTATCCTTTCGAATATAGTTCCTAATCTGATTCCTAATATTCATATTCCCAATTCTCCATCTTATTTCTAGTTCTTCCCACACTTATGATGAGGCTCAAAATATGGTTTATGATATAGATGTGCAAGAATTCTTTAAATTACCTTCCCCTTCTTATCTAATCCATTATGATATTAAAGGGAAGAGAAAAGAAACTTCCCCTTTGAGATTTCTTCATAATTTTACTCCTCATTTTGATATAATATAGATCTCTTCTCCTCTTGTCTCTAGACTGGGGGGCAAGAGGTGTATTGTTATCTAGTCTCTTAGGATCCATTTGGCTTTTAGCATATATTGTGCCTTGAGCTTAATCACTATTCTTTCTATCTTATCTCTCTATGGTTTTTTATTATGTTTGTAATTATCCATAGACTCTATTCAAGATTTTTTTTTTAAAACATTTATTTTGCAAACGTATCACTTGTCTTCATCCCTAGGGGGCTAGGTTCTTCCTTCTTTCTCTTTTTCTACGGATTCACTTTACTTAGCTTAGTGGCATTTGTTTATCTTGCAATTTTATTTCATTATAATGACTAATATTTTGACTATGGATATTCTTTTTTTATGAGAGGTTGTTGTCCTAAATCATCACCTCTTCTTTATTTTGAAAATTATGTTCTTTATAAACTCTTACTATTGCTTTGATGTTAGAGTTGTTTCCCTCAATCAAATATTCCTCTTCCTCTTGTTTGCAAGGGGTTTGATGATGGAATCTTTGTTCTCACTTCACTTATCTTTGAAAGATGGTATTTTCTCTAAAGCACTCCTCTACAGTGGGGGTCTTGTTGATAAGATTTGTTTCTCTTTGAGGATCTTTTTTCCATAAGTGACATATCCTTTTCACAATTATCTATGCTCTTGGATGTAGGGGTCAATACCCTTTGATAAGACCATAGTGTACATTGTTGTTAATAGGATATCTCCTTATGTTGTGAATTAGGTATCCTCTTTTGCTTCCTTATAATGTCTAGTAGATAGCCACAATAAGGAGGTAGGCATATATAAGGCCTCCCTCATACTATAGTTTTTAATTTATATGCTAAAACCTCTAAAGGTAACACATATAAGTTGCTAAATCTTGAAGAGACACACATTTTATTTTCAATATACTAAATCCTCCAAAGGTAATGCACATAAATTGCTAAATCTTGAAGAGACACACATTTTTCAAGTTTTCAATATGCTAAAACCATAGAAGGTGATGCACATAAGTTGCTAAATCTTGAAGGGATGCACATTTTAGACTCATAGTGATATAAGAAGGTAGATCTATGAGTATTCTAGAAGTCGTCAGATGACACATTACAATTTTAAATCATAGTTTTTGGGTGAACTGTCAAGTTTTGCTACTTGTTGGGCTCTCCCTCCATGATTATTTATGGTAAGGTGGGCATCTTACTAGGCAAGGTAATCACTTTCTCTTTTTCTCTCTTTTCACTTTCATGCTAGTAGGATTGGATCATGAAGTTATGTTATTCATAGTGTTTCTCTTTTCTTTCTTATGTAATCATTTGTGCTTTTATGATAGCTTTCTGAATATGATATTAGTATAGGAAGCATTTCTTAGCAAGGTTCCCTTTATTAGTTGAGTTGGGTTTATTTTAGTACTAACCTCTCTTTTGTGTCTTTTAGTTTTATTTTTGTTTTTATTTATTTGTGAACCCTCATGTGTGTATGTTGAGTTAGGATCCCTGGCTAGGGAGCTCATGTTCTCAACTAAGTGTTATTCTATCTCATTGCGTATCCACTTGGATCTTTCTTCTCCTTTACTATGAGCATGTTTTATTTCCATACTCCTACTAAAGTGAGGGTTTAATGTATCATCTTAAAATGGAAGCACTTCCATGTTAAGAATGTTTAGCCCTCCTTAGGGGGTGTTTTGGTCCTTTATCAATTTTTGCCCTATTTTTTTCCGCCTTCTCATCTTCTATATGTTTAGGGCTCTATTTGAGCCTCCCTAGGCACTGTTTTTCCCTTTTGGCTTATTTTCCAAGGGTCCTAAACCCTTAGGTCAAGGTTGACCTCAACCTTGACCTAGGTCAAAGTTGACCTTAACCCTAACCTAGGTCAAAGTCAACCTTGACCTTGACCCAAGTCCTCCTTTTCACTAAAACATCTTTTGGATGCAAGGAGAGGTTCAAAAGTTTGTTTTCCTACTTCTAGGTCAGTTGTTTTGGTCTTTGAAACAGTAAATCCTAAAATTGCATTTAATTTAGGTCCATTTCTAGGGGTTAGGGCTTAATTAGAATTTAATTCTCCTATGTCAGCCTCTGTAGAAGTTTGTGCCCTAGACTAGTATAAAACGAAGCCTTCTTCTCTCATTTTCATATCCACTTTTTAGGAGGAGACATCCACTTTTCATGATCAAGAGATCCATTTTTCATGATCAAGTAATCCACTTTTCCTGATGAAGTAATCAAGCTTTCATCCATCAAGTGACCAAGTTTTGAGATCACATTTTCTCCTAAGAAAATTCAAGGAAGCAAATCAAGTGAGCAAGCAATCACCCATTCAAGCATTCAAGTTCTCCATTGAAGATCAAGGATTCAAGCATTCAAGCCTTTGAAGGGATTTGGTTCAAGCATTCAAAATTCATCATTCAAACCCTAGATCTATCCATCATGGGGGTGTGATCTTCCCTCAAGCTCCTTTGTTCATCTTCAAGATCTATTCATTCTTCCTCAAGGTGGATTTAAAGATACAATCATGGAGGTTTTGATTTACATTTATGGTTTTGATTATTGAGTCCAAGCTTTCATATCAATATACTTGTTTACATTTCAAATACAATTGCATATCTATTGGATATCATAGCTTCATTGTTAGATTTATTTCTACTACTTGCTAACATTCTCTATTTCAATTCCATTATTAAGGTTGATTCAAAACTAAGGTTTGACCAAGGAAATCCCCTCATCCAAACAACAAAACCATTTTTCTTGCAAATACAGGTGTAGGGCAAAGAATATCAATGTAGATCCGAATACCTTTTTGCCAAACTTTTATGATCTATGAACAGAATTTCCATCAGAGCAGTGCATGTCAAGGTTAGAAATAAAGGGGTAAGATTGTGTCTTAGGGTAAGATCTTACTCCCCATTTAGGTCAAGATTGACCTAGCTCAGAAAAGAAAAATATTTCTAGGTTTTGTAGATCTCACAATTTCGGTTCACACAAAAATCAATAGTTTTTTAGACTCTTTGACATGGTTTTTAGCAGATTTTTTTTTTGAGGTAAGTACTTTCATTTCCTCATTTCAATATTAGCATTTCTAGATTTACATTCTATCCCCTTAAAATTCATATGTATGTATAAAATATGAGTTTAGGGTCTCTTTTATGTGCATTATTCTAAAACCTATTAATCCATATTTTATATCTTACAAAAGGGTCTAAATAAAACCTTATTTGCCTTTGTCTCAAAGAGAGATGCTTTGGAAACTGAAGGATTTGAGCAATACAAATCCAAAAAAACCAAAGAACACCTACATGCAAGAACCTGACACATAGAAGAAAAGAGAAAGCAGAGGCAAGGATTTTGTTCTAAAAATATGGAAAACTATATTATCAAACTGAAAAGATGAATGAAATTTACAATTGATCAATCCTCATAGAAGGAGATCGTGAAACCTAAAAGGGAAACCCTAAGAGGTAATTGACATTTAATAATTACTATTTAATTATTAAATGGAAATGAAAGTGCACAAAGGGAAACCTTAAGAAGGGAGTAAAGGCAATTTAATAAATTAAATTAAATTAACCCTTTACTCTTACACCCCTCCCCTTAAGATGAGCAACGATGCAGCTACAAACAATGCATGAAAAAGTAAGGAAACTACAATGCTAAAATAAAACTTGGGTCCCAACAACAAGGCCTGATGAGATACCTAATCACAACCAAATCTCTATGAAATGAAGAAATAGGGAAAACCACGTGGCAAAAAACCTACTCTAAAAAGAAATAGAAAGAAAAATTCCAAATGATATGTCTCAAGAGACTCTTTGAAAACTATAAGTACGATTAAACCCCCCATGAGAGAGGATTAAGACTTGATAGCCCCTCCGGGATGGTAAAACTCCTATATCAATGAATAGACCAATGTGGCTTCAATATGAAAGAAACAAAGGCAATGGACAAGGAGGATGAAACCTTGAATGTAAGGTGAAGTTGGAAGCCCTAGTTGATGCTCAAAGAAGAATGCATGGGAATCCTAAAATAGAATCTCCAATGGAGGTGGGATAATAAGTGTGTTGAATCTATCATCTAAGAGGATATGTATGTTCTCTAATATATCCTCAACAACTACACTAGGTGGATTGATGACTGGACCTGCAATGGTAGGAAATGCTAAAGAGTAATCATGTGCAATAGATGGAGTTTGAATGGGAGGTGGAGATGTAGAAATCACAATGCTAGTCTTAGGAGCAACACATAAGTTCAAGTGATCTGACTTCACCTTAGTAGTCTCTTATGAAGAAGGAGAGTGAGTCTCTAATAGTGGACATGGTGGACTGAAATGAGAAAAAGAGTATAAGTAGGAAGAATGATAAACAATCCCTGTAGCAACAATATTGTATGTTTCACTATCTCTAATGTGCATTGAATCTTTTGCAAACTCGACTATCTTCCCTGTCCTACTGTATGTAATTTGATAAATAGAGAGAAGGTTAGAGAAAAAAAGATGGAACACATAATACATCATGAAATGTACTATCATCAATGTCAATAGAACCTTTCCCATAAAAATTCATAATAGTTTAGTTCCCCATCAAAATGTGTGGAGTAGGAGAAGCCTCAAAAGAAGAGAACCAATCCTAAGAAGGTGACATATGGTGTGAAGCACCTAAATCCAGTAACCATCCAGAAGAATTTGGAGTAGTAGTTTCACATAGTTCATGACCCTTTCTTTTCTTTACCATATGACTGAAATGATAATGATGATGAAGATCTATGAGATGTAGAAGGAATATCAATGTTGTTGTTCTGACAGAGAGCTACCAAATCTAAAACCTGTTTGGCATAGCCATCGAACTTCTTCTCATAGAAATGTGACTCATCATGATTGGGCTTATTACAATAAGAACACTTTGGTCTTTCTAGTGTTGGTTTATCTCCCTTGGGAGGAGGTGGGCCTGAGATGATGTGAGGGTTAGAATCAATTTGAGACTCTGTAGGATGTGACTTATGTTTCTTCTCCTTCTTTCCAAATGATGTCTGAGCTACCAATGCATGAGTTTGTGAACCTATGAGAAAATCCAACTGAGAGAGCTTATCTTGCTTTTGAGTCAAATGATCACAAAAAACCTCAAAGGATGGCATGGTAAATCTAGTACCCAAAGCATCCATGGTGGAATGGAAGGTAGAAGCAAAAATCTAAAAGTTTCCACAAAGCTTAGAAAGAATCAGGTAAATGCACTTAGTGTCAGTCTTGGTTTTCCCATAATCATTTAATAAATATTTCTATTGTTTGTACTTCATCAAGAAGTTCCCAATGGAAGGAAAAGAATTTGGTATAAGAGCGGTAAAAGCTCTACCTTAATATAAAGTGCCCTAAACTCATTCATTTTACCAAACAAGCCGCCAAGCTTGGTTTGCATAGCTAGAGGGGTATTGCACCAATCAAGATGAAACTATAGACTATTAGATATCTATAAATAAATAAATCCCATTTCCTCATCCATCTTTTTCTTGTGTTGCATGACCTCAAAAGGCCTCTATAAAACTAGTTGCACTGCATCTAAACAAGACTACAACCCTTTTGATCGAAGAAGTTGTGTCATTGGGGACTTCAATGTGTGATAGTTATGAGAGGTCAGAAGTTCTAGACAAGAAGATGTCTCAGCCATTATTTTAGAAGGTGTTGGACTTTTTTTGAATTTTTTTTGGTTTACTAATGTAAATAACAAAAACAATAATACAAAACACCCCCCACAATCCAAAAACTGAACCCCAGTTGCTAGAAGGAATGTATATACAAGAAAAGAGAAAAAATATTTAGTTTGAGAATCACATATACCTTTGATAAATAGTAATGAAAATAATAGATAATTTGGATAGTGCTCAAGAAGAGCTTTCTATCATTTCTTTTGGATTGAAAAATGGAGCTAAAATAAGCAAGTTAATCCCCCTAGAAGATAGAAAGCATCATCTGAGTTTGAGTGAAAAATAGGTACCAAAATAGAAAAAAATCCAAAAAATACCTTCACAATCATGTCCATCCTAGACTAATCTTTTTGGCACTTTTTTTGGATCCAAAAAAAACCTCCATATGCTCAAGTTAGAGCCAAAAAATCACTAGGGCCTCTAGATAGCCAAAAAAAATTGCAAAACCCCCAAAAAAAGTGAATGGGGCTAAAGAAATAGCCCTCAACCCCCCATGTGACCATAGGCTAGGTGGTGAAGGCTAGGAAAAGTACAAGTGGTCATAGCTAGTGGTGGCACAAGGGCGAAGGCAGGCATGGTGGTGTGCAAGCGGAGAACGCCATTAGCAATGGCAGTCGGAGGGTTGTGCATTTTTATAATGTTTTTTTATTATTACTATTATTATTTAATTCCACATCACAATGCATGTTGAAGGTCATATGGCCCTAGTAGGCAAAAAAAATTGCCTCAATTTTTTCCAGTGTCCAAAATTGACAAATTTTATATGGAAATAAGGGGTTTTGACGTCTTTTGAAGCCAACTGTGAGGTTGGTTTGACCTCAAAGTGCGCCAAAATTAGAGACCCTCCTATTTTCATAGAAAAGACCTAAAAACAACTAGATCTATTCTGTCAAACCCTCCTTTTTCTCCAAATAAGAACAAGCTATAATAGGTCAAGTTCTAATGCCATGAAGGATTTGAGCAATACAAATCCATAAAGCCCAAAGAACACCTACATGCAAGAACCTATCACACAGAAGAAAATATAAAGAAGAGGCAAGTGTTTTGTTCTGAAAATATGGAAAATTATATTATCAGACTGAAAAGATGAATGAAATTTACAATTGATCAGTCCCTATAGAAGGAGATCGTAAAACCTAGAAGGGAAACCCTAAGAGGTAAATGACATTTAATAATTACTATTTAATTATTAAATGGAAATACAAGTGCATAAAGGGAAATCTTAAGAAGGGATTAAAGGTAATTTAATAAATTAAATTAAATTAACCCTTTACTCTAATGGAAACCTTGAGGATTTTTGACTAATAACCTTGTGTAACACCAATTACAAGCTTATATCAAAGGTGATGGAAAATATATTAAAAAGGGTTCTAGAATTGGTCATCTCTTCTGGACAAAGTGGCTTTTCCCCAGGAAAATCCATCTATGAAGGGGTGATTATAGCCCATGAAATGATTAACTCTATAAGGCTAGGGAAATATTAGAGAAAATGATGGTGAAGTTGGATATAAAGACAGTCTATGACAAGGTGGACAAAGACTTCTTGTTGAAAGTTCTTTTGAATTTTGTGTTTGATAAGAAATGGGTGGATTGGGTGGGGTGTTGCATTTCTACCCTACTTTTTTAGTCTTGGTGAATGGAATTCCACAAGATTTTTTTTGAAATAGAGAAGGAAATAAGACATGAGGACCCCCTCTCCCATTTTTTGTCAATAATTATGGTTGAGGTTTTAGAAAGATTGATTTCTAGGTAGAGAGATCAAAGCTTGTGGAAGGGGGTGAAGGTTGTAGTAGGTGTGGAGGTTGTTTCTTATCTACAATTTGTAGATGATAATTCCTTAGCAAGTGAAGCTTCAAAAAGGGAAATAAGAGTGATGAAAAGAACTTTGGGTTCTTATGGCAGGGTCTCAAGTTAGAAAATTAGTTGGAATAAGTCAAAAAGAAATTGTTTCAATGTCTTGGTGTACATGCAAAGAACTATTGGAAGGATTCTAAATATTCAATGTGAATCTCTTCCTAGTAAGTATTTGGGAATTCCTCTATTCCAAGGTTGTAATAAGGCTTATTTATGTAAAACTTTGGTGGAGAAGTGTGTAAAAAAGATGGATTGATGGTGAGTAAGATGGTTGACTTCAAATGGCTACATTTTGATGTTAAAATATGTATTATCAGCAGTCCTAATTATCTCTATGATGTGTATGAATATCCCTAAGAAATTATCCAGAGTAATAGGATAGGATATGAGATTTTTTTTGGAATGGGGCAAGTAAGGAAGATAAACTCCCTTTATTGGCTTGGAAGAGAATTTATCAGCTTAAAAAACATGGGGAATTAAGCTTACGGGATTGACATTTGATGAATGTACCACTATGAGAAAAGTTAGTGTGGAATCTTTATCATTATTCTAATTAGTTATGGGTGATAATATTTGGATTCTTAGGAGGTTGAAAGAATTTTAACTATCAAAAATCCTCCTTTGGGATCGACAATTTGGAACTTCATGTTATCTTGTTGATATGTGATCACAAATCATGTGTCTTGGCTATTGGAAGATGGAAGGAAATCTAAATTTTGGGAAGATCCTTGGAATGGCTATCCTGTGTTGAAATTACAATGGGAAAGGTAAACTTTTGGGGGGGTGAATCAATAATTTAAACTTGGACCCATAAAACTTTCACTACACATACATCTCATACATTCAATGAATAACATATAAATTATGTACATCTAAATCATGTAAACACAAATAAGTAATCACACACAAATGACACTAGATATGATTACCCAGAAACCTTCCAAGTGAGAAGGTAAAATTGGGGTGGGGATGACACCCATAGATCTTCACTACTATAGCAATAAAGTGTATCTAATGAAGGTTACAATGTTTTGACCATGAAACATGATCAACCCTATGAAAGGTTTGTCATGTTAAAGGCTTGCAAATACTGTTAGGTCTCACCTTGTTAGAGTATTTCAACACCCTATTAGAAGTGTACTTGGTTAAAGGACTTTAACTTACAACTAAGTAAGCACCCTATTAAAGGATTTCATACAGTCTGTTCGGACTACTCTGTTAAGAGATTTTACTGAAATCACCTGTTAGAGTGTCTCAGCATACATCTTGCGGTTGACACTTACTTGTCTAATAACATATCACCTCTAAACAATGTCTTCTTCATCCTTCTTGATTAGATTTCTCTTTTTTGTATCCTTTTCTCTATCCTTTGTTCTACTCTAACTAATTTTGCAATGTAGTTTCACTTCATAACTTCTAAGTCGCCATGAATGCTCTATTTTCACATGAAAACTATCCTCTTCACTCCTTCAACACTCTTAGAAAGTTTAGGGTTTTATCCTCCTGAAGAAGACTTTGGTGGCTTAGGGTTAGGTATGAATCTACAGCTGAGATTCATCCATTTTATCAATTAATCCCCCTATTTTCTAGTTGGTTGCATGTAATTGCATAGGGAATCCAACTAGAGATTTGTCCTTATCTCCAAAATATCAAAATTCAATCTTAAGTCAGCTCAAAAATGATTTACATAGTTGTTTGTACCTTAACAAAAAAATATGTCAAAACTATCTTACTTGGCATCTAAAGTCTCTGATGCTTAGTATACACTAATCTTTATGTTGTGACTCGACACCTGTATTGCTTGGGATCCACTATTTACTTGACTACTATGTCACTTGGCATCTAATTAGCACTTGAGTGACTCGACACATGAGTGACTTGGCACTCACTATGACTCAGCATGGTCTATTATTTACATGTTGTGCTCAGCATGTACTAGTAGTTTGGCATGAACTAAGTAAATGGCTTAATTGTGTTGACACTCACTTGTCAAAACCAATCTAAGATCAACAATCTCTCCCTTTGACATGAGTGTCAAAAACACTTGAGTATACATTATCATCCTTAATCTTATGAGCATAACATATCTCAACTTGGCTTACATACAAAAATTCAAAACATCAAAATTTTGTAATAACTTGTATACCTCAAAATTTGATAACTCCCCCTGAGTTGATAAGTCTACTCTATAACCAAAATTATGTACTCCTTTTGAGTAAATGTGTCTCTATTGATACACTTTGACTTCATGCTCTACTTTGCTAATACTCTTTCATCTAGTATCTCTTGTTTCATTCTCCCCCTTTGCTCTATTGCTCTCAATTTCTCCCTCAAAAATATATCTCCCCTTTTCTTTTAGTCTCCCACTTTTTGACACTTATGTCAATGGGCTATACACTTATTTTGTTTTTTTCTAGAAAATATTTATGGACATCCAATATTATCTTAAGGGCTACATTAGATTAGATTAGGTAGATTTTCTTTCATGCTCTCCTTCTCCCTTTTCCTCTCTAAGAGTAGTTAGGTGCATCCTGATAGTAAGAGGAAGCTAGCCTTCTCTGGAGACTCAACCTCACAGTTCAAGTCCCATAGCTTGGAGGTTGTTTCCATGTTTCACTAGGTTGTCCTCGTGCATAGGCTTTGGACAAGGGTGCAAACCTAAGTGACAACACCACCCAAACAAAGAGGTACCCATGATTGGTGGGTTGTAGACACATGTGGAAAAGGAGCTCAAAAAGTGCTCCACATCTCAAGTAATTCTTTAAAAATTGCCACCGTTAGCAAAAAATTGCCAATAATGCCAAAACTCATGGAAGAAGCCCTAGTGAGATCACCCAAACAGAAAATAACTTGTGTTTGGAAAGGAATGCCAATCACATGCATGGGAAAAAAAGATGGAAGTCATTCGAATAATTGCTCTTAAATAACGTATAGCATGCTATCCAATTACCATGACCGATGGCATGTAGAACATGTTGCTCCAAAGGCATTAACAGGAAGTCCAAAGAGTGCTACTAGAAGCTCCCCAAAAAAATGACATGAAGAGCCCCAAAAGTTCACTAATGTGGCTAGTGTGAGAAAATACAAGGACACATACGAGCCAAGGCAAGGATGTGCAACATGGTGAGCTTGATACCCACCAAAATGGAGGCACTCCAAAATAGTACACCAACTTTTTGGGTGATGTGGCCACTGTCAAAGGGGTTGCCCAAAATAAATCTCACCCCTGAATATTAAAAATTGTCTCCTCCCCAAAAAATACATGGCATCCAAAAAGAGAATCGAGACCCATCAACACATGAGTCTTCACGGGGGCATGAAAAAGTGTCAAGCTGGTAGGAGGACCAGCAAACATGGCAACAATAGAAGCCAGAAGGGCCATCCACATGAGAGCATGCGCAAGGGTGCAAAACACGAACAAATCTCGAAAGGGCATAGAAAAAATCATACACTCGGGCCTCCATCCATGCGATTTTGTAAGGAGAAATTTTTGTAATAAATTTTTTGATAACAAATAAACAAAAATATCATTGCCTAGATTTGTGTGCCCAGGTCAAAATGACCTCGTGCAAAACAATTTTGCCTTAGATTTCAACAATGTCCAAATTGGATGTATTTTATATGGAAATGGGGGTTTTTGAGCACTCTAAGCTCAACAGTGATGTTCATTTAGGCTCAAAGTGCTCTGAAAAATAGGTCCCCCTAAATCCAATAAAAAAAACTCTGAAAGCCATAGATCCAAAAATTGAAGCTAAATCTCTCAAGGACAAAATAGAGGCATAAAGATTTGGGGCTCTAATACCATGTTGAATTTTATGAAAGATCAACCCCACAGCTCCCAAGAATCACCTGCATGCAAACACCTATCACAGAAAGAGAGAAGCAAAAGCTATGGAGGCTAGAATTCCCAGATCCATAAATGAGACATTCTTGATGAGAAAAAAAAGAAATTGCTATTATCAAAAGTGAATCGGTTAATAATTACAAAGAGAGATAAAGAGATCAAAACCATAAAAAGGTCTAATCTAGATTGCATCATAATAAATAATAAAAGAAATAATTATTAGGCCTAAAATTTAGCTTAAGAAAACTAGAGTTACCTAGGAAATATCTAATTACTCTAACATACAAAACATGGGATAAATGTGCAACATGTGGAAGATATGGTCACATTGAAACAAAATGAAATAGGATTCACATGAGAGGAAGATGTAGAACTTGGAAGAATTTTGGCATGGCATGCTTTCATTGTCATCAGGTCAACCACCTAAGCAAAAATTGTAGGCACTAAGCATCAACACCTAATGATGAAGAAATGAAAGGAAAGAGTAAGGTTGATATTGATGACATCCAAAATTAGATGAACAAGACATGGATAAGGAAAAAAAAGAGATAGTGGAACAACAACTGAAGCATTTGGTGACACCTCATCTACCGGATAGGGTGACTCCACAACCTCAAACTAACCACAAGGTATGTATGGGAACTACATTTGAATTGTTAAATCATTTATTAGTTCTTTAGATTCATGGAATGATATCGATACTAACATATGTAATATGTAATAGGATAACTCATGTAAATTTGAAATTTAGTAAGGTTAGTGAGCCCAACTGAGCAAGATAGTTAATCATTGTTAATGCATTGTTAACTGAGCAAGGTTTTGTTAGTCAGGGATAAAATTTGTTGACATGCAACCAAGTTGGAAAAGTGAGCATTTATTGCACCCTACCTAACCCTAAAGGAACTTTTCATTATAAATAGAACATTCAAATGTTTCATTATTTGCCTTGCATACACGAGCATTTTAGATTGAATTTGAATGATCAGTGCAAGCAATTGAATTTTGAGCTATATCTAGTAAATTAGTCAGATATTTGAGTCATTAAAGTGAGTTGGTGAAATATTTGTGTGCACCTGAGAAAGTTCATTATTACATGTCAAAACCCTAGTTTGTCAAATTACAAAAAATTCACCTCTGCACATGTAAAGACATCGAATGTTAGCAAAGTGAAATTGGCAAGGAATGAGGATTGTGAAGAGTTGAACTATAAGTTGTATACGCAAATTTCCATAAAGAATGGTGAAATAGGACCATTCTCATCTATACCTTTGAGGGTTTTACTCATTCGTGGCATTCGAGCATTTACTCACTACAAAATTGGAGAAGTTAGTGATTACAAGTTGTAACAAGCTTATGCAGATTTGTGTCTAGATGGGCAGTCAAAGGATGAACATAAGAAAATTGAGATGAAGGGTTTAACTCACAACTTATATTTTCCAAAGTTTTTCAAGAATGAATGGATTTGCATTATCCTTAGCCAAGTGCATGGATAACTTATGTGCTTTGAAGGACTAATGAAGATCACTAGGGACATAATGCACATGGTTACCAATTATCCCTTCATTAAAAAGACAAAGGCTATGTGAGCATTAAGGGTGGAGATAGACAAGCACACTGATGCAACTTGGGTGGAAGAGGTCTTCCAGTATCCATGATTAGTGATCCTAAGACAAATTTTTCCATGTGTATGGTTGTCTACAAGATATTTTAGTTGAGCAGACTAAACAATGTGTCATGTGGAGCAGTAGATTTGGCATACAAGATTGTAAAGAAAGGTTTTGAGATAGACTTAATCGAGATCCTACTAAAACACTTTGAAGATAACACAAGGACTATTTGAGTGGCTGAGACCAACACATTGAAATATGGATCACTGTTGGTATGTATATTCTTTTATTTGCAAAATTAGTTCCCTACTATTATAAATTTTAACTGGGACACCATCAAACCTGTAATTTACCAAATCAATGAGTATATTGTTAGCTTGGGTGAGAATTTTGAGAAAGAAATGAATGAATATTTTGAGCAAATCAAAGTGATAATGCATCAAAGGTTCAAGATTCCACCTCAACTAGTTGAAGACTATAAGGAAACCATTGTTTTTTAGTTGACATCGACAAATGTCTGATAAATTGATGTACTATCAAATCAATATTGACCAAGCCACGTAGGATATTGAGGCATTACTAAATGAACCTATTGATATGAAGGCCAAGCCCTTTGGCACTTATGAATAATAAAAGAAAATAATAAAGATGGAAATTGATGAAGGGTGCTCCCCTTAATACCGTAAACTCATAACAGAAATAAAGAAATAACAGCAAATGCGAGAACAAAATATGGACTTCTTATTTGTGCCACAAATGCAGAATTCACAAGTACAATATGCTAACCCACATGGGCACCTTCATTACAATAAATTGCAAGACAAGCTGCGAACTATCACCTAGAGCTATCTTAGACAATGTTCAAGCCTTTCTTAAATAGGCAATTTTATGCCGCTCGGGAAGGTTATAGCTAATGAAACTGAATACCTAAGGTTGAAAAACCCTAATAATACATATAGAGTTGGCCAAATACATCTTTGACAATTATTTTAGATATTTTGGGTAGCCCAACTTTGAAAGACCGTAACTCATGAACAGTCTGACTGGCTATTATAACCACTTTTTAGAAATGTTAGCTCTTGATCTATAGGATCAAAACTACACTAGCGCCCTTCTATCAAGTTTTCAAACCTCATTCGGGCACTCTAAGGCCTCCAATAGTGAGCCTGAAGATTTTTCTACAATTTTTTCCACCAAAAATCCGCAATAACTTCTCTGATACTTATGCTTAAGCAATGAGATTTTTATGGTAGGCTTACAACTCTAAAATGAACCTTCCTATAAAAAATGGGAAAATTCTGAGCTCATATGACAAACTTACTAGAAATAGCAAGTTCCCAAAAATAGTAACCACCTTGTCTACTAGTCCTTATTAAAATAGAAAAGACTAAAATAAAAAATATTTTTGGGTGATGCAAGATTGCTCTTATACCCAAGATGCTCTTGCATCAAAAATACTTGTTCCTAAGGTAGGGAAATAGTCAAGGAAAATGGTAGATACAGTATAAGGTCAATTTGGTAAAGATGAAGGCAAATAAGTGTCATTTGAAGAGGCAACCAAGGGCAATGAGGAAGAGGCCAGTGAAGAAATTGAGGAGAAGAAAACTAAGGTAGAGTAGCCCAAAGCTAAGAAGGGTAAAAGAGCACACATTGATAAACCCCAAATTCCTAAGGTAACCTAGGCTAGAACTAGACATGTTACAACATCAACACCTCCTACTAAGAGAGGAAAGGAAAAGGACACATAAACTAAACAAAAAAAGTCTCAAACTTATCAGAAAAGAAAGAATGTTTAGTTGGTGACTGAGTCATCAAAGAAGTAAAATACTGTCAAAGGAAATGATGGTGAGAGGATTGAATATGATGGAGATCAATTTAGAATGGTAAAGAACTATATACCAAATACTATTGACAAACATGCTAAGGCAATAAGGAAATATCATGGATTTGGGTCTATGAATTTGATAAAGTGTCACAAGCTAGATGAAGAAGATAAGATAAAGATTGAAGAAGTTGTAGTTGATATTATGTATGCAAATAGGTATGCTCCTATTGATATTGTAGACAAAATTCTAGAGGAACTATATAATAAATTAATTGACAGATGGAGATATGCTCTCAACACTAAGAAACAACTAAGGGAAAGATCTCTAGTTTTAACTATGCCAAACTTGATAGTTCCTAAAATTTGGAAGTATTGGAAAACATAAGAAGATATTTATGACAAAGACAATTTCATTAAGGGTGGTGAAAGGAAGAACATAAAAAGTTGAAGAAGAAAGTGATAATTTTTAGAAAATAATTTATCATTTAGATGAGGATCCAGAAAAAGAAGACATTGGGCAATAACAAGAATATGTACAACTAGATAGTGAAGATATTGTTGATATGATTAGTGAAGCTATTGATAATATTCCACAAATGGTGAAGGGAACTGAAGAAAAAGTTGAAATTGTTGATATTATAGATAATAATCCATATAATTATGTCAATAAAGATCAAGATGTCATGGACAGTGTCAAGCAACAACTTGAAGACACTCCAATTACTAAGTCAACCAAAGCACAAGTGTTGAATGAAGTTCCAATTTTAAAAATTCATGAATATTCAGCCCCTGATTCAAAAAATGGTAATACAAATGCAAATGTAGAAAATCATTTTTATTCTTTGGCTACTAATGTTCCTTTTGATACAAATGATACAAACAAGTCAAGTGAGTAATTTCGAGACACAAATAAGGGTGAAGTACCCAAGGCAACTGAATAAAAAGATGAAGGTAATGTTGCCACTAAGCCAAATAAAGATGATACTACTGATAATGTAGTAGGAACATCTACTAAGGCATAGGCTCAGCCACACATACTATTAGGCAAGACACTGGAAAGGGCAAAGAGAATGAAAAAGAGAAAGATAATACTAAACAACCTACTAAAGAACAACCCAAACAATAGGAAGCTACCACTGGGCAAGTTACTGACACTGAGGCACTTACACAACTAGAGGATAAGAGGAAAGAAGGTTAATCTTCTAATATTGAGCCACATGAGAAAAAAGAGGAGCAACATGCTCCAGTGCACCAAATGACATCACCAAGCACAAGCTTGATCGCTTCTTAGGATAAGAAGAAGAAAGATTGGGTCACTTTGGATGAAGTCATTGAGATATCTCAATGTGAATTGACTAAAATTGATCTTGATAAATTAGGAAAGTATGGTGAATTTTGTAAGAGGAAATCTTTACAAGACAAGCTAAAACAAGAAGTAAAGAATAAACAAGTGTTGTCAAATGTTAAGGACATCCTATTGCAGATTGATCTATACACACCCTTGGATGAAAAAAAAAAATTATTGATCAACTTGCATTGCTTGTAGAGAAAGTGAATGCATCGAATGTAAATTCTTAAGAAAGACTGATGGAGGGAGAAGAGAAGAAGATGGAGCACAAAATCATGGAAAAGGTGAATGATTTCATTGTAGTTCAACACATTGAACTTGACACTAGGATAACTGAACTAGAGAATATATTGAAAGAGATTATCCAACTATTCCAAAAATTGTGTAATGTCCCCCACTTCACAAAAGACATTCTAGACAAACTAAAGAAAATAGATGAAGAATTGAAGGCTAGTGCCAAAAAAGCTAACCAAGGAACCTTGGTCATTCCAGGTTCATTATCACAAGGTTAAGCACTTCATGGGCATGCAATTAGAGTTAAGGAGAGAGGAGAATAAGTTGAGGGAAAACTTTCTTGAATTATAGGAAATCCTCATGGCACTTTTAGAAGTAATGAAAAAGAACATCAAGAAGGCCAAAGAGGTAATAACAACACAAGAGATGTTTGTGACTGATCATATGCTACAACTTTCATCACAACTACATGCACAACAACTAACATTACAAGCTTTAAAGGAAGTGTGGAACTCAAACCTAGAGAGTGCAAAAAGTGCATATAAAGTTTTTTTTGATAAAACATAAGTATATCTTGTACAATACTTTCATTTTTGGCATGACATTTTTGGCATTATTATCAAAAAAGGGTGATAGTATTGTATGAATAAAGGGGATAGTAGGTGAACAATTTTGATATGGTGATATGATGAAAAGGAGATATAAGGATGATATAATTTTTTTGGAAAACTCAAGAAAATTGAGGAGTACAAGTTTAGGGGGAGTACTCCAAATTTTGACTAAGTATAATTTTGAGCACATGAACAAGCTTTTGTCACTAATGCCAAAGGGGAATAATGCTACTCCTAAATTCTTTAATTTTTATCATTAGTTCCATATTGTGTTGAAGAGGAAGGTCAATTAATATAAGGTAGGGAGATCAATGAATCTTGACACTAAATATATGCAATGCTATCAAACAAAGGCAAATATCGAGTGAAGTATAAGTCACCAAACATAATGATAACTAAGCATAGTAATAAATAAGCAATGTATGGAGACCGAGAGAAGAGATTACCAAGCCTATCCTACTACTAAGCACAATTATGATTGAGCATGGGGAGTACCAAGGGTCACCATGCTTACCGAGCAACTTAGTTAGCATTGTCGATCAACATAAGATGATCATGAAAGTTAGTAAATGCACAAAATTCTATGTAGTTGAATCCTATCGAGCTAGGAAATGGTTTACAAAGATCAAAGATATGTTTAAGTAAGATTTATCAGGATTGATGCATGAATTTTTACATCCCAAGGTGCAAGAGTAAGCCAATGAAATAATTGCTTAATGTTCTTAATGATAAGGATGAATGAGGATCATTGATTAATTTTATCAAGCACTCTAGAAGATTCCAAACCTTAATTAGGCAATGTATTGAAGAAGCACCAATATTTCTTTGTAAGGATGGATCAAGATCAGATTTGAAGTTGTTGAAGGAATGACAATTTGAAGATATAGCTAAGTAAAAGAAGAAAAGATCTACCAAATAGAGAACAAGGATAGATTGGGTGAAATTCATCACAGGAAGGTGATATATCAATATAGAGTAGATTGAATCTAAATAGGCAAAGTAAGTTTCATATTATTATATCACTTTACTGTTATTTTCTTACCATTGTAGCAGAGAATCTCCTAACAGAGTGGACTTAACAGTCTTACTGTAAAATCTCCTAATCGATTACATACTTGAAGAGTGTTGTGAAATATTTTAACAAGGTAGACTTTAGCAGGTCCTATCGTATTACTCCTACCAATGTAAGTCACCAAAAGTGACATCATTATATGCCCTAATAGGCAAACTTTTTACTATAGTTGTGAAGGATTCGTGGGTATAGTCCTTGCCGCATTTTTACGTCTAACTAAGGGGTTTTGTGTGACCATATCATTGTGTCAAATGTGTTATGAATGTGTGTGATATATGGTTATTTAATTTGGATACTTTCATTTCTATTGAAGTTGATGAAAGATCAGCTCCGCAACTCCCAAGAATCACTTGCATACAAACACCGATCATAGAAGAGAGAAGCAAAAAGCTATGGAGGCCAGAATTGCCAAATCCACAGATGAGACATTTTTCATAAGAGAAATAAGAGATTTCTATTATCAAAAGTGAATTAATAAATTACAAAGAGATCAATCCTTATAAAAGGAGATTGGAACCATAACAAGAATCTAACCTAGGTTGCATTATAATAATTAATTAAAAGAATTGATTATTATATGCCCAAAGTTTAGCTTAAGTAAACTAGAGCTAATAAGAGGCTTAATAATTAAATCAATATGGTTTAATTAATAAGAAAAAACTTTATTACTCTAACACCCCCCCTTAAGATAAACTTAGGTAGTAGCTAAAAACCTAGAAACTACTACTAAAGGTAAATTTGGGTCCCAACAACAAGGCTTGATGAGGTACCCAAGCACAACCAAATCTTTGAAAAGAGGAGAAATAGATAAAACCACACGGGAAAAACCTACTCCAAAAAGAGATGGAAAGAATGTTCCAAAATATAGGAACAAAATGATGACCATGAAGAACACCACTGAAGCATGACGCTGCGGACATTAAAAAATTGTTGATCTAAAGAACCTCTACTGTACATACATGACCAAGGAGAGAAGACTAATTCTGAAGAGTTGATCAATCAAAGATGGAAGGCATCTTCATGGCCTCCAAAAATAGGAATCAAAGAATGTCTATATGGTAAATGATCCATCTCATCGAAATGCATAGAGATCTAGCCATTGTAATCACCTAGCACATGGGATCAAATACTGAATACATAGCTCACTCCATCAAACCAAGAAAGTAATAGAACCAACATAATCCCACTATAATGCTGAGAGGTAAGACATGAACATTGAAACTGAATGCAATATCTCCTGCAAAAAGAAGAACCAGGAACATCAAGAGTGCAAAAGAAGTATAAACACCTATAATGACGTGCATCATCGATACATCATGAGGCTAATGTCGTGGAAGGAACACTCACTTGAGAAAGGAAGATGACAAATGTGGCTAACATGAAACCCCCCAAGACACTTTATAACATAGTGTGAGTACAACAAAACACAAAGATGTGCAATATCCCAAAATGTAATAAAGTGACACTTTATCTCAATGTGTTTGCAAAAATACTACAAAGGATGTTAGCAATGATCGAAAGAGACATAAAACTGATACAAGAGATAGTACAACCCACGAAAAATATTCTAAAGCAAAAAAAAATGATCTCTAGACTTGAAACAACCATAATATCCACCAGAATGCAAAAAAAAAGCAAAAAATTGAATGGGATGTGCCTGGAGCAAAATCTAGAAAATAGAATACCTCAAGATATGTCTCCTAGAGTGTAAAATAGAACCTCTAAATTTGAATGTATAAACTAAAAACCAAAAAACATCAAAAGTCTAAATGAACTACATCATCATGATGGGCTCAGAACCAACTTCCTGGTGATATCTTGTTTGCAAAAAATGGACTCTGGATGAGCAAGTTATGACCAAAAAAACCACATGTAGGTCAAAATAGAGTTGGAAGGGCCCCCAAAAAAAAGTCTTAGGATCTGTGCCAAATGCATCAGAAAGCATGCCCATTAGCACCAGAAATTACCTCAGGAAACAAGCCAGTTTTGTACCCATGACTTGGTTTGCGAGCAATTTTTTTGATCCACGTGCAAAAATCTTGATTTGTGTGCCAAAAAATCTCTATTTTTGTTTCAAAATTCTTGATTTTTGTGCCAAAAAGCATAAAACTATTGCCTCGAGAAATGTACCCACTTTGAGAGCAATAATTTTTACCTCAAATTTCAACTGTGTCCAAATTAGACAAATTTTATATGAAAATAAGAGTTTTTGGGTACTCTGAGCTCAACAGTGATGTTCATTTTGGCTCAAATTGACTCAAAAATCAGTGACTCCCCTAATCCAATATTAAAAAGCTATAAAAAAAATTAAACCCTCTAAAAGAAAAAACATAGATCTGAAAGCCAAGCCAAACTTCTCATAAACAGTTTAGTTTCATGAAGATTTGGAGCTCTGATACCATGTTGAAGTTGATGAAAGATCAACCCCATGGCTCCCAAGAATTGCTTGCATACAAACACCTACCACAAAAGAGAGAAGCAAAAAACTATGGAGGTTGGAATTGCCAGATCCACATACGAGACATTCTTGATGAGCAAAATAAGAGATTGCTATTATCAAAAGTGAATTAATAAATTATAAACAGATCAATCCTTATAAAAGGAGATTGAAACATGAATCTAACCTAAGTTGCATTATAATAATTAATTATTATATGCCTAAAGTTTAGCTTAAGTAAATTAGAGATAATAAGTGACTTAATAATTAAATCAATGTGATCTGGTTAATAAGAAAAAAACTTTATTAGTCTAACAATTTCAACATTCAATTATTAAGTATATGCATGCAAGGCAAGAAACAATGTCCAAAGGTTGAAATTGTTTTTAGGGTTAAAAAGTTTAAAGAGGTATGGATTCACTCCCCCACCCCCCGCCCCACCCCCCCACCCCTCCTCCTCAGCACCTCAACTTTCCTAAAATTTCCAACATAACTTTAGAGTTATAAACCATGACGATGTTTACTTATCATAAAAATATTTCTAGATATCTGATTTTGATTATGTCTCTTTTGAGGACTTATTAATATTTTCTATTTTTTAAATGCATTAAAATGAGGTGTCGTGTAATGTCTACCCCTAGTTTTCTTTTCAATTATTATTGTCAAACTCTTTTAGGCTAGCTTTATGTTTATGCTTGATGATTAGTGACATTGTTTTCCAGATTGTTGGATATTATTTCATACTCAGTTGATTATATGATGAGTTACTCTAGTACTAGTTATTTCATGTATGCATGATTGTTCTTCAATGATGATGATAGTATACAGTGATTCGAGTTATTTCATGATGATAGTTAGATGGATTATTCATATGTGTTTTCTATGGATACTTACCCCATATTTGCATGTGTATGGTATACCTAGATGCTTTATTTTATGTGTGATGTTTCTGATATAGTTGAGGGAGGGAGACATTCTAGTTGGGATCTACATGATGCACCACGTTCCGCCATTGCCTATTTAGTTTAGAATATATGAGTATTTATGTGCATGGATTTTATGCAGATTATATGTACCAGGTATCAACTTCCCTGAATTGCTAGGATGAGCGTACCCTATATCACAACATTTAAATGGTAAGAGAGGGGAGATAACTCTTGAGTCCAAATCTTAACCTTCTACCATTTGTCCTAAAAAGTAGGGCAAGAATCTGAGTTGTTTATCTTCCGAATTCATCAAATGACGTAAATTTGTGATTATAACCCTTGAGTTTGATCTAGTTTTCTATACTTTATTACGAGTTTTTCATTTCAATCGTGTGAGTCTGTAATTATTTTATGTTATAATTAAATCAAATTAAAAGAATAATTAATGATTTAATTTAATGGAAATTTTATAAGGAATTTTTGATATTTAATTATACTTAATTAATTGAGAAATTAATTAAATAAAAGAATTAAATATAAAGATTTAGTTAAAGTCTAATTTTGGGCGTAATAATTTTTATTTAATTTAATAATAATATATTTAGAAATTCATTTTTAAATAAATGCTAAATATTATTATTACTTAAGTTAATAAATATTTTTATCAAAAACATCTCAAGAATTAATTAAAGAGAGAGAAAATTATTTAGTAAAGATATTTTAATTAAATGACAAAAAGGTTGTGCATGAATATTAAAATATATGTTAGAAAGGTTAATCTTCCCTTGGATGTATTTAATTGGGATATTCCAAGGATCCCTAAATGTAGTTTGTCCTATTGTACGCATGTGGAGGACATGTCATTATTTGTCCTTTATTCCACGTATGAGGACAACTCATTTTTATAATTCCTTATTAAGGAATTTAGTTTATCCTCCTTAAGAGGATTGTGACACTTTGCACACACCTATTATGAATGTGGCATTCATAGAAATGGGAGTTACACATGTGAACACATGCAACTCCTTTCTCATCTCTTTAAAAGAGATGCTCCTCTTTCTTTCTTCTTTACACATCAATTTGATGTTATTGTATTGAGCTATTTTGCTCCAACACTCTCTCTCTCTCTTCTCTAGGCATTTGCCTTCATTCATAATACTCACAAGGAGTTTTCTTTGCTTTCCCCTTATAAATCCTTGTCTCCATTGTTGAACTCTTGGTGTATGCTCTTGGATTTTGCTTATCTCATGGTAACATTGTTTCACACTTAACTTACTTGGATTATTTCTCGTTCTTTGCTCTACCTTTTCGTTTCTTTCATGGTATCAGAGCTTGGTTATTGATCCTCGTTTTAATTTTTGTGTTGAAGGTTGCCATTCATTGGAGCACACCTTATTTGGAGACGTTATTGAGAGAAGAAGTTTGTGTTGTGGTTGTTTGCTCATTCTAACATCTTTTATGTGCAGGTTTTATTGTATCATCTTTTTATCATTGTTTACTAACCCTCTTTGGAAGGCTTGCCGCCAAAGGGTTTTCCGTTCAAAAAATTTCAATTTTTTTTTGCTCTTATTTTGGAAGGTGTGCTGCCAAAACAAGAAGCATTACTTCATAACACTCATTTATTATAAATTGTGCAATTTTTTTAAAAAAATAAATTATTTATATATATAGATATATATTTTTTACTCTTATTATTTCTCCTTTATATTATTGAAGGAAATCATAATTTAAGTGTGCTTTTAAAAACTTAGGTCATTCAATAGATTAGTTTTTTTTTTTTAATTATATATTTCCTACTCATATTCTTTAAAATTTAATATATTTCATAATTGTTTTTGAATTTTAAATATATCTATATCTTAATTTATCTATTTTGTATTTAAAAACTTTTTTAAAAAATCTATGAAATTTTACTTTCTTTTTAGCTGAGTTCTCTTGAGTTTCTTTTAGGAACTTTCCCTGTCGTCCTTCTTGCTTTGAGAAAATTAGTCTCTTTCTTGTTTTTTGTTGGTCTTTTGTTCTGTTTTTCCTCTCAGCTTCTTGCCTGCTAAATTGGTTTAACTCCATTTGAGAGATCGCCCTTATCTATGCCTGCACCTCCTTGATCTCGCACGTGAGCTCCAGTGAATAGCGTGTTGTTGCAGCAATCTACAAATCACCATCCATCTCCTCATTCTTGCACACCAAAATCATTGCAGTCACCCCCTCAAGCTGCAATTTTCTCTATGGAACAGATTGGCTTGAAAGATATCTTTCTTATCGTTTCTCTCTTGCGAGTACTTTTTTTATTTTGCTCTATCTTAATCCCCTATCAATCGCCTTATTGGTTCTGTAAAACGCTCCTTTTCAATGTTTCCTTCTCCTTGCAGTCTTCAATCTCACGCTTTTATTTCTGCCCTTTAGCTTGCTCAGCCTGCTCAACTGGAAGTATAGCCGGTATCTCACCTCGGCTCTTTTTTTTTCTTTTGCCTTAAGAGGTACGAGTTTTTTTGAAACTTCTATTTTTGTGTCGTGTCTTTGTATTAACCCCTGTGCTACCATTGTTAGGTCTCTGTTCTGCGTACCTCTCGCGTTGTTTTCATTCTCACCTGCTCTTGCGTTCACCAAAAAATCAGCGCTTAGAATCCTCAAAGCCAAAGTAGCAGAATATCACTCCTGAGCCTGAGCCTGCAGCAGTTTCCTTAGCACGAGATTCGATCTCAGAACCAGCAATTTCCTTAGGTCGAGATTCTTTGACCGGTATTACATTTTTTTTCCTAAACCCTTGTTCAAGTCAGAATCGGAAGCTAGGGAGAGGTTCATTTTTTTTGCCCGAAATCCTCCTTAAATTTGCTTTAAATCGCTTTTTAGGTTCTGTATTAACATATTTTTTTTTAGCCTTATTAAGCTTTAAAAAGAGGTATATTACGTGTTTTTTTTAAGTTAAAAGTGTATTGCGTTCTTTTTAGTGTATTAACGTTTTTTTCAAAAAGTGTATTGGTTCTTTTGAGTTGTGTTAATTTTAAAACTATTAAGAGTTGTTAAAACTTTTAACTCTTAAGTCTTATTATTCCTTCTTAAAAAAAATTTAATCCAAGCTTTTGTTTTTTGATTTCAACTCAAACTTTTTAATAAAGTGTTTGTTTACCGAATCTTATATATTTATAATTAGTTATTCATAAGTAACTATAAGTTTTTTTTCCTTCAATCATTTTGAATTATTAGGGATCCTAATTATAGCTAATTAGAATCATGTGGTATTCTTCTTTTGTAATAATCATTTCATTCTGAAAATGCCTCTGCATTATTATTTTTAGATCAATCATTATTTCTAACGTTTCTTTGCAGGGCTGTATCATTCTTTTTTCAAGATCTTAATCATAGTTTCCTCACTAATTCCAGTTTTTCATTTCATATATCTATAAGGGGGACATTTTTTTTTTCATAAAAATATCAACCTTAATTCCAGAAATAAAACTTAATCATACTAATTATCATTCCTGGAAAACTCATATTTTGTTCATTTTTCATTCTAAACACCTCTTCGAGATAGCCACTGATCCTTTTTTTGAACCTGGTTCAGCGGCTACTCAAGATGAAAAAGATACTTGGAAACTTAAAAATGAAGAATCTTTAGGTTTAATTGGTATTTCCATTATTCCATATTTATATGTGTTAATTGCACACTATTCTAAAGCTCATGATGCTTGGTTAATTTTGCAAACCAAGTATGACAGTAGAGATGAATATCGCAAAATACAGTTGCAGGATCAACTTGAAGATTCTCAAGTATATAGATTTTAAGACTATGGATGATTTTTTGTTAAAATTTGATTATATTAAAAGCCAAGTTATTGCTTTAGGTTTTCAGTTAGATGACATTCGTTTAATTCATATTATTCTTAAAAAGTGTCTTCCTAGACAGTTTCAACAGTTTATAACTAATGTTCATGCACAGCTTGCTATTCCTACATTAACTACTCAGTTAACTTATGTTATTTTTCAAACTTTATTAAGATAGGAAGAAGCTAAGCTAATTCAGTTTGGTACCCTTAAATCAACTGAACATGCATTTATGTCTCAAAATTCAAATAATAATAATAATTTTTGTTCAAATAATAATAATAATCATAATCATAATAACAAAAACTATAATAATAATTCTAATAACTTCAATAATAAATCTCATGCCAAATATAACAATAATAACAATAACCATAACAATCATCATAATAACAATCGTAATAGTAATAATCAAAGGAATCATTCAAATTTCAAACCTCATTGTTCTTATTGTGGCAAAGATGGACATGTTGTCAATAACTGTTTTAAAAAGAAAAATGATAAAAAAACCTATGAACAACAGTAACCATAATCAAAAGTCAAATCATAAAAAAGGTAACTCTAATGGTTCCAATTCTTGTCATGCTTTTACTTGTAGCTTTAATGTTTGTAAACCTTTAGAGTGGATTGTTGACAGTGGTGCATCACAACATGTAACTTCTCATAAAGAAATTTTTTATTCTTTGCAACCTGATATTGCTAACATTCCTATTTAGTTAGCTAATAATCAGACTTGTAAAGTTGAAGGTTTAGGTGACGTAACTATTCCTAATGGTAAATTGCATGATGTATTGTATGTACCTGATCTAAAAACTAATTTGCTTTCTATTTCAAAGTTATGTTAGGACTATAAAGTTGAATTCTATAAAGATACGTGCTATGTGATAGATCCTCAAACTAAACAAGTGATTTCTCATGCTAAACTGGATAATGACAACTTATTTAAATTCCATGAATTTGCTAGTTCATGATATTCTTTACATACTTCCATTGATTTCAATATATGGCATGAAAGACTTGGCCATTTAAATTCGGATTATATTACTTTAATGCAAAAAAGCAATATGGTTGATGGTTTTCCTCACATTATTCCTTCTAAGATTGCTTGTACTGGTTGTATGAGTGGTAAGATGCATAGGGAGCCCTTTCCAAATGGTAAATCATGGCGGGCAACTCATAAGTTGCACCTTGTCCATAGTGACCTTTTGGGCCCCATGAAGAATAACTCCATCCAAGGTTCTCGGTATGCACTTACCTTTGTTGATGATTTTTCTAGACGAACTTGGATCTATTTTTTGCATAGCAAGGATCAAGTTCTTGATATATTCATTGAATTTCAATTATATGTTGAAAGGCAATCTGGCTTTAAACTTAAAATTCTCAGAACTAATAATGGAAAGGAATATGTGAATAATGCTTTTCATTCTTATTTGAAATCATGTGGAATTAAACACGAGCTTACTATTCCTTATACACCACAGCAAAATGGTGTGGCGGAAAGAAAGCATCGGACCATTGTTGAAATAGCTAGATGCATGTTGCATGCTAAGAATATGCATTATAAATTTTGGGCTGAAGCCATGTTTTGTGCAACTTATATTCTTAATAGGACTCCTACCAAAGCTCTCAAGGATATTACTCCAAAAGAGGCTTGGTCTGGTAGGAAACCTGATTTACATCATTTGCAGATTTTTGGATTTGTTGCTTATGTTCATATTCCTAAACAAAAAAGGCATAAATTAGATGCTAAGTCTTCTCCTTATATTTTTGTTGGTTATGATGAAAACACTAAGGGTTATCGAGTTTATGATTCTACGACTAAAAAAGTTCAAATTGCAAGAGATGTTTGCATTGAAGAAAATGGTGTCCATGAATGTTCTACTACACATGATGCAAAATTTAGTGGCACTAAAATTGTGCTAGTGGAGGACCAACCTCCTTCTCTTAACCCTACAACTCAAGCACCACCTATTATTTCTGCTTCTACTAGTAATGATATTCAAGTAGCTACTAATGATGCTTTTATTGATAATGATTCTTCCTCTAGTGATGATTCTATTACAACTAAATGTAAACCTAAATGGGCTCAAAACTTAATCAATGACAGTGATGACTACATTTCTAGATTTGGTGGAATTAAACATAGAAGGATTAATTATTGTAATTATGCTTTGATGACTACTCTTATGAATTCTAATGATCCTAAGTCTTTTGATCAAGCTAACTCTTAACCTCATTGGCAAAAGGCCATGCAAGAGGAATATGACTCTTTAATTGCTAATCAAACTTGGGACTTAGTCAATTTACCTTATGGAAAGAATATAGTTTCATGTAAATGGTTATACAAAACAAAATTGAATGCTAATAATGAAATTAGTAAATTTAAGGCTAGATTAGTTGCTAGAGGTTTTTCAAAAATAGAAGGATTAGATTATAATGAAACCTTTGCTCCTGTTGCTAAAATGCCTACTATTAAATTAGTTCTTGCTTTAGCATCTAAAATGAATTGGCATGTTCACCAAATGGATGTTAAAAGTGCCTTCTTAAATGGTGATTTACATGAAGAAATCTATATGGCTCAACCTCCTGGATTTGTTAAGAAAGGTAGTGAAAATCTGATTTGCAAATTGAAAAAATCTATTTATGGTCTTAAACAATCACCTAGAGAATGGTATTCTAAAATTAATTCTTTCTTTATTTCTCAAGGCTTTTCTAGAAGTAATAATGATCCTAATTTATATATTAAACATATTGAAGCTGATATTATCATTGTTATTGTTTATGTGGATGATCTAATTCTCACTTCTAGTTCAGATGCTTTAATTTCTGATATTAAGTTTCAACTTAAACAGAAATTTCAGATGACTGATTTAGGTATTTTACATTACTTCTTAAGTATGCAAATTTTCCAAACTCCTAAGGGTATCTTTCTTTCTCAAAGTAAGTATGCTCATGACCTTTTAGAAAAATTTAAGATGAATGAATCTAGCCATGTTTCAATTCCATGTGAATTAGGAACTAAGTTAATGGCTGATATGCATACTCCTTTTGTTGATGAAACTTTGTATAGGCAATTGGTAGGAAGTTTAAATTATTTAACTCTTACTAGACCTGATATTGCTTATAGTGTTGGTTTAGTTTCTAGATCTATGTCTAAACCCCAACAAACACATTTTAAAGTTGCTAAAAGAATCTTAAGGTACATTAAAGGAACTATTAATATGGGATTATTCTATGATGCCAATTTTGAATTTATTTTACATGGCTATACTGATTCAGATCTAGGTGGAGATCCCAATGATGAGAAATCCACTTGTGGCTATTGTTTATTTGTTGGTTCAGGTGCAATTTCTTGGAAAAGTAAAAAAGAACACTCTATTTCCCTTTGCTCAACTGAAGCTGAATACAAAGGTTGTACCAATGCAGCTAAGGAAGCTTTATGGATTAGAAGACTTCTTGACAATTTGGATCTACCTCAACAAGCACCTACCCCTCTACATTGTGACAATCAAAGTGATATTGCCTTGGCAAAGAATCCAGTTTTCCATGCAAGGACCAAACATATTTCACTTCAACATCACTTCATTCAAGAACAAGTTGAAGACAAGCAAGTTACTCTTCTTTATTGTAAAGGTGAACATCAAGTGGCTGATATTTTGACTAAACCACTTTCTAAAGAGAGATTTCAATTTCATTGTAAAAATTTGGGTTTATAACCCTTTGATGTAAACTCTCCAAGTAAAGATTAAGGGGGGGTGTTAGAAAGGTTAATCTTCCCTTGGATGTATTTAATTGGGATATTCCAAGGATCCCTAAATGTAGTTTGTCCTATTGTACACATGTGGAGGACATGTCATTATTTGTCCTTTATTCCACATATGAGGACAACTCATTTTTATAATTCCTTTATTAAGGAATTTAGTTTATCCTCCTTAAGAAGATTGTGACACTTTGCACACACCTATTATGAATGTGGCATTCATAGAAATGGGAGTTACAAATGCGAACACATGCAACTCCTTTCTCATCTCTTTAAAAGAGATGCTCCTCTTTCTTTCTTCTTTACACATCAATTTGATGTTATTGTATTGAGCTATTTTGATCCAACACTCTCTCTCTCTTCTCTAGGCATTTGCCTTCTTTCATAATACTCACAAGGAGTTTTATTTGCTTTCCCCTTATAAATCCTTGTCTCCATTGTTGAACTCTTGGTGTATGCTCTTGGATTTTTCTTATCTCATGGTAACATTGTTTCACACTTAACTTACTTGGATTATTTTTCGTTCCTTGCTCTACCTTTTCGTTTCTTTCAAAATAATTAAATGATAAAGGTAAAGGGCTTTTTGCGTGATTGCACAATCAAAGCTCTAAATTGGGGAAAAACTCTTTATTAGCAATTTAGAGTTCATTTTTCGAGGACCGAGTTTTGGAGGAGCAATTTTCTGAGAAGGGTTTCAGAAGAAAGGGGATTATTTGCGTACTCTATACATTTGTTGTATTAGCATCAGATTCAGGCAAAATCTTGTGGGTTATTTGCATAGTAGTTTTTTGTTCTTCGAATTCTTGTATTCTTTGTGTCTGGATAAATCTATTTTCAAAATCTTAGATTTGGTTGAAACTCGTGTTGAAATTTATTTTCCTGTTCTTGATTTCGTCTGTGCTTAAATAAATTGAAACCATTGTCATATATTTTAATTGTTCTTCGTTATGAGATTATCTGTACATGAGAAATTGAGAATTGGAAACCTCGTCCTGTGAATTTAATAGATGGGTTTTTAATCAAGTAGGGTTTTGGGAAGAAATTGAATCATAAAATGCAAAATTTGATTATTTATTTGGGTTTTTTCTATCAGTTTAAATTTCACAATTTTATAAAAATATATAAATAAAAATTAAATTGAATTGGGGGGGGACAAGTTTGTTTATTTTCATAAAATAATAAAAAAAAAAAATTATTAAACATGAGTGGGAGGTGGGCTACCACAGCCCACCTTCTCTCTTCTCTCTCCTCCTCGTTGGCAACGTACATAAACACTGTTGCGCAACATGTACCTCTAAACACCCCTGTCAATATCTTACATTTAATTTTTTAATTTAATTTAATTTTTGTTAATGTTTTTTAATAGTTTATTAATTATTAATTTATTAATAATTAATAATTTAATTAATATAGTTTTATATTTATTAATTAATTTAATTAATGTAGTTTAATTACTTTTTAATTAATAGTAAATATTATTTAATAAGTTTAAATTTAATTTTTGTTATGTTATTACTTAATGATTATGATTTTTAATAATCTTGTAATTATTTTATTAAATAATCAATTATTATTAGTTAATAATTATTTAAATAATTTAATGATATTTAATAATGGCATTTTTATTTTCAGAGGTTAATAGTAATGATGCATTCAAATTTAAATGTGAAAATGGGTTAAGTTGTAAGGGGAAAATTGTAAACTTTATCAAACCGAAATTTTACAATGAAATGAAAACTTGAACCTTACTGTTAACCAAAACTGGTGTTTTCAAAACCAAACAAATTATGAAACTACACTGTCAGTTGTATGCTTTCTTTGTGTTGGGTTGGGATCGACTTAGGAGTTAACCAGTATCAGGATGTTTACCAAAGACTTGGGGGTTTGTTCTGTGATATCATGATGATGTTTTCTATACGATCTTTTATACCCAACCTTGGTAATGTGTCATGTGTTTCTATAATGAGTTTGATCTATTGATTGTTATTACTTTCTAATGTTCTTATGTAGAACTAAGGTGAATGCTATGACTTTTTTGATATAACCTTTGAGTCTTCAATCAGTTATCTTTGGATTGCTTCTTAGTTGCTTGTATAGGACTGAAGTGATTATGAGTTATTATTTTTAGGTGATGTCATGCTTTTGTATATGTGTACTTGATTTTGGATTAGTCCTATTAGGACAATTGTATCGGTGAAATCTATGATTTTGATCAATGATGTTTTTGGTACTTTCCAGTTGCTTGTTTAAGAACTGATGTGTGGTTTGTGGTCGTATGAGACATTCTACTTTTACCAAGCTTAGGGTAGTTTATCTGTATGTCTTGTTGGGAAGTCGCTTGCAATGGAGGCTAGAGCCCTAAAGAGGCTACCTAGGTAACCCATTGAAGGTTATTTTAATAAGTGATAACATTACATTAAATGAGAGTAAAATGAATTAACAAGAGTCATTGTTCTTCCTCACCCATGTCTCGAGTGCTAGTATAGACTAAGATGAGAGTAGAGAGGATGCTTGGTTGCGACCTTGCTTCATTAGTATGCCTTGTTAGTACGAAAGGATACTAGTGCTACATAGAGTCACTAGGGGGCCAGAGTCCAGTCAGGCTATCAGGGTAACCTTAGAGTTGGCTCATGCGATGAGACTTGCCCACTTACATAGTAGATTTCTTACGTGTCATTGTTACCTCTGGGTTTATATGTCATTTGTGTCTTGGTACCTTGAGTTAGATTGCTTTCAGGTTTTCCTTGACTTGGATGTTGGATTTGGCTTTTGAGTTTGTTATCCTATTTGAGACTTGAAACTATCTCCTCAGTGTGGTGGGAGTGGACCCTTTTGGGTTACCACGAGGTCAGGTGGTAGTGATTTTTACTTTTACCATTGAGATCTGACAGTTTAATGTCGTGGCTAGAGTTCCTTGTTCTATATTTCCTTTCATTATGTTCTTGTGTACTATAATGGATGGCGTTAGTGTAAATAATTATTATTTACACTTTACTTAAGTTTACTTAGGATAAATGCATTATTTTATTATTTATTAGGTTAGACATCTAGGAGTGTGCATACTCATATGAGTTGTCTTGTTGACAACACAGGAGTAAGCAACTCTATTTTAGCACATGGTGTCTACAACACTATAGTATGCATAATCAGCTAAGTTGTCATGTTGACAACATAGTTATTCACACTCTTAATTAAGCACATGGTGTCTACAACATAATTTTACGTGACACACCTTTGTAGGCTTATCCTCTCATCACCGCACTAACTCCTGTGCTTAATGGAGGATAATCCACTCCTGGTGGACATGTGCTTAGTTGTGAGGCTTATCATATTGCTAACTCCTAGACATTTTAGAAGCATTCTAGAGGCCTTTATATGCAGGTACTCCTAGTGTACAATTACATCAATTGTATATCATATTGTTATTTTGATCATACTCTGTTGATCTATTTTGTGCTAGTTATTATGCTTCTTGGTCTTGGGTGATTTTGCCCTAAGGCAAATTCTTACATGGTATCAAAGCCATAGAAGTGTCATCTCATAGCCATTGGAGATCGTTCTTGCTTCACATCTCTGAGGACACCTCGATTCAGATCTGGAGTATCCACAGCTATTGGGAGCATCTAGAGCCAAAGCAGACTTCACCATTGCGTCTAGATCAGCATCGATTCGGTGAAAATTGACTATAAATATGCCTATATTGGGCCATAGTCAAATTTAAGGCAAAATTTTTTTGCAACCAACACTCGAAGGCTCGATTTGCAAATCCAGTATGATCATTTTTAGATTTACTTAATTTATTTTTCGATCTATATTTATTTTCTCTGTATTTTTCAGAGCATTTTGTTCAAAAAAAAAGGGCCATCAAGCCTGTAGAGATTTTTTTTTTGCAAGAACTGGGTAGTGAAATCCTAGGCTCTGTAGGATATTCAGTAGAATATTCCTTTTTCAACAAGCAAATATTCCATCAATCAATTTGGGCAAACACATCTACTATTTCTGGCGAACCACATTTAATCAACAGGCTAACACATCTGACAACCTTCACCAAACACGAGTGGCTTGTTTTGTTTTACATCTGCAGTTGAAGTGTTTTAAACACCCAAAAGGTGTTGCCACTTGCATGTGGGATAATCCCTCACTATCCTTTTAACCCTCTGGCGTCATGTTGTAGACTCTCGGTAGCACCTCCTTCGGCAGCTTGGATTTAACGCTCCCACTGCGACATAGAACTCTGGTACGGTATGTGTCACCCTCTAGTTAGGCCACATGACCAAATCACAAGGCACTAGCAAGATAGAATGCCACACGATGACATGTCATATAGAGCCTCCATGTCATCAGTGCTAGCACAAGCTCGAACCCGTCAACTTCTCTACCCAGTCAACAGGCCATCTCAGACCACCACCTCAACGTCGTGACAACACAACCCTTATACGTTAGCGGACAGTTAAGTGCCACGTAGCACTGCCACATCAACACATTTGTACGACATGTCAGGCATCCACGTCACAAGTCATATAATCTGACTCAACAGCTACATGGCCCTTCTATATGCTTTTGTACTATTGACATCATCACTGACATCACTACCACGTCACCTAAGGAGACATTTTTTGCTGACATCAACCAGTCATTGGTTTAAAATTAACGGTCATCTAACCATTATTTGTAGGCAAAATTGAACTATTGCGACGATCATTTGGATGTCAAATTTAACCTCACAGTTTGTTGATCAGATCCCTCTCTATATTCAGTTTTGATTTGACAATCCAACTTTGGGAGGCCATATCTCAGTTATCTGGGCTCCAAATCAAGTGTGATTTTTTTTATTTTGGCTAAAATTTCTTAAACTTTTTAGTGGTGCTATTATTTTCTAGTTTTGGTGAATGGATTTGTCAAAAATTGCAGTTTTGGTGACTGTACCTATCCAATCCTACATTTTGCAACTTCAATTGCTCCATACGGGCTCATATGGACTCCTAATCAGGTTTTGTTTTTTTTTTAAGTGAATTTTTTTTGTCTACTTTCCAAATTTGTAATTAGATTATAGGCTTGTGTGGACAAAAATACCACTTTCAAAATTAGGTCCTTTCTTTGCATTGTATTGCTTCAAAATTGTTGTACATTGCTTAGTTTCAGATTTGGACTCCAAAAGAAGGTTGTAAACAACAAATAAGAAGACCACTAAGGGCAAAATTGGTAAGTGGCTATTGTAATCACACTAAGTATAAAGTGTCAAAATCTTTCATTTGGGGGGGGGGGGGGAGGGGGGGTTTGATTGAGTGAACAGGGGGGGTGTCTCTTGGTGTTGTGTTCCTCTTTTCCTGCTCTTATCATGGGAAATCTTAACATTCCAAAATTAACACCACATAACTATGCCACATGGTCTATTAAAATATGGTGTAAATTGATGCATGATGAAGTTTCTCAATATGTAGATGCTTCCCTTCCTAATCCAATAGGTGATCAAGTATCCAAAAGTGATATTGATGCTTGGGTAAATGTAGATAGGAAAGCCTTGAGTGATATTTGGATGGGGGTTGAAGACAAGATCCTCTATCAGGCCATGACGTATGATACATCCAAGGAAGTTTGGGATGCCCACAAAAACCTATATGGTAAAGTAACTGAGGAGGATGTTTACAAAATTGAAGATCAGCTTGTCTCCCTAGATCCTAAGACCTTTGATTCAATACAAGATTTTATCATTAAGGTGAATGAATTAAGAACAAAGCTTGATGATTGCAGTAGTCCTATTAAAGATGACAGGTTGATCTATCTCATTCATAATAAATTGCCATTTGAGTACTCCACATTTGTTTCTTCTTTCAACACCACAAAGACTACATTAGGGGCTACATATAAGAAAATCACTTTTGATGATTATGCTCAGTTGTTAGAGGATGGCCAAACTAAGTTACAAACAATGGGGATTCTCAAGTCTTCGAAGTTTAAGGCATTGGTGGCTAATAATGAGGGTTCTCAAAATTCAACTAGTCAAAGTTCAAACAAAGGAAAGGGCAAGAAGAAGAAGTGGAAGAATAGGAAACAAGATGATACATAAAAAACAACACCAACATCAAAACAACAAGGTAGGTCTTCCTCAAATACTAACAAAAAGGGAGACACTAATTAGGAGAAGAAAAAGTGTGCCCATTGTAAGAAGATGGGTCATAATGAACATCAGTGTTATCACAAATAGATTGATGAGTTGAAGAACATCATGAAAAAACACAACGTTCCACTGCCTAATGCTTATAAGGAGATAGAATCTTCATCCTCAGATTCTAAGGGCAAAGGGCATGCTTTACTCATAAACATTGTTAGTCAAGGAGAATGGATCATTGATTAAGTGGCAGACATCATATGGGTGTGTTAAAGCGAGATTTTTCTTCCATGACACATTCAGAGGTACCACACATCTTTGTAGGTGATGATACCAAGGTGGAAGTTGAGGGTAAAGGTGAAGTTGAGATGAACAAGGGAGCATTCAAGGATGTTTTATATGTTCCTAATCTTACCTCCAACCTTCTTTTAGTCTACCAAATGACTCACTATGGAGGTGGAAATAAAGTTGAATTTCTTCTAGATTGAATGGTAGTGAAAACCATTAAGGATGACTCTATGATTGCAATAGGTGAAGCTAATCATGATTCAAGGCTTTGCACTTTCTCCTCCTTTGTCCCAAAATCAAATGCACAAGCCTTGTTATTACATTCAAATGCAGAAAGCAAACTGTGGCATGAGAGATTTGGACATCTTAACTACAGATATCTTGAGCAGCTTAGCAGCAAGAAAATGGTCAATGGTCTACCTCAAGTACAGTTTTCAGAAGGTTTTTGTTTAGGTTGCTCACTTGGAAAACATCTAGAAAAAATGTTCGCAAAGTTGAAGTCTTGGAGAGCATAATCTATTCTTGAATTAGTTCATAGTGATGTGGTGGGACCATTTCCAGTGCCATCATTTGGCAAGTCTTGCTATACATTCACCTTCATAGATAACTACTCTTGCTTTACTTGGGTCTTCTTCATGGCTCATAAGAGCGAAGTGTTTGAAAAATTTCTCAGCTTCAAGGCTCAAGTGGAAAAGTAGTCAGGGAAAGCCATCAAAGTTCTGCTAATAGATAATGGGGGGAGTATGTGAACACAAGACTAATAGACTTTTGCACTCAAGAGGGAATTGACCTTCAACATTCAATACCATATACGCCATAGAAGAATGGTGTTGCTGAGAGGAAAAATAGAACTCTTAGAGAGATAACCACTTGCATGCTACTAAACAAGTCTCTTGATCAAGTCTTTTGGGCTGAATCAATGAATTGTGCTAACTATATCCAAAATAGGAGTCCTCACATAGCTTTGGATGTTATAACTCCTTTTGAAGCATGGACTGACGGGAAACCTATAGTTAAGCACTTCAGAGTCTTTGGTTGTCCAGCATGGGCACAAATACCTCCATAGAAACACAAGGCATTGGAAGCTCAAAGCAAACCTTGCATCTTTGTTGGATATGCAGACTCGCATAAAGCCTACAAGTTAATGGATCCAGAGACACATGATATATTATATGAGAGGAGTGTACATTTTGAAGAAAGTTGTCCAAGCTTTACTTCTTCAACTTCTCCTCCTTCCTCCTTCATTGAAGAGAGTGATGGTGATAATAGTGACTTCGAAGATGTTCATCCCCAACCAACACAAAGGCATTAGCCAGTTGAGATTGAGGATACTCCCACTACATCTTCTTCCAATATACCTAGATGGGCTAAATAGACATTGGATGTAGCAAGACCATTGGTAGGGAATCCTTCGGATACAAGGAGGACAGGTGTTAGATTATGGTGACTAATCAAGAAAGTACTGTACATACTTCATAAATTCTTTGTGGTAAAATTTTTTTGGGCCATGGCTGACGTTGTAGCCAAAATATGGCCGACATATGGCCAACATGTTGTAACCCTAAAATGGTATAAAATACTTGTATAAAAGGGCTTAGGGTTAGGTATTTTTCATTATGTTATGTTGTGATGTGAAATTGGTTCTTGTGGCGATATTGAGCTGTAAGGGATTACAGATTGTAATTAAGCTGTAATCGTTGGATCATAATAATATCGAACTTGTTGTTTGGTGGACGTAGCCCAGGGATTGGGTGAACCACGTTAAATCATGGTGCCTTGTGTTCTTTTCTATGTGATCTATTATTTTTTTGTTATTGGTTATATTTGCATGTATTTGTTATTTCTGTTTGTGGTTTAATCCTAACAAGTGGTATTAGAGTGAGGTTGTCTTTCAATTATCCTTTGAAGGAAAGTCTCATGGTTGAGTGGGAGCAATGACAGACGAGGGTAAGCTGAGGGTTGACAGGTTTAATAGGCAGAACTTCCAGTTATGGAAGATGCAAATGGAAGATTATCTTTATCAAAAGGATTTATGGAAGCCGTTGGAAGGCAAAGCCAAGAATCAAGGATCTATGTCAAATGAAAAATGGGATCTTTTAGACAAAAAGGCACTTGGAAGCATTCGATTATGCCTGGCACAATCAGTGGCATTTAATATTGCAAAAGTGAAGATGATAGAAGAGTTGATGAAAACCCTAGCAACACTGTATGAAAAGCCCTCCGCTTGAAACAAGGTATTTCTCATGAAGCGTTTATTTAATATGAAAATGGCAGAAGGTGGATCTGTTGCAGATCATTTAAATGAGTATAATACTATTACTAGTTAGTTATCTTCTGTGGGTATCAATTTTGATGAAGAAATTAGGGCTCTCTTGATTTTGTGTTCTTTGCCTGAAAGCTAGAAAGACTTGGTAATGGCTATGAGTAATTATGTTCCTGAATCTAGTACCCTAAAATATGATGATGTGATCAGTGTTGTTTTGAGTGAGGAAACTCGTAGGAAATCCTCAGGTGGATCTACATCAAGAAGTGCTTTGAATGCACAAAGCAGGGGCATAACTACTGAGAGAGGAAGTAACCTTGGAAATCATGGGAAATCAAGAGGAAATTCAAAGGGGAAGAGGTCTCAATCAAGATGATCGAATGATTGCTAGTATTGTGGGAAACCAAGTCATAAAAAGAAAGATTGCTAGAATTGAAAGAAAAATGAAGGAGATAAATCAAATGGAGAAAACGAGGCAAATGTGGTAAGTAACAAATCTGAAGAGGATGCTTTGCTTCTGTCTTTAGAAAGTGTTGATGATTCCTGGGTTGTAGATTATAGTGCTTCATTTCATGCTACACCTCATAGAGGTTATTTCATTAATTATGTCCAAGGGGATTTTGGGCTTGTTTACTTGGGGGATAATGAACCCTGTTAGACTATTGGAAAGGGAAAAATTAAGATTAAGTTGTAGAATGGGAATCATTGGCCACTACATGAGGTAAGAAATGTTCCAAGGCAAAGTAGGAATTTAATTTTAGCAAGGCAACTCGGTGATGAGGGTTGTGTAGTTACTTTTAATGATAAAAATTGGAAGGTTTCAAAAGGTTTCCTTGTAGTAGCAAAAGGTGTGAAAGTAGGCATCGTATATCTTTGTACAGGTCATATTGTTCCTTCTACTTTAATTGTTTCGGAGAAAAATGAATGTTCAGGAACAATTGCTATAGTTGAGTAGGGAGAACAAATAGCTGTTGTAGATTCTGATATAGCGTTGTGGCACAATAGACTTGAGCACATGAGTGAGAAAGGTATGAAAGTACTTCATTCAAAGAAAGTTTTACTAGGTCTAAAATGTGTTAATATGGATTTATGTGAAAGTTGCATGTATGGAAAACAAAAGAGAGTGAGTTTTGTAAAGACTGGGAAGGAAAACAAAAAGAAAAAATTAGAGCTTGTGCATACTGATGTATGGGGACCGGCTAAGGTATCTTCCCTTGGAGGCTCTCATTATTATGTTACATTTATTGATGTCGCAACTAGAAAAGTATGGGTTTATTTCCTTAGATAGAAATCTAATGTATTTCAAACTTTTAAGAAATGGAAATGCTTGGTTGAAAATGAGACTGGTAAGAAATTAAAATGTCTCAAATCTGATAATGGTGGTGAGTATTACAGTCATGATTTTGAAGACTATTGATCCATTAATGGTATTTGTAGATAGAAAACTATTCCAAGGACTCTACAGGAAAATAGAGTGGCTGAACACATGAACAGGACTATAATGGAGCGTGAATGGAGCATGAGGTTGCATGTTGGGTTGCCCTTACACATGTGTGTAGAGGTTGTCAATACTGCTATATATTTGATTAATAGAGGTCCCTCTACTCCTTTGGGTTGTGGTATTCTAGAGGAAGCATGGAATGGTAAGCAGGTGAGTTATTCTTTTCTCAAAACCTTCGATTGTGAAGCATTTGCTCACATAGATTTTGAAAATAGAACCAAGCTGGAAGCTAAGTCAAAGAAATGTGTATTTGTTAGATATGGCATTAATGAATTTGGTTATAGGCTTTGGGATTTTGAAAATCATAAAATTGTAAGAAGCAGGGATGTCATATTCAATGAGAATGTGTTGTACAAAGATCTGTTGTAGCAACATAAGAAGAAAGAAGATGATTATGTAGTACTAGATGATACTCCAAAAGCTGATGTTCCAGCCATTCCTCATGATGTGCAACAACCACAACAACAAATACCACACACACCGATGAATGTTAGATGGTTAACAAGGCAAATTAGGCCTCCACAAAGATTTTCTCCCTCTTTGTATTCTATTTTACTTACTGATGCTGGTGAACCTGAAAGTTATGATGAAGTTGTGCAGGTGGATACTAAGATTCAGTGAGAGTTTGCAGTGAAAGATGAAATGGACTCTTTACTGAAGAATAAGACATGGGATTTGTGCACGTTGCTTGCAAGTAAAAAGGCTTTACAAAATAAGTGGGTTTACAAGTTAAAAGAAGAGGAAGGAGGTAAGAAAAGATTTAAAGCCAAGTTAGTTGTAAAAGGATTTGCACAGAAAAAAGGAATTGATTTTGATGAGTTATTTTCTCACGTTGTTAAGATGATGTCTATCTGTACTATTTTAAGTCTTGTGGCTACTGAAGATTTGCATTTAGAGCAGCTGGATGTTAAAACAGCCTTTCTTCATGGTGATTTGGATGAAGAAATATATATGGCTCAGCCATAGGGTTTTGTGGTCAAAGGTAAGGAGAACTTAGTGTGCAAATTGAAGAAAAGTTTGTATGGCTTGAAGCAAGCACCTTGGCAATGGTATCTAAAATTTGATAGTTTTATGCATGAGCATGGATATAATAGGTGTCATTCAGATTACTGTGTTTATTTTAAGAGGTTGGATGATGATAGCTATATTATTTTATGTTTATATGTTGATGATATGCTTGTAGCTGGGTCTAACATGGATCATATTAAGGGGCTGAAACGCCAGTTAGCACATGCATTTTCTATGAAGGATTTAGGGGCAGCAAAACAAATCCTTGGTATGAATATTTGTAGAGATAGAAAAAACAGAACATTGCCGCTATCTCAGGCTGATTATGTTGAGAAGGTGTTGCAACGTTTCTCTATGGAGAATGCTAAAGTTGTCAGCACACCTTTACCTGGTCATTTGAAGTTGACTAAGGAGATGTTTCCCAAGACACAGGAAGAGGAGGATAAGATGTCCAAGGTACCCTATGCTTTAGCTGAAAGAAGCTTGATGTATGCTATGGTATGTACTAGGCCAGATATTGCACATGCAGTGGGAATTGTTAGCAGGTATATGAGTCATCCAGGAATTGAGCATTGGAATGCAGTCAAATGGATTCTCAGATATTTGAGAGGAACATCCAATAAGTGTTTACAAATTGGGGGCTCTAGTACTAATTTATAGGGCTATGTTGACTCAGATTTGGCAAGGGATATTGATACCAAGCGAAGTACTACAGGTTATGTCTTTACTGTTGGTGGGGCAACTGTAAGCTAGGTTTCTAGGTTATAGAAGATTAATGCTTTATCCACTATAGAGGTAGAGTATGTTGCTGCTACAGAGGCAACCAAGGAGATGATATGGCTTCAGTTCTTCTTAGAAGAATTGGGACATCCTTAGAAGGATAATTATTTGTTCATAGATAGTCAGAGTGTCATTCATCTTGCAAAGAATTCAGCTCTACATTCAAAGACCAAACACATAAAGTTGCGGTACCATTTCATTTGGTCAGTTTTGGAGGATGGACAGTTAAAGTTGGAGAAGATACATACAAATGATAATCCAGCAGATATGTTGACAAAGGTAGTAACAAGGGAGAAGTTGCACTCCTCTTCAGCTTTGGTTGGTCTTCTAGATTGAACATGAATAAAAGAACAACAGAGTCCAAGGTGGTTTGATCCAGTGGGAGCCCCATGTGGTAGCGATATTGCTATAGGATCAGTCTCCAAGTGGGAGATTGTTAGATTGTGGTGACTGACCAGGAAAGTATTGTACATACTTCATATCATAAAATGGCATATGGTCGACATGTTGTAACCCTAAAACGATATAAAATAATTGTATAAAAGGGCTTAGGGTTAGGTATTTTTCATTATGTTATGTTGTGATGTGAAATTGGTTCTTACTGTGGTATTGAGCTATAAGGGATTACGGATTGTAATCAGGCTGTAATCACTGGATCGTAATAATATCAGACTTGTTGTTTGGTGGACGCAGCCCAGGGGTTGGGTGAACCACGTCAAATCTTGGTGCCTTGTGTTCTTTTTTGTGTGATCTATTATTTTTCTATTATTGGTTATATTTGCATGTATTTGTTATTTCTGTCTGTGGTTTAATCCTAACAGCAAGATCACAACACAACTCACTCCCACATGCTTATATTGTAGTTGTTTTAGATCCACAATCATTCAAAGAAACATCAAGTATTCTGGAATGGGATAGAGCAATGGAGGAAGAATATAACTCTCTTGCGAGAAATAATACACGAGACTTAGTCTCTCTTCCTAAGGGAAGAAAATTGGTTTGGTGTAAGTGGATCTATCAAACCAAATTTGTAGTAGATGGAAGTGTTGATAAACATAAGGCTCGACTTGTTGCAAAAGATTTTTCTTAGGTACTTGGCATTGATTACATTGAGACCTTGGCACTAGTTACAAAGATGAATTCCATTCATTTGACACTAGCTATAACAGCAGCTCAGTGATGGGTTGTTCATTAGATGGATGTGAAAAGTGAATTTTTGAATGGGGATCTTCATGAGGAGATATATATGGAGCAGCCACATGGATTCATACAGGATGTTACCTTGGTTTGCAAATTAAAGAAGTCTATGTATGGACTTAAACAAGCTCCAAGAACTTGGTATGACAAGATGGATTCTTTCGTTCTCTCCAAAGGGTTCACTAGATGTCATTCCAATCCGAATGTCTACATTCTTCAAAGGGATGATTCACATGTGCTTCTTGTGCTTTATGTTGATGACTTGATCATTACAGGGAGCACAACATCCATTATTGATAATGTCAAGGCTACTTTGTAGGATAGGTTTTCGATGATAGACTTGGGTCTACTACACTATTTCCTTGCTATAGAGATACATCAGTCTTCATCAGGGATAACATTATCACAACCCAAGTATGCTCTTGATCTACTTGCTCGATTTCGCATGAGTGATTGCAAGGTTGCATCTACTCCCTTTCTTTCAGGTGTTAAGTTAGAAACAAAGTGTTCCACTCCACTTGTTGATGTGACTTTATATAGATAGTTGGTTGGAAGCCTCATCTACTTGACACATACACATCCTGACATCTCATTTGCAGTTGGCATGGTTTCTTGCTTCATGCAAGAGCCACATGAACTTCATTGGAAGGCAACCGAAAGAATCTTGCACTATATCTAGGGTACACATACACATGGGATACACTATGCAGCTGGTACTAAACTTCAGTTATTGGGTTATACAGACTCAAACTATGTAGGGGACCTTGATTCTCGCAAGTCTACTTTAGGATATATGTCTCATCTTGGTTTTGGCCCCATTTGTTGGCAAAGTAAAAAGTAGAACACCATTGCTCTTTCATCAACTGAGGAGGCTAAGTATCAAGGAGCTATGACTATAGCAACATAAGCTATTTGGCTGCAGCAGATTTTGAAAGAGTTTGGTTTTGATCTACCTAGAGCCATAGTCATCCATTGTGATAACTAGAGTGCTATTGAGATCTCAAAACATCCAGTGCAACATTAGCGCACCAAACATATTGAGGTTCATATGCACTACATTTGAGAGCTAATTAATGAGTAGGTCATTGCATTGCAATATTGTCCTACAGAGCAGCAAGTAGCTGACATCTTCACCAAGCCCTTCACAGAGGTCAAGTATCTACATTTGCAAGATCTCTTGGGGGTGAGGGATTTTTCACTAGGGGGGGGTCACATGATCCTTTTCTTCTCTATTGTACATATCTCTCTTTTTGGGGGAAGGTTTTTCCCATGAAGTTTTCCCTCTTTCTCGATTTGCAGAGAGATTTCATTGCATTTGTACTTGGGTACCAACATGGCCTAGTAGCCGGGACCCATTATGCATTTCATCATAGCTTTTGTGAGCTTAAGTGCATTCCCCCAAGTTTCACTTAGGGGGGGGGGGTGTTAGTGTAAACAATTATTATATACACTTTACTTAAGTTTACTTAGGATAAATGCATTATTTTATTATTTATTAGGTTAGACACCTAGGAGTTTGTGTGCTCATATGAGTTGTCTTGTTGACAACATAGGAGTAAGCAACTCTATTTTAGTACATGGTGTCTACAACTAGTATGCATAATCAATTGAGTTGTTATGTTGACAACACAATTGTTCGCACTCTTAATTAAACACATGGTGTCTACAACATAATTTTATGTGACACACCTTTGTAGGCTTATCCTCTCATTATCGCACTAACTTATGTGCTTGATGGAGGATAATCCACTCCTGGTGGACATGTGCTTAGTTGTGAGGCTCATCATATTGCTAACTCCTAGACATTCTAGAGGCCTTTATATACATACACTCCTAGTGTGCAATTACATCAATTGAATATCATATTGTTATTTTGATCATACTCTGTTGGTCTATTTTGTGCTAGTTATTGTGCTTCTTGGGTGATTTTGCCCTAAGGCAAATTCTTATAGATGGTTGTATTGTATTTGAATTCATAGAGCTTATGAGATGATGTAATCTATTTTATGATGTATATTCTTTTAGCCTTTCATACCTTGTGACTTATATAGTGGATGATTGTGCATTCTGATTAATTGTCAAATGACATTTGAGATAATTGTATATTATTTAAATGGATTTGTACTTGTAGTTGTTCTTAATGTGGATGTGTTATATATTTGTTTTAGTATTAATTAAACTTAAATGTGATTCAACATCATGGGACCCTTAAGAACTGTAATCTGTTTATGTGTTGCTTATGTATGAGTGTATGTTATTGCTTCCACTATATTATATCTTTTGTTGTTAAGTTATTATCTTTCAAAAATTTTTTTTTTGGCTAACTTAGTGAAAACTTTAGATTAATTTCTTTTGGGTTCCCTAGTAGGGCGTTACATGTCACATCAATATATACATTCAAGGGGGTCTTTGTTTTCTATTGTGAGGATTTGTTAGTATTGACTTGTTGAGGTTTGAAATAAAACTTGAAAAACAATTTGCAGGGGAGTCACATAGACTTATTCACTTGTATATCTCATTTCAGAGATTATTTTAGTGGATCATTTTATAAGATTCATGAACAATGACAACTTCAGAGTAACATTCTACTCATTACTCATGCTTTGATAATTGTGCTCTTTGATCATAGTTATGTCTCTTGATATACATTCTCGAGGCTTGTTAATTTCAAAATACACTAGTTTATCTCTTGGTAGAATTTACAATTTTTTATATGCTTTAGGAGTTATTCATCATCATTTTCAACTTTATACGAGCCTCTTCATAGTACTCTCTCTTTCTCTAGGGAGCTTTGTTCCCATAGGGTTGTACATGAGTACGTTACTAGGCTATGTTGCTGAAATTCATCTTTTATTTTATTAGGTCACTCCTTAAGTTTTACTTAATGAAGAATGTGAGAGTGATAAAGTGTTTACCTAACTAGTTTGCTTTTAGTCTACTTAGTTGGGTCCTATTAACATAGTGGTTAAACTCACTTGGAAATTAACTAAACTCTTTTCTCACCTCATGTCCAAGCATCCAACACTTGTCCATAGAGTCCTACACTTATTGCATACTTGGAGGGGTAGTCAACGTTCCTCTTGTACCTTTCCACCTCTTCTTGGTTGCCTTTCTATACATGACAACTTCTATACATTTTGTGAGCTAATGATTTTTTCTTTTCAATTTTTTGTTGCGTATTGATGGTTTGTAGAGAGTATTATGTTTTGCATGTGATCTTGGTTATTTGAAATGAGCTTAAAGATAATTATGGAGGAAGAACTAACTAGATGAAAGAATAAATGAATGAGATATACTGACAAATAAATGAAGAAGTGAGGTATTAGTATATATGAATGTTCAAATTCTAACGAGGAAATAAAAAACACGAGAGAGTATAAAATCAAGATCACGACAAAGATAAAACAAATAGGGCAAAAAAAGCTTTTTAGTTTGAGCCACTATTTCCATGTGGAATTATGGGAAAAATGTTTGCGTGAGCGAATATTAGATGAGAGCAAAATTTTTGACAATTCAACTAAGAACAAGTTTGTCATCATCTCATATCTGAAACAAGTGGAGAAAGAGAATAAGTCAATTTTGTAACAAGTGAGTAGTAGAGACAAAATGACACTTCGCTATGAAGTACTTAACATACAACAACATTATAAGGACACCTTGAAATGGATAATTTAACTATTCTATTTGAAAAAACAAGGTTGAACAAATAGACAAACTTCATCATTAAAAAATCACTACAAAAAATCAATCTTAAAAAAGATTACAAACCTTTTTAGTACTTGCCGTAGGCATAGTACTATTGTAATCACTATTTGTTATCTAGTGATTAAAAACACTTTCTTCAACCAATTGAAATTGAATTTTTTTTAAATTTATCATACAATCACTATTTTATATCGTATAGATACATATTTTTTAATGTATAAATTTAAAAAAATAATTTTCAGCTATCTTATTGGCCTTTTTTTTTTTTGGGTCTTATACACAAATATATTGGAAGCAATATGTATGTTCAATTTTCACGGGATGCTTAATGGTTACCTGCACCATTAGCTAAACTTAGATATACAACAACTCTAGAAAAACACCAACAATATTAAAATTTCCATTATTATTTTCTTATGTTTACTTATATTGTACAAAGTACATTCAAGAATGAGCTATATTTCTTATGATCAATGCATCTTTAACTCGAAGTTTTTTAATTTGTGGGCCCCTTTCTCTCCCACCATTTTATCCAAGGCAAATAACACACCTTTTTCCCAACATTAAGAAATTATAAAATATATTATACTTCTTCTTTGAGTTTTATAAAACAACAATCCAATCAAACATAATATATATCAATTGATATAAATAGATAATTTTAGAATATTTTGACCAAAGAACAATAATATCTTGCACTCTATAATTAGATAATTTTTTTCAAAAGTTTTCCAATAATATTCACCCTTAAAATTATTACAAAAATAACACAAATACGAAGCTCTTCATCAAACCTTGAATATACAAAATCTATTCAAGAATGACTAATACTCCTTTGATGGAAGCATTTTAAAATTCCTCAATAGTCTAGATTTAACTATTGCATTATGATTGAAAACCTTTTTAAATGTCCATCCCCTTCTCTTCCATCATTATCAAGATGAATAACACACTTTTCTCAACAGTAAGAAATCATTAAATACATTAATCACTTCTCTAAATAATTTGTTGAATTTTACAATACAATTGAACATAAATCATAATTATATTATTAATATATTTTAAACTTAAAAGAAATATAATTAATTAATAATTATATTTACATATAAAATTTAAATTATTATTAACTATATTTAACTATAGACAAGTAGCACTTGTTAAATTTTGGTGTTGACATACTCTTAGGGCTTGTTTGTTTCACGGAATTGGGTTTGACAAAACCCGGTTTTGTCAAAATGGGTGTTTGGGTCAAAATTGTGAAAACGAAATTAGAATTGCAGTCTTCTAATTTTGACACAAAATGAGCACACTAGTCTTCCATCAAAATAGTAGGAATTGGGAATTGAATCCAAAGTTTGACATTTTGAGGATTACAACAAAATTGAAATGAAATTTTTTTGGCATTCGCTGAATTTCTAACCTAAAAGCAAACTCAAACCATCGCACCCATTTGTTCCCAAACTTGCAGACCCTGACTCTGTAGGATCTCTATTCAAGATCGACCTGAACAAAAAATTAAAACACATTTGCAGATTCTCACTATTAAATTTAGCCTCATTGGACTTGGAAAATTGTTGGTCAAGCTTAGCCCACATCTCTCCCGTGGTGGAATTGAACTTGGGAAACTACTTGTTTGCATTGGTTTCAAGTACATGGAGGTATAAATTGTTGAGCTTGGTGTGATTTTCTTCGAAGGGGTCCAAATAGGAGAGAACACTGTAGCCGTCGGTGAAGTTAGTGTTGGGCATGTAGATGTCGGTGAAGACATTCTTCTTCTCCACTTTATTGACATCGAAGAGTATGGGGAAACTCTTGGCGTAAAGAAGGATAATGATGCAAGGATTGGGAAACAAAGGTGGGTCAGGCAACATATTGACTCTGAATATTGTGCTCGTGTATTTCTCATTGTGCTTCTTGAAGAAGTTATCAACTCCTTCACAAAATAATTTAAGCGATTTGCAATGGCTCCTATGAGAGGCAAGCCATAGCTTCCAGGGACCTCTTGAACTACTTCATCGCTTGAAGAAGCCATGCTCAAAATCTTCTCAAGTCCTAAATAAATTTTATATTAAAAAAAAGAAAAAAGAAAAAAGACTAATTCCAATTTCAATTTTACAATCAAACATGGAAGATGTATCTTCCCACTCATCTTCCAGGTTAACCAAACAAAATTGTTTTCTCAAAATCAGATTTTGAAATTCAAAACCCGATTTTGACAAAATCAAGTTTTGAATCAAAACCCAATTTTACTAATTCCACAAAATAAAACCCTTAATTCCTAACCTAGTATATATGTTATTGCAACTGCCCGTCCACTAACTCGGTCTTTAACGTAGTTAGATTGTGCTGGCAATTTACACATATACACCTATAAAATATAGATAAATAAAAATATACCTTATGATATTGCTATCAAGATTTAACTTTGTGATTTTGAGTCAAACTCATTGACCCATGTTTCATGAGTAGTGATTCAACATGAATCCATCTCTCATGAGAATAAATGGAACACTTAGCACTCATTGGATCTAGGTGATGCTCACAGGGGTGAAGCAAGAAACTTCCCGAGAGGTCACCCATCCCAGTACTACTCCAACTTGAGCGTGCTTAACTACGAAGTTTCCTCCATGGTTAAACCCAAAGCTTGCAACCCCATTTGCAAAACCTTCACCAAGTGTTGTGCCTTATGAACCATTCATTATAAAGCCCCTTAAGCTCATCAATTAATAAGTAGGAGATAATTTCCACAACACATCAAATTATACTATTGCTATCAGGATTTAACTGTGTGATTTTGAGTCAAACTCATTGACCTATGTTTCATGAGTAGTGATTCAACATGAATCCATCTCTCATGAGAATAAATGGAACACTTAGCACTGATTGGATCTAGGTGATGCTCACAGGGGTGAAGCACCGGGACTTCTTGGGAGGTCACCCATCCTAGTACTACTCCAACCAGAGTGTGCTTAACTACGGAGTTTCCTCCATGGTTAAACCCAAAGCTTGCAACCCCATTTGCAAAACCTTCACCAAGTGTTGTGCCTTATCAATTGATGAGCTTAAGGGGCTTTCTAATGAATGGTTCATAAGGCATAACACTTGGTGAAGGTTTTGCAAATGGGGTTGCAATCTTTGGATTTAACCATGGAGGAAACTCTGTAGTTAAGCGTGCTCAGGCTGGAGTAGTACTAGGACGGGTGACCTCCCGGGAAGTCCTGGTGCTTCACCCCTGTGAGCATCACCTAGATCCAATGAGTGCTAAGTGTTCCATTTATTCTCATGAGAGATGGATTCATGCTGAATCACTACCCATGAAACATGGGTCAATGAGTTTGACTCAAAATCACATAGTTAAATCTTGATAGCAATATCATAATTTGACGTGCTGTGGAAATTATCTCCTACTTATTAGCAGGGAACTAATGTTTCCATTTGACCCCCTTCAATTAATTTTCATTGAATATATGCTTGAAAAGTCTAAAGTTTGGATGTGTTTATTTATAAATTAAATTTATAAAAAGCAATTGCTATTTTTCATTGGCTACAACCCATTTTCTTGGGGCTTAATTTCATTTTTCAATATAAAAAAAACAAAATGATAATCATGAGTTAATTACTTGTCACATCAGTCCACAGACACAATTCACCAGATTTCAATTATTACTGCCGAAACTATTTGTTGTGAGATCAGAATTATAAGACAAGGTAGTCACTTCAACAAGACATACTACCGACTTCAATTCATTGTTGCAAATTTTAGAAAAAAATTGCGTATGCATTTAAAGATGACAAGATAGGTCTCAAGAAATTTTTTTTGAATAGAATATATGTTTCAAATTCTTTTTAAAGAGCGGATATAAAATGTTTTAAATTATTATTATCTTCAAAACAAAAATACATGTTATTTAAAATCTTACTTTTTTATATTTTTAAAATGTAAAATTTAATTTTAAAGATATTATAATTATCTAATTCAAAATGATGATATAAAATTTATTTAAAAAAAAAAAAACAATCATCTAAATTAAAAATTTATATTGTATGAGTTTTGATTTCAAAATTTTAGATATTAACTATATTTTTAAAATATTTTATTATGTAAATTTAAATTTTTATTTTTAACATGAATTTACTCTAATTTATTTTTACTAATAAACCTCTAAATTTGTCATTCTAATTTAATATTTTTCATCAATATCTAGATTTGGTTTCATGACATAAATCACAATTATATTTAATTTTACATTTCAACTTAATTTAAAATTTCAGTTTTTATATCAATGATCAGATTAGCAAAATGGTTAAGTCGATCAGATTTATTGAACATTTTTATATTTCTCTTATTTTCCTATGTTCAATGACAATAAAAATGAACATCATTAAAACATCTACAAATATCTTATTGAAAGTTGCACAAAAAAAGCTCTCCTAGAGCTCTTGTCTACCTGTTGATGGGACAAAACACTGAAGTTCCTCTATTTCTACATCAGCGAAGGATCCTTCGAGTATTTAAGGCTTCCCGCCAAAAATTCAGAACTGAAATTTCCCCCTTTCGATTGGTAAATCACTCCATTTTTTTTCCTCTGAACCAACTTGAATCTGTTCCAGAAGGCACTGTTCACAGCCCCAAAAATGAAAGGCCAAAGTTCGATCAATTCTTTCTTCTCCAAGTCCGCTGAAAAGCCACCCAAACCCAAGCAAAACCCCAATTCGAATTATAAACAAATTTCGTACTCAGAAATGTTGCAGCGTCGCCAAGAAAAACACATTCAATTTTCTCAGCTCCAGCACAAATTTTCTCTTCCAGGGGCTCCGTCTTCTAGTGCGGAAGGGTTCCCATCCGATTTACCGGAGGCTCAGGCGATTAAAACGCCGTTAGGGAATAGAGAACGGTCTCTCGCTGGAGAAAATGAAGATTCCGGTCTTCATGCGTTGCAGAAAACCACGTTTAAGACTCCTCCATACAAAGGAGGATTTGAATTCGACAGTGATAAATATTCTGGCGTTCAAAGGTATGCTATTTATTAAATTTGTATAATTCTGAGGCAAGTTTTAGAGTTGTGAGAATGTGGAGGGTTCAGCCGGTGGGAAAGGATCGATATTTAATCCTAAAGGGAAAAATGAAAAATGTGAAATTTTAGGGAGATGGATGTTCAATCCGTCCGAGCTATAAATATTTAATAATAATGATAAATTTGACGAAGCTCTTTACAAGAACGTTGTGTTCTAGGGTGCTATTTAAATAATATTAACAAGAGATTAGGCTTAACCTGGATTTCATAGTTAGACGTTCTCACTTTCTCTCCTGGCGAATGTCATTACTTTATATATTAAAAGATAGTTATTTGATCAATTTAGTGACATTGTTCTGAGAGGTGGTAGTCATTTGATTAACAATTTTGTGATTTATTGGGCGGCTCTTTTGAAAACGAGTGGCATATTTAAAACCTATTTATCAGGAATTTTATTAGCCGATAGGCTATTATAGGTGAGCATTTCATATAAACCTGTCCGATGCTTGAAAACAAGTAATGGTTTTGGAGTGGTTTGCAGATTTCAATAAATGCAATATCTAGGGAAATCAAAGTTTGATTGGATTGCAATCTTTTGCAATAAAGGTGAGATCTTGCGCGGAAACAAAATGCAAAGGAACGACGCTTACAAAATTGAAAATAAGCGTACCTAGAACCTTAACCTGAATATACTCCTCTTTGCTCGTATTGCTTACATCGATATTCTCTGCTGGTTTATAAACTCACCCTTTCTTCCACATTTTGAGTGAAACTGAAGCGGAAAAGGTAGAAATTTAGCTCAGAGATCCTTCTGCACTGCAACTCCGATGTGAAATTCAATCGCTCGCAAATAATATACTCCACGCCGCAGATCGATTTGCTGGAAAGCAGGAACTTATAGACTGGTTTGTACAGACTACCATGGCTGCCTAAAGTGAATGTGGTTTTTTAGCTTCTGTAATTGCTTACCTACTCGCATTGATTAAATTCGAAGAAATTTGATAAGATTAATTTGATCAACAACATGCTGGTCCAAGAAATAATGTTGTGGTCGTTTAAATCTGCTGCCCCTTACCCATCGGTGATGTCAATGCAATGTTCGCTTGGTGCTTAAATTGTCGTAGGTTTTAATATTTAGTCCATGCTTTGTATTAGTCCTTGTGAACCCACGATATCCATCCTGGTACGTTTCTTCAGATTTTCTGTGCCCTTGCAAATTTTTTTAGTTTCCTGGCTGAGTCTTAGTTTGGACTTGTGAGCATGCTCGTGCTTCTCCTCCAGGGCTGGCAATTCCTTTAAGGCTTTACGACTGTCCAGTCTTAGCTCCTCTAGAGTTGGAAATGCTCCTTTCTTTCCAGACTCATCTTGACATAATGGAGATTAAGGAAGCAACAGGAAATTTCCTGGAGTTGAATCTGATTTGGGAGGGGAACTTCGGTATAGTGTACAGAGGCACTCTGGCCGACAGAAGGAAAATTGTTTTGAAGAGATTTGAAGGACTCTAAGCAAAGAGTGGAAGAGGAGTTCAACCACGAGGTCCAGGTCATCAGTAGTGCTAAATATCGAAATTTTTTACCGCTAAAGGGCCACAGCGTTGGATCATCGGTCAAGAGCCAGAGCAAAAGTGTGAAAATGTCTTTGAAAGGTTACTGATTTTTTCTTTAGCTTTACCCAGCCCTGTTTGACGTGGCCAATTATTTATTTACATCTTTAGCCTCCATCATATCTGCATACATATGTTATTTCCAATTTAGTGATGATCTTATCGATCAAGTCACTTGAGTATGCAAGGTCCTGAAAGGATAGTGTTTGAATAGTAAACTGACTATTGAGTAAATCAATATTGGTATTTTCACCGTCTTCAACTAAGTGATATATGGTTTTTTGTTTTATCAGTTATCGTCATCTTTTCAATTTTAGATCATTGAGTATAATTCAAGATGTCTATTGAGTATATAATCTATGATTAGAATAGACACATGAATGAACTTATTGTTTTGTTTGACTATTATTTTGAATCCTATAGTTTTTAGACTGTTTTCACTGTAATTCAAAGTGATTGAACATGTAACAGTAGGTAGTTTTTATAGTACTCCAAGAATGTAAACTGTTGTTAGTGGCAGTAATTTCAAGTTTCTTCCTACGTCAGAAGTAAATTGCGTTGAATTATAGATGTAATAAAAGAATAGAGATTTGGTTGCAACAAAAGGCTCAAAAATCTTAGCACATATAACAAAATACGTGTAATGTGTAATTCCTTACATTATAGTGGAACATGGGATGTATCTTGCATTTTCTTATGCAAAGAACTAGTTTCATCTGCCTCCACTACACAAAGGTCAATCATTACATTAAAACCCCATTAACCATGTGCATCAAGCTTGGAAGGACTTTGGAAGGAATTTTCATGGTGAAGAGCCTCTCTCTAGTCCATAGATGAATCAAGTCTACCATCTATTAAACTTTTCAAGAAATGTGACCAAGTAGAGGAAATCTATTCTCATAATTGAAGAGAGAGATCCATAACTGGAGTGAAGACACTAAAAAATGCACTTTCTAACTCTAGCATGATTGCCAAAGAAACTATAATCATTTTGGGCCCATTACAAAGCCAACCACCATTATCGAGGGCCAATCTTTCTAGCCATGGTGGTAGGAAAATCCCTTTTAGGAAAATCCACACACATCTCCTCAAAACGGATTTTCCTGCACCCCCATTTCATGGATGGCTAATGTATTGTGTTTTTCGTCCTCCAGTAATAGTCTTTGGAACTTACTAACCTCTACATTTGGACAAAAATCTAGTAATAGTAATTGTGCACAAATGTTCTACTAAAAGTGTACAAATTGGTCAATTAGCAATCAAAAAGTTAAAATATGATGATTCCTTAAATACTCTAATAAAATTAGTAATTGGGGATCAATTCTATGCAGAGCATGCGAGAATTACGCATGCTCTTCCCCAAAACTAATTGGTAGACTTTGACATTTATATTGTTGGTATTTTAATTGGTAAATAGATAATAATAAAAGTACTTTATAGAAAAATATACAAATAAAGGTGGATTATTTACATTTCAGTTATAATTAAATATTATACAATATTTTTTAATATTAATGTCAAAATGTATATTTCCTATTTTTTTCTCATTGTTTTAAACTTAATTTGTTCATTTTTTCTTTCTAATGCATTGATATGTGTCAAACCTAACTATCAAGTGAAGAAAGTAAAGTACTAAGTTTTTTAATTGTTCTATATGGTAGTTATTTAGGTTATACGAATTCTATAGGAATATTTTCAATATTAAAGATAGTTTATAAACTACATCATGAAAACCAAATTTATATCCATCCATAGTATTAGCAAAAAAACTAAACTATGAGAAATTCCATCAGAGTTTAGTTAGCTATAGTAAAATTATACATGTATTATATCGCATTAAAAAATAATAATTAATAGTCCTAAGCCTACTAAGATTAAAATAGAGCCCTCGTCATCAATAATCCCAAGACCCTATGATGTTGTTAGTTCCTTCAAGTTGATCAATTTCATATGTACCCAAGGGTGGTTCAATATCTGAAGCAACTTGTCTTTCCTAATTAGGAGCATCTTTTTGTTTAGGTACTCTATTTTTTGCACCTATAGATCAACTTTAGTAATGTGTCTATCCTTCAACACCCTATTCCAAGGCTTGGAGTTCATCTTTATCTAACATATCTTTATATGCACTAAATAAATGGGTAGAAATAACATCATATTTGTAGAGGAGCATAACACCAATTGAATACTGATAGCAATATTACAATTTGAGTTGCCATGGAAAATATCTCCTACTTATCAATTAAAGAGATTTTAAGGGCTTTCTTATCAATGGTTGATAAGGCACAATACTTGGAGAAGATTTTGCAAATGGAGTTGCAAGCATAGTCAATTTAACTATGGGGGAAAATGCATAGTTAAGTACGCTCAAGCTAGAGTAGAATTGGGATGGTTGATGTTCTACGAAGTCCCAGTGATTATATTAAATGTTTAACACAAAATATATGTGGCCAAACCTTCTTATCTCTACTTGCACCTTTTGTCACTATCGGCGTACCCCTTGCTCCTTCGGGTGCAAGTGCTAGTTATTATTTAAAGCAGACTGAAGGATGCTTTTCACTGTCAGACAGAATTACTTTTTGACTTTGTACATCCACTCGTGGGAACTACGAATAGTTTCGCAAAGAGTAATGTTACAAGGCCTAGACTGCTCAGCTTTCCCACCTAGATTTAGGACTTCATATTTTTTGCTCAATAAAACTTAGGTATAAATTCACAAATTGGTTTCTTTCTGTTCAAAATGTCAGTGGGCAGACCAAGTCGCCTTTTAGAAGAAGAATTATTATGAAACAAAACTAGTGCATGTCCATCTTCAAAATAATTTGACACGGGGTGCTGTTTATATTTTGTTTTTAAGTGATGTGGCTACTTAGAGAATTTGGTGTCAGCTCAGTTATTTGTTAATTCTGTTGCACTAGTGCTATCAACATGTGACGGTTTCTCGCACCCAGGGTGTAGGATGCACCTCTTAGTTCAAAACATATTCCTTCAAGATTTACCTTGATTCATGGTTCTGTGTAAGCTACGCCTACTGTTTTGATCTTTATACAAAATGTACATGATGGATTACAGATTTGTCTTTATAGATAATTTTTTTAAGACTTTTATCTTAAGAAGAATTCCACTAATCATTTCCTTACAGGGATTGCGACATTGCATAATTAGCATAAATGTTTTATGTGCAAAATGACCTATCTCTTAATAATGTTTGAATATACAGTGAACGGCCATGAGATTCATAAAATTCATTAATCAAAATATAAATAGTTAGCCTTTTTTGGTACAATATTTGAACCTGTATTGCTTTACTTATTCTTGGAACCATAGATCAACTTATTGCCGATATGTAGGCAATAAGTTTTCTTGACGTGACAAGTTCAACCAGCTAATAATTTTGCTACAAGATATCACCCCAAAATATCCCCTATAAATTGGCAACTTATCACCAACTTATCCTCAGACTTGGCAAGATGAGGAAGGAACACTCAAACCCTGGGAACACTCAAATCCCAAGTACTTATCCACTTGAGGATGCGATTTTGTATCCTATTTGCATTTATGTATACCTAGATCAGCTTGTTTGGTTTCTTTACACATTTACTGACTCATTAGATGCATCTCCTTATTGAATTTTGCAAAAAAAAACCATTTTTTAAATTGAACGATTTTTTAAGTTCCTGATATTTTCCAGATTTATCTCCAATAATTGCAATTTTTTTTTGCCCTCGGCGATATAATGATAAGTTGAACTATGCTTGGAACATTGGGGGCTTTGAAGACCATACTCCGTTCTTCTAAGCAAGGGAAAACATGTAGCAGATCAAATGAGCTCTTTCATAAATACAAGTGACATTTTAATTTGTTACATGCTTCTACACATCGCAACAAAAATAATAATTGATTATAGTAAAAATCTGTTGTAGGTTCATGGAATATGCTTTAGCTTTTATGATAACTTATCAAAGTTTTACATGTGAGAATTTCTTGGCATGTTTTATACAGTAGGCATTTCTGTTGGCTGTCTGCATGCTCCAGGGATCGATTTACTTTGTCATCTTGATTCCTTGAAACTATTTTCTCATGGTAGCATCTGATATTGTTTGCTTCTTCTGCAGGAAGCATGAATTACATGCTTATGAACAAACATTTGAAGATCGGTTAATGGCTGTGCAGAATGATGCAGAAGCAGGTTGTGATTGGCCAGATACACCTGCTGTGAAACCTTTTATACCTAGAATCAAAAGGATTCTTGAAGATGATTTAGAAGTTACCAGGTGTCAGGACCTTTTACCTGATTCAGATTCTAACAAAAGAAGAAAACTAATTGAAATTTTGGGGGAAGATGGGCTGAAGCAAGGGGGAGCCTGGGAAAAATCAAAATCGAAATTTGAATTTCTTGATCCTTCAGTCATAAGGGATGCCAAACTACGGAGGCCAAGTGATCCTTTGTATGATAAAAGAACTCTGCATATTCCCAAAGATGTTTTAGTCAAAATGTCAGCATCTCAAAAACAATACTGGACAACAAAATGTCAGTATATGGACACTATACTATTTTTTAAAGTGGTAAGTGGTTTGTCAGCATACCTACTGATGTTGTTATATTGCGGTGATTCTGTCATATCTTTGCACAGAACTACCGTTTTTAGATTCCTGGTAACAATATAGGATCCATTCATTTTTGTTTGTTTTTAAGGTGTTTGCTCACACCATTCCTCTCTTTTGTTTTATGTTTAATTGTATATGAAATATTTATTTTGGGCATTAGTATAGCAGATTGCTGGTTGGTTGTGAAAATATTAATTTTCTATATGGTTGGGACCTCTTTTTATATTGCTATATGCAAACTCAAGTATATCAAGGATGATATTTTTTTTTGTTATTTGCCCACTTAGTTGTTCTAGTTTGATATCTATAATGATGCCTTTGATAATTTTATGTACATTTTATTTTACATCATACGTTGCTTGATCTAAATAGAGAAATATGTTTTCTGGAGGTGTTTCATATTAGACTTAGATGTATGTTTCTCATTGCTACAATGAGAGTTTTTGTACTGATATGCATTCTCTGTTCTGCATAATTGGGAGAAATCAAATCTTTAGAGAATAATCAATTAATATCAAATGAAATATATAATGTTGAATTTTTTATTATAATTGTTTGTGATAAATATCTGAAAGTTCAAGAGAAACATATAGTTTAATCTATTGAAGCTTGTAATTTCATGCGTCAGATCACAGAAGTAATTTGATGCTTTTATTTTCATGGTTAATAGATTAGAAACAATCAACTCTATGATGTGTATCATTGCCCCTTGGATCTAATAATTAGCAGGTGATCGTTTAATTGTACCAATTGTTCTGGCTTAATATCTTAATGCATGCTTGTACAGGGCAAGTTTTATGAGCTCTATGAGGTGGATGCAGAGATTGGACAGAAAGAGTTCGACTGGAAAATGACTATTAGTGGTGTTGGCAAGTGTAGACAGGTAATACTGCAGAATTAGCAATTATAAACCTTAAAAAAAACTTGAGAACTGTTTTTAAGCTGCTAAATCAACATTATATCTTGAGAACTGTTTTTAAGCTGTTAAATCAACATTATATTGTTTTATTGTAGCACATTTGTATTTATTTCTTTTTGGAATAGGAGATCAATCTACAACGACAATTTGTGTTAACACAATATCAGTTATTATTCAGAAGTAAATTTCTCAGCTTTATTATTTATTATTTTTTGATAATTCAAAGGGAGGGTATATCTTTGAGGACTCTCATCTCATTCTAGCTGAGAACAACCCTGCAATCTGCAATTTGGATAGAAACAAAACTTTTTGCTGCTTTTATGAACCTTCAACTCTCCTTCAAAATATCAAATCACCCATTAGAAAGGGCAAAGTCTAGTTTTAAATGTTATACATTCATTATCAAATATAATTACTGAACTGTGCTGTGAATGTTTGACAAGATATCAGAGTGTTAATATTCAGTAAGTCCTGATGAGGACTTCCAATTACCAAAACTTAGCAAGTTTCAATGAGGACTTGCATAACCAAGTCTAAGATTCGTTGTGTATGTAGCTTCAACTCACATTCTTAGCATAGTCTGGCAGAAAATAGTCACATGTTTCAGTACTTTGTGTGTCCTGGCTGGCCGAATCTTCTCATCATGGAAAGAAAAGAAATTCAACTCAAACAGTTTAAAAAAACTTTCAAAAATATTATTTTGATTTTTACCCATATTTGTAATTTCCCAGTTTTGCTTATTTTTGTGCTTCTTTCTTTGCCAAGTCCAAGTCAGAAAACAAGTTGCATAGTTTTTGTCAAGTCGAAGTTTCAATGCTATGCAAAATATACACTTAGATAAAAAAACAACTTTCGTATATTCTGTCCCTGAAAATCTTCTCCACACCAAACTGAAACATAATAACATACTGACAAAAATAAGACTACTAACTAGGAATGCTGAACGATATAATAGTGGAAGGAATTTATGAAGCAAGAGAGGCAGCAGAAATCATTTTCCAACAAAAGCTGTCATGTTTATTTCTCTTTGCTGGCTGGAGACAACTTATTAAATGTCTATTCAAACAGCCATAGACATCTAGAAATAGAAGCTACACTTTTTTTGAAAGGTATTGCTCTTAATCAAACAGTGAGAGTGAAGGAGTCTCAATTACACTTATGACAGGCAAATAAAGCAGTCATCCAATATGTTCAGATATGACTAACATCTTTTTATATACTTTTTATAGTGGAATGATATGCTACTTAAGGATCCTTGAAATCCTTGAAGCATAATACCCCAAGACTGTCTCTAGCATTTGAAACTACAATAGTTTGTGTTGTCCTAGGGCCTTGTACGCATTGACCTTGTCACTTTTTTCCCACTGTACCAATCATATTCTTTACCTTTTTCTTGCCATGTGGCTTAATTGGCTTGAAAATTGACCGTTTCTGGGTACAATTCACTTTGGATTTGATTACATATGGAATTGATTATGGCTTGTACAAGGCTTGATTTGGAGCTGTTGGATTCACCTGGAAACACTGCAGCCTGAACTTGGGTGATTTCGAGGCTGATATGGTAAATCTAGAAAGACTCCATAATGAGTACAGAAGTTAATGAAGGTTCCAACGCATTTTACGAGTCTTCAACCAAGGAATCTTAACGAGTATTGGGCAATACTAAACACTATGCCCACAATTTTCTAAGGGTGGAGATTGTGAGAATTACATTTGTACATGGGTGATTATGGCATTTATCAATTGCAAATGTTTGGGCAGGGTATTTTGGGGTTGAAAACTTATTGAGATCTCACGCCATTTGCATGTTCCTATGCTTGTTCAAGTTTCGGGGATAGGGTAGAAGAGGTTGGGGAGACATGTTTGCAGCATGGGGGTATTTTTAGGCCATCTTTTGGGAACGGCTATTAAGAAATAGGGTAATATTTTAACAAATAGAAAAATTGTGATATTGCTATCTGGATTCAACTGTTTTTGAGTCAAACTCATTGATCCGTGTTTCATTAGTAGTGGCTCACAACAAACCCATCTCTCGTGAGAATAAATGGAACACTTAGCACTCATTGGATCTAGGTGATGCTCACAGAGGTGAAGCACTGGGACTTCCTGGGAGATCAACCATCCCTGTACTACTCCAGCTTGAGCGCGCTTAACTACGGAGTTTGTTGACTTGCTGTGGAAAATATCTCCTACTTATAAATAGAGGAATGTCAAATATTTATATTATAACACTGATAAAGCATTCATCAAAGACATTGTAGAAGCTTAATACATAACATTAGACTTGAATTGAAATTTTACATTAGAATTTACAAACATTTTTTTTTTCTATTGAGAATGATATAAGGAGCATTTACGTCAGTTATGGAGTATCATACACAAGTGTTCACCATTACAAAATCATATGCTTCTGATAAGGAGATCAGTCTACAAGGAATTGTAGTAACTAGCTAATACAAAATTAGAGAGGATTACTATATATGTATCAAGATTCAACTATCACTGGTTAGATTTCGTTGTCCTCGTGGTCCTTCCATGCTGACCATCCATTGCTTCCTCCCATCCACTTCAAGATCTTATCATTCTGGATGAAATGACAAACAAATTAACAAAATTCAAATGTTTTGATTCTCAATGTGCTTACATATTATATAAAATTTATAACAAAATGCCCAAAGGCTACAAGTTTTGACCATGAGATGACATAAACATAGAAAATATATGGATTTCCCTAATTAGCAGATGCAAAATCAAAATTGAAGCTTGAGTTTGAGGCACAACTTTTAGGCAATGGAACCCCAGCTGATCCCTCGTAATCAATTTGTATAGCATCTTTGGGATCAACATCCCTATGTAAGATTGGAGTCCAACGATATTTAAGAGTTTCATTTTGCATCCAAAACAAAAATATTTCTCAGCTCTGCCTGTAGCAGCGAATTCCGACCACAGAGACAGTGATCTTATCTATATTTGACATAGCCACATACTCTATGTATAGGCAGCAAGTACACCTGTAGCGGGCAGCAGATTATCTTGGGGTGAGATGGGTTGTCATTGGCAATGAAGTTTCAGTTTGAGGCAGCAGGAAGGAGTAATAAGTCTGACCTAGGAAAGAAACAATTCCATTAACTCAAGACATCAAATTTGAGGAAAAAGGGCGTGTTACTCTTGAAATCTGAGATGAGGAAGGTAATAAGGGTAAAACCTGGGATTTGTTTGATTAAAGGGATTCAGTTATTTCCAGATTTCTAGCTGTCAGACCAAGTGTATTTTAAAAATCCATTCTTGCTGAATGCTTTTGTTTCATGAAAATTTCAAGGCCTATTTCATGTTTGCTTGTTGCTTAATTAGCTTTATACAATCTCTCCTCTTGTTCTGCAAGGTCAATTTCGAAGGAAGAGAGGTTCGAAAGCTAGGAGATGCTCAAGACTCCCAAGTAGATGCTATAGGAAGACTAGATCAAGCCTGTGTTAGCATGAATGCTGATAATATTCCTAAAGGGGAGATTGTTAGCATGTTTGGAGAGATGATTGAGTGCTCATGTGTTGCATGCATGACTTGGTTTGTCATTGATGTCAATATATTGCCTTTTTGGACAAAACAGTCAGAGCTGCAGAGAGTTTTGTTTAGTGCAGTCAGAGGATGCAGAGTTATGTTCAGCGGGGTTAGCAAACTATTTTTGGATATGACTTTATGATGTATCTAAGTGCCGAAATAAATATGAGGATTTGAGTTAGTGACAACAGCTTTTCGGAAGATTGGTTGCAAGTCGGTGTAAAGGAAATTGTATGCTGATGTTTGAGTTGTATCTTTTCAATGAGGCTAACACTCATTTTGTGGGCTTGGATTTTGGTCAGAGACATGTTCGTGGTTATGTTTTTGAGGTAGCAGAACTGGTTGATCATTCCGTGAAGGTTGTGGAAGTGTAACATGTCGTATGTTCATTGTCAGGCCGACTGTGTTATATAATTGATGAAGTATGTATTGTAGTGTGTGGAGCTTAAGTGTAATATCTTATGATGGTCCTATATTACGCATTGTACATTGGGGAAGCCTCAAGGCCAACTCAATTAGTTGTTTTAGGACTATATAAAGGAAAGGTGTTTTCCTTGGTTGTAAGTGTGACTGTGCATCTCATTGTGAAATTGTGAATGTATGTGAACTTGATGAGATCGCAACAGAGGATGATGTATTGAGAACTTCAAGAAAACTGTAATGGCAAGATATAATTCTGAAGCATTTTGGACAGTGGGTTTAGTTGACTTCTTATGAGCTCCTAATAGGGTTGAAGCAACTCCTAACAGGGATGAAATCTTCTAGCTGGGATTCAAAATCTCCTAACAGGGACTATATGTACTGATTGTATTTGATTGAGTCCTAGCAGGGTATTATCCTTTCACAAGGAACTTTTTATATTAGTACATCATCTTGTTGGCATCGTTCCCGCTAGGTTTTACCTTTGATCAAGGGTTTCCCTAGTTAACATATCTTGTGTCATTGTGCATGGTTAACATGTTGTGGTTGTTGTATCTATTGCTTATATGTTTAAGTTTTGATAAACCTTATTTAAATTGCATAACTGATTCACCCTCCCTTCTTAGTTATATTGGTGGACTTTACTTTCTAACAACCTGTGGATTCCAAATGAGAGGAGAGAATTCAACATGAAGTCACCCAACGACCAATCTATATCAAGCTTAGTTACATGAGAACTTGAAGAAGTTCAATTGAGTTTACAACTCAAAATGCAATTTCAAGTGTGAAAAGGAAGATTAGAATGTTCAAGTCCAATTTAGGTCATGAGGAAAACTTTCAGAGGATGAAGAAGATTCATGAGATGAAGCCATGAGGAAGATTGAGCCATTGCAATCATCGTTAAGGAGTTGATAGTTTCATAAGAGTTAATTGAAGTTCGAAGGTTGAGTACCAAGAGATTCCTTCATCCAGAGATACTTTTTGACAATCGAGTAAGAAATATTTGTAGTTTTAACATATACAATCTAGAAGCCAAGATTCAAAGCACATTTTCTCAAATAGATCAATAGGATGAGGTTGATGAGGTGACACCTAGCTGCCTTCTCCAATTAGAAAATTCCAGATTCAAGCACATTCAATCATATAATATGAAATGTCTAATTTTCTCATTGGTTAACAAAATCACTGTAATTTCCTTATTGGCCCATGAATTGTTGCCTTCAGGTAATTGGTTGATATTCTTGCAACCCTAATTAGGGTTTGTAGGGAGAAATCGTGGCCTTCAATATGGAATTGATCTTGGCCCTTCATTGTAATTGAACACCTATAAAAGGCCAAGGCCTTTTCATTTGTAACTGATTAGATCGGGAAATATAATCTTAGAAGTTTAGATTAGAGAAGTAGAAGTAGGTTAGCTAAGCTAGAGACTTGATCAAATTGTTGCTATGACGTTATCAAAGTAATGGATAATTCATTGTTGGTTCTTCATGGTGGATTACTTAATATTGCTTTCAAGTGTTGCATGGTTTTGTCAATCTTTCACCTAGAGTAGATTTCTTTTCATGAAGTAGTTTAGTTGGATGAAAGTAGTTGTGGATGTTCACTTGCATGACTCGAATAATTTGGGCCACTAGCCCCTTGCTGATGGTAGCAGTGCCTTGTATGCTAAGCTGATGATTGAATGAACTTAACTTCAATTGATATTCAATCTTTAGTTTGCATCCATCTAATGGGATTGATGAGGAGTTTGAGTGTTCCTTAGAAGCTTGCACTAGGTGGGTGGAGTCACTGATTAAGCTACATCTGCTAAATTTATGTCCATCCATGATTTGTTGCATTCATAGTTATGAGCAGACGTATAACTTTAAGTTGAAGTGGAAATTGGAAAATCAAAAACTATATTTTCATTGCACATTATGAAGCCAAGTCTTTAGAAATGCAAGAGTTACTATTTAGTGAATGCATAGCGTAAGTCCCCTAAGTGATAAGCAACAACTCACATTATTTCATTGAGCGAGTATCTACAATTGAAGGAACCTTGAATTCATTTCATTATCTTACTTTGAAAGCGTGGCATGAGAGACAACCTTATATCAAGAGAGGATTGAGTATTTGATGTTTCACTTTGAAACATTGAGTGTTTGATTTTTTATGTCGTAGTGGAGGAAAACTCACACCAGTAGGGGGCGAGATTTCTCGTTTATTTCCCTTTCTCATTTTCTAAGGATCTACTTTCCTCAATATAGTGGCATTTGTTTATCATGTGAAATTCTTTCATTCTAAAGAATTGTTCAGTTTGATTCAGGATTCTCTCTTATACAAAAGGTTTGAGTCCTTGATCATAACCTCTTCTTTATTTGTAAAACTTTGTTCGTCTTGCACTCAAAGTATGTCATCCTTCATCAAGAGTCCATTTTTCACCTAGCATTAGGGGGCTAAAAGGGTGCATTCTTGTTCTCTTCCCCTCTTTGTCTTGAAGACATTATCTTTGTTCAAGAACTCCTCTTGAAGGCATCTTGCAACCAAGATCTCTTCCATTCAAGGGTCTCTTCACACAAGTAGAACATTATTTCATGATTATCTATTTTCTTAGCACATAAGAGTCAACACTATTAGTTGAGTATGTGGCATACATTGTTGCTTTCAGGATATCTTGTTGTTGTTGGAGGTATGTATCCTTGATTCTCTTTCCTTATGATGTCTCCTAAGTTGCTATCATAAGGAGTATACATAAACCTACCTTGTACATTATATGCAACATATTGTTTATCGATCCCTAAGGAGACAATGATTTCCTTAACCATGATTGTTTTCATGGATCCACGAGGCTGATCCCTAAGCCACCCCAGTGCACAAACCATTTTCAACGTCGATCCAGTGTGCAAATTTTTCAAGGTAGAGTTGACTAGCATAACACTGTTTGCTGGACCATTAGTTCACCTTTCTTTGTCTCTTTGAGATGAGTGAAACTTGTTAAAGTTTCCAACCAGAAATGAAGTTAAACAACAAAACAAAATAATGCACAATAAGACACAAAGAATTATATAGGGAAAACTCTTCGACTCAAGGGAGAAAAACCCAGCCACAATATATCACTTATATATATATAATGAATGTGTAAAAGACTGATTTAGAAGTTGCCCAAACACAAGCCAAAACTAAAGTGATGATAATAGCATGTATCGATACGCAAACAATAATAAATTCCTTTGTTGGTCTTCTTGAAAAAAAAAGATATCAAACTATCATCATATGAATTTCTCATAAAAGAATATATTAAATTGTCTTGACCCTTCATTGTCTTGTGATTATGAAGTGAAGACAATTCATTGTCTCGACCCTTCATTGCTTTGATGTTACAAAGAAGATTATGTGTTGAGTTGGCTTTAACATTATATTTATTTATTTTGAATATAGGAGAGAAAGATGACTCCCACAGCTATAACATCGACACTTCTTAGTGTGGGCAGCGAAATAAGTAGCAATGTCTTTTCAGGTGACTCCTGAAACAAGAACACCACACTAACACTAACAATTCACAATTTTTTTAGTGGCAAGTCCATACACTTGGCAAATTTTGTCACAAAGATTCCAATAAACTACATGCAGTCTCATTAGTAAGCTCGATGATAAAGGAGCATATAACAAATCATAGTCTGTGATAGCCATCGACTTATCAAAAATTACAACTTCTAATTTGTAATATCAATTTAATAATATGATATTATTTGAAAGCGCTTAGAAAATATATCAAGCTGTCATTGGCCCGTTGCTCGACATATGAAAGATCATGCCAAATCTTGTTAAACCACTCAAGAGTCAACATTAATGTTTCTCCAAGTCTATAAAATAAGTTAGCATTTCTCCTCCATGCACCTCTTCGAATCATTAATAAACTAGAAACACAAAAGGTATGAATGAGGAAGCAACATCTAGTAGTATGTAACACACACGAATGCACACACAATCTACTATAAATCACAAGTATAAACGCAAGACTACAAATGCGGATAGAGTAGAATATCATGTAGATTGTAATGTCAATCAAGGACAAGAAAGACCATGATAAAATCATAAAAGACCATGCAAAATGTAACTGTTAGAATAACACATGGACAACCTAATATAATGTATGCAGTCTCAACAGATGATACACCTTCTCAAGTGGGGCTAAGGCAGGATAACATGGTTAGATGCTCATGCAGAACAATGGAGATGCAATGTTTACAAAGAACAAATGAGAGATAACTCAAAATAACTTTACATTCATCAAGGTATTTAGAGGAAATACAAGTAAGAAATGGGAAGCACATGTATGTCAAAATGAGAATTCTATAGATTGCAACATAAAAGGTTTGAGATAATGCTCCTAGGGATACTATCTCAAGAAATTAATGAAATGATTTCAGAATGTGTTTTAAGTTGATAATCCTTGGACTAATGATATATTTTGTAGCGCATATACACAAAGTGTCAAAGCATTGATAAGGTACGTGAATGCTTAACATAGATAAGTTGTGGCTTGTAATAACCCCAATTGGTTATAACTTCGTGAAACACCAAATCCTTCTCAAATTCAATTGTTTGACATTTTGTCAAACACTTTGCAAGCAAGAGATATATTGCATATGTAAATTTTGATTGCTTTCTAAATGTCAAACTTTAATAAATATGCTTCCAAAGAACACATCAAACAACTAACAATGAAGATGCAATTGTTTTTGAACAACACTGATTATAGATAGGAAAATATGCATCTACATCAATAAGACATTAGGGCAACAAATTCTGATATAAATCAGATTACAATAGATTTTACAAACCCTACCAATGCCCTAAATATATATTCTCAAACAATGCAAAATGTAGTAGATAAAAACATAGAATTGCTCCAAAAACATGAATTTTCCTATAGCAAATCACTGTAGCAAATTCCAACTTATTCCTTACTCCACAAAGCTGGCCCTAGGCCACAAATTTGGCCCAATGAAAAGACTGATTTGTCTTCTCCAACAGTCGCAACCCTTCGAAAGATATCTCACCACCTCAGTTATGGAAATCAATGGGAGTGTTCGTTCCCAACAATCAATGAAACAACTGCAAAAACCCTTGGCTCCACAAGTTATTTGGAAGAGTAGAAAGCAACACATTCAATGCTCAACAATGAGACTGCCCTCTCTATTTATTCTTTTTCTTTACTCTTCTAGAAGGAAATAAAATATTATTTAATTGCACTCTTTAGAAGTTTCCCCCTTTCCAATACAATAATTAGTTATGCTTCTAGAAAATTAAATTAATTAAATATAAAGTCACTTTTGAATTTTAATTTATTTAATGACTTTATAAGAAATTAATTTAATCAATTTCTCATTATTTTTCCACTTAGCCTTTGGAGAACGTAAAGGCAAAAAACTCCATTGAGATGCTAAAAAGATGGGGACATTATAGTCCTCCCCTCTTGAAATTGCTTGTCCCCAAGCAATCTCAACTCTGGACGTTGCAAAATTTTTTCATTCTCCCAAGTGGCATCCTCTACTGATAGGTCCTTCTACTTCACCAAGTACTCCTTGATAGTACGTTTCCTCAAATTTCTCTCCCTGAACTCAATGATAGCCTCTAGTACTAAAACCAATTTCCCCTCATCGTCCAAGGGTGGAAGCACTGTAGAAGGAACAATCTAGTGTCCTAATGCCTTTTTGAGACGTGACACATGAAAAATATTATGGGCTCTGCTCTCTGCTAGTAAATCCAACTCGTAAGCCACCTCTCCAACTCTCCTTATCACCCTAAAAGGCCAATAATAACGTGGCTTAAGTTTTTCGGCACCACTCTTCTTGAGAGTGGATTGACGGTAAGGCTACAACATCAAATATACCATATCACCTACCTCAAAGGTCCGCTTAGTCCTCTTTTGATTAGCATAATGCTTCTGTTGATTCTGTGCCTTGGTGATGTTATCCTTAAGAGCCTTCACAATGTCCCAACTCTCCTGTAATAAGTCTCTAGCACTAGGCACTCTACTATCTGATAGCAACAGATCCATAAAACTAGGTACCTCATATCCATATAATGCCATGAATGGTGACATTTGGATAGACATGTGATAAGTGGAATTATAACAATGTTCACATAGATATATCCACTTAACCCAAGCCTTCTGTTGCCCTACTATGTAATTCTCGAGGTATCCCTCCACCCATTTGTTCACTATCTCTCTCTGACCATCTGTCTGGGGGTGGTAGCTAGTACTTAGAGTGAGTCCTGTCCCACAGAATTTGAACAACTTCTGCCAGAAGTGACTCATAAACCTGCTATCCCTGTCGTTGACAATGCTCCAAGGTAAACCATGCAACCTAAATACCTCTTTGAAGAATAAATATGCCACCTGTGTAGTAGTGTATGTAGTGCTGATTGGGAAGAAGTGGGCAAACCTTGTAAGCTGATCAACAACAACATATATACAGTCTTTACCCAGGGCTCTTGGCAGTCATGTGATGAAGTCCATGGATAAACACTCCCACTTCTTGTCAGGATCGAGAGTGGCTTAAGTAAGCCGACTAGGTAAGAGTGCTCTTGTTTATTCTATTGGCAAGTAGGACACTCTCTAACATATTGCAACACTTCATCTTTGAGCCCTTTCCACAAAAAATGCTCACGAATCTGTTGGTAGGTTTTGTAAAAGCCTGGATGCCTGCCATAGGTGAGTCATGATAAACTCTCAACACCATCCTCTTCACCTTTGACCTTGGCACTAAATAAATGTGCCCTTTATAAATGATGATCTCATTCACAAGGGTGAAATCATTACTCTGGATCAATCCATCTATGAATCCCGATGCCTCTGTATCCTTTGCATACTCTGCAAGGATCAAATGTCTCCAATCCTCTGGTATATCTGTCATCAAGCTCAAGTGGGGTCTTCGTGACAAGACATCTGCCACTACATTTTGTGTCCCCTTGAAATAGGTAATATCAAAATCATATGCCTGTAATTTACTTACCCATTTCTGTTGCTTGTCATTAAGATCTCGCTGCCCCAGGAAATGTTTCGGGCTATTGTGGTCGGTTTTTATGCTAAATTTGCTACCCACCAAACACTGCCTGAATTTGGCCAAAGCATGCATTATGGCCAACATTTCCTTATCATAAATGCTGAAGTTCGTCTCTGGCCCCCTAAGCTTCCTACTCTCATAAGCAATTGGGTGCTTATAGTGCATAAGAACCGCTCCAACACCTTCGCCAGATGCATCACAGTGCAACTCAAAAGGTTTGCTAAAATCTGGTAATGCTAGCACTGGACAATAAGTCATCAACTCCTTGAATTTATCAAAACACTCCCGTGCCTCAAGAGTCCATAAGAAAGCCCCCTTTCTCATCAAGCTCGTCAAGGGTGCTGCATGCTTGGAATACCCACTAACAAACCTTCTGTAGAACCTACACAATCCCAAAAATCTTCTCAACTGTGTCAGGTTTACTAGAGTAGGCCACTTAATAATAGCACGAATCTTTTCAGGATCCATGCGTACTCACTGAGCACTAATAATGTGACCCAGATATAATAACTCTGATAATTCCAATTCACATTTGGACTCCTTTGCATACAAGGACTCCTTGCTCAGAATGCTCAACACAGTGTCTAAGTGCCGCACATGCTCATCCCATGTCCTACTATACACCAGGATGTCATCAAAGAAGACTAACACCAATTTCCTCAACTGATGCTGAAAAACCCTGTTCATTGTGGACTTAAAAGTAGCTGGAGCATTAGTTAGCCCAAATGGCATAACGAAAAATTCAAAATGGCCACAATGACATCTAAATGCCGTCTTCTCTATATCCTGTTCTCTGACTCGGATCTGATGATAGCTTGATCTCAAATCAATTTTGGAGAAGAAACATGCTCCATGTAGCTCATCTAATAACTCATCAATCCGTGGGATGGGGTACTTATTTTTTATAGTTTTCTTATTCAAGACCCTGTAATCTATGCACATCCTAAGAGTTCCATCCTTCTTCTTCACCAAAACCATAGAACAAGCGAAAGGCGACTTACTTGGTCTAATGTGCCCCATAGCAAGTAGTTTCTTGATGATTTTCTCGATCTCATCCTTCAATCTCTAGGAATGCCTGTAGGGTATGATCATAATGGGTTTAACACCCTCCTCTAACTCAATAATATGCTCAATACCTCTATCTAGAGGTATACTTGGTGGTATTTCACTGAAAACCTTGTAGTGCTTGATTCTCAGTTTCCGTATGTCTGGTTGATATTCTGATTTTTGCTACCCTTGTGATGGCATTAAAGTGCAATGGGCTGCCCACTCAACCTGGTCATGTCTCAACAAGTTTTCCATGCGTTTGCAAGACATCATCCTAAACCCACTGTCACGAATGACCTTAAGTATATGGGTTTTCCCCTCTGATTGAAACTTCATCTTCATATCTCTCAAATTGAGAGTGAACTCCCCTATGTCATGTAACCAAGTCATACCCAAGACCAAATTTGCATCACCCATGTTAACAACATAAAAATCTGCTTTGAAATCAAAATTGTTGGCAGACCTATAATCTTCCTGTCACATTTGAGGATGTAGCCATCAACTACCCTCACTCTCAGACCCTCAAATTGCTTTGTGTATATCCCACGCCTCTCAATCAATTTGGAATCAATAAAATTGTGAGTAGCACTTGTATCAAGCAAAGTAATAACTTGTTGACCAGCCAATACCCCTCTCATCCTGAATGATCCCTCTTGTTGTACACTAGTGAGACGGGCCTCTTTAAGTCTACCCTCAATCATCTCATCACCTATATCATCTGTGCCTTTCTTTTTTTCAATTGATTCCTCATTTTCAGATTGTTGGACTGAATTTTCAGAATTAGAATCCTCATACTATGCCCACATAACCCTGTTTGCTTTCCCCTTTGGCCTCAAGGGATAGTCATGGTTTATGTCATAGGGTCCTTTGCAATAAAAACAAAGTTTTTTCTTCCTTAAATCATTCAATGTCTCTCTATCCAAATGAGCAAATGATTTATCTTTATTTTCAGCCTTTGTTTCATTCCTGTCAGATTTCTTGAAGAATGGTTTGTCTTTGCTAGATGATGCTCCCTTTGACTGAAATTTATTTACTAGGGTTGCTTTATTCCATACTTCTAGCCTTCTTAATCGCTTCATGCAAATTGAATGGATCAAAAGGTTTTTACAAAACCCTTCAGTGGTTAGGATAATCCCACTGTGAAAAAAACAACCAATCTCCTAGCTGATATATCTGGCATTATAACGGATAGCCTCTGAAAATCACTAATGAAATACTCCAATCCGCCTATTTGTCTCAACTGTGCCAACTCCTTGAAGTAGACATCTGGACCTTCTTATCAAACCTCTCTACCAACCTGTTCACGAAATCCTAATATGAAGTCACTTGGTTATATTGAAGGGTAACCATCCCATGGTACCACCAATCATGTGCAACTCCCTCTAAATGTAGCGTGGCATATTTTATTGCCTCCACTTCTGTCATAGGTCTTAGTGCTAAGAAGTTATCAAGCATGTGAATCCAAGCTTGCACTGTTATTTTGCTACTCCCATCAAATGTAGTCAAGGAAAGCTTCCCTATAGCCTGCTTTAATTCATTATCCTTGCCACAAGGTCTCCTATTTTGTCTGACTGCACGGTAGTGTTCTCTTCTTTAGTTCACAAACCTCTCAAAAGTCATTCTCTCTAGTACCTGCGGTGTCAGTAATTCCCATTCATCATTAGTAGTTATAAGGATATCTGCAAATGTCCCATCCTCAGCTTCCTTTGCTGGCTCCTATATTGGTTCCTCTCTAACAAACGTAGGACGTGTGGGCTTGTCTGCTGTTCTGGAAAGAGTTCTATGAGCTCTAGGTGATCCCACTGCACTCCTGTATCCCCATGTTCCTGATTCTATCTGTCTTGTGGGTTCATGCGCTCAACCATGGTGGTGAGTGCCTGCAAAGCTTGAGCCATTCGCTCTTGTCTTGTAACCATTGCTCTAAAAAATTCCCTTGTTTCCTGATCCTCATTCCTATTGTCTCTTGGTGGGCTATGCTCTTGCTTGTCACCCATGGTGTTTGGTTGCCTGTCAAAATCTTGTTCTCTGTCAAACAAAGCTTGCTTGCTAGTGGAAAATCTATGAGAGTCAACCCCAGGCGGCTGGATGTGATTGCTAAACCCTCAGGATGGCAGGATTTAGCTCTGATACCAATGTAATAAGCCAACAAGTTATAACTTCTTGGAACACTAAATCCTTCTCAAATTCAATTGTTTGACATTTTGTCAAACACTTTGCAAGCAAGAGATATATTGCATATGTAAATTCTGATTGGTTTCTAAATGCCAAACTTTAATAAATATGCTTCCAAAGAACACACCAAACAACTAACAACGAAGATGCAATTGTTTTTGAATAACACTGATTATAAATAGGAAAATATGCATCTACATCAATAAGACATTAGGGCAACAAATTCTGATATAAATTAGATTACAATAGATTTTACAAACCCTACCAATGCCCTAAATATCTATTCTCAAACAATGCAAAATGTATTAGATAAAAACATGGAATTGCTCCAAAAACATGAATTTTCTTGTAGCAAATCATTGTAGCAAATTCCAACTTATTCCTTACTCCACAAAGCCTCTAGGCCACAAATTTGGCACAATGAAAGACTGATTTGTCTTCTCCAACAGTCGCAACCCTTTGGAAGATATCTCACCACTTCAGTTATGCAAGTGAATGAGAGTGTTCGTTCCCAATGATCAATGTAACAACTGCAGAAACCCTTGGCTCCACAAGTTATTTGGAAGAGTAGAAAGCAACACATTCGATGCTCAACAATGAGGCTGCCCTCCCTATTTATTCTTTTCCTTCACCCTTTTGGAAGGAAATAAAATATAATTTAATTGCACTCTTTAGAACCTTCCCCCTTTCCAATACAATAATTAGTCTTGCTTCTAGAAAATTATATTAATTAAATATAAAGTCAACTTATAATTTTAATTTATTTAATGACTATAAGAAATTAATTTAATCAATTTCTCCTTATTTCTCCACTTAGCCTTCGAAGAACATAAAGGCTAAGAACTCTATTGAGATGCTAAAAAGATGGGGACATTACATGGCTTGAAGAAGTGCACACTAGACAATACAAACTATTAACAATGCATGTGGGAATAGCTAAATATTATGCGAAGGACATCAAATGAAATCTTGGACAAATCTTCATGTAATCTGCCGAAATAATTTTTCAAACACACATCTGCAAACCGAAAGTATTAAAAAATTAAACAAACACCATGTGCTCATTAGAAACTTGCAAACATTTGCAATAATCAAGCGAAAATAGAAGGGCAAAATCTATCCCACTGGGTGTGTGAGATGTAGATGAGGGAAATGAGGATTTATCTTTTTAAATCCTTCCAACAGCCAACAATGGAAATACCTTATTTCTTTGCATAAACCTCACTCTGATACCTTGTTAATGTTTCAAATTAGAAATGAAGATAAGAGACAAAACAAAATAAAGCACAACAAGATAAAATTATCTTGAGAAAACCCTCCAACTTGAGGGAGAAAAACCCAACCACAAATATATATATATAATGAATGTGCAGAAGATTGATTTACAATTTGCCTAAACACAATGCAAAAATAAAGTGACTATAATAACACCTATCAATATGTAGACAATAATAATTTCATTTGTTGATCTTCTTGAAACAAAAGTTATCAATCTATCATCATATGAATTCCTTATGGAAGATAATAAAATTGATATGTTGATCATTGTCTTGCCATTACAAAGTGAAGACCCTTCCTTGCCTCGACATTGCAAAGAAGATGATGTTATGTGTTAAATTGGCTTCAATAATATGTTCTCCTTTCTTTCTCTCTATGAGATGAGTGGAACTAGCATAACACAACCTTGTAGCCTTTCTAGTCATTTCCTTCTTCTCTTCCCATGAATCAACTAGCGTAACACAACTTGCTAGATTGTCAAATTTGTGGTCTCTCTTGTTAAAACTTGAGCCTAGAAAATAAAGATAATAAACAACAATAAAAATCATAAAATAGAAACAAAGAACACCAAAAGATATCCTGGGAAAATCCTTCTAGAATGAAGGGAAAAACCCAACCACACAACAAAATTATTTGATTGATCATAAAATATTCAAGTGCACAATGCTATCGCTAGATGCAATATATATATATATATATATATATATATATATATATATATATATATATATATATATATATATATATATAGAACTTAAGGAGACTCTTCACATTCCAACCGAAGGTCTCTTGAATTTCCCATAATATAACTCTTTATTTTAAATACAACTCTACGTATTTCCATTCCTTAATGCATGTTGAATGACACATGTCATTATATTTAATATTATAATTTAAACATAAGTGTCCTTTTCAGCTAAGGGAGACAATAATGCTTATAACGTCCATATTTCTAGAGATAAAGATCTCTATCGCAGCTACAATCTTGAACATCTCTCTCTTTCCATGCTCTTCTGGCTATGCTAGTGGGTTAGATTGTGACGTTTTGTATCATCTTTGGCAATGCTTTTACCCTTACTATGTGATCACTTGTGTGCTTGCAATAGATTTCTAGATATGATATTAGTGGATGAGACATTTTTGATGGAGATTTCTTTCTCTAGTTGATATGGAGTTCTATTTTTTTGTCCTTTGACAAAGTCAATAGCATCTCTCTTCATTGTAGGCCAAAAGATTCCATCCTATGGATTTTCTTAGCTAGTGCTAACCCACTTAAATGTGACCCACAAATTCCGTCATGAATTTCGTATAAGGTAGTTTTTGATTCCTCACTCTCTAAACACCTAGCAGTGTTCCATCAAGACTATATCGACAATTACTAACCCCTTTTGTGTGTTGTGTCTCTTGTCTTTCTTTTCTTTTTCTTTTTGCTTTGTTTTGGTGCCCTTGTGCATGGATATTGAGTTAAGATCCTTGGTTTGGGGGCTTACATAGTTGAACTTAATGTTGTCCATGATAATCTCTTTTTAATGGTCTTTCTTTGTCCATCTCTTCCTTTATCATGAGCATGAGCTTGTCTCACACTCTTACTAAAGTGGGGGCTAAATGTATTGTCCTAAGAAGTAAGCACTCAATTTGTGCTTCTTTTGGGGCCATTTTGTGCCTACTTTAGTGTGTTTCCTATGATAGGACCTCATATTGCACTTAAATGCATACTTAATTCAGATGTGGGTCCTTCTTCAATCTTGCTTTAACTTGAGGTTGGCTCTTACTTCTAGGCATGATTTTCCCATTTTCCATCCAATCCAATAGGCCATTTCCTCACCTAGAACCCATTCATTTGTTTTCTAATTTAAGGATCCGTCCTGACCTCGCAACAACTTGTATTTTCTCAACCCTCTTCTTATCACTTTCCTTGACCCCATGAAATTTGAGCTCATTTTAGCTAGGACTAGTTGACTAGTCGACTTGTCCTTTAAACAAGTCAACCAACCAACTTTTCCTAAGGGTTTTAGGCCCGAAATTTGCGTGGCACCTAATAATGGGGTTTTCCTCTGAGATTTAGGTTTGCAATAGATCGTGATTTGATTTGAGCCCCGAAATGGATGGAGTTCAGTATAAATGGACATCCCATCACCTCATTTGATCTATCCACAATTATGCCATCTACAATCGTGTAAGCAATCCATTATCAACAATTGTTTAGGCAAGTGCAACTCCAAGCAATCAAGCATTCAAGTGCAAGGAAGTCGTCAAGGGCCATCAAGCATTCAATTCATCATACAATCAAGGTGTTTCATTCCATAGATCTAGCTTCTTTCCCCAATTGGAGGCCAAACAAAGTATCTTTCTATCAAGGAAGTAGATCCACATTCATCTATCAAGCTTCATTGTTCTCTCTCTTCCCCTATCAAACATTGTGGTAAATTGCAACTTATATTCCACGGATTTTGTCTTACATGATTTCCTCTTGGGTTTTTTGTGTCTAGTCAAAGCCATTTCATCAATGGACTTGATCACATTTAAAGAAACAATTGCATATACATGGTATGATATTCTCATTGTCTAGATCTAGCCTCTATCACATGACAACACACGTTTCCTTTATTTCATTTTATTTTCAAGGTTGATTCCTAAATAGGGGTCTAACTGAGGCAAAACCCTTTCTTCAACCTTCTTCCCGATTTGTCTGTCTAGGATCAAGTTGTGGAGCAGCGATTCTGGACTTGTGTAGTATAGCTGCAGACTCAAGATCTAGAGAAGTTTAATTAGTTCTTGCTTGAAACAAGTCGGCTAGTCCACTTGTCTCGAGAAACCCAACTTGTTCCAAAAAAAGTCAAATTGTTTTGTACAATTTTTCAGTGAAAATCTCCAAGCTGGAAGTGGCAGGTTCGTGTTTGCCAGATCAGCAGTTACAGCTGGATTCCAGATTCCGGCAGCCAGAAAATTCAGCTTCAAAGTATCATTTCCTCCATTTCATTTTTGTTGATGTGAGTTTTGTATCACTTACATAACATATTAGCAATTGAATATTTGATATGGGATATCAAACATGCAACTCCTCTCTTGAAAAGTTAATGCTCATGAGACATGAGTATAACTCCAATGTTCCTTACACCGTTGGATACTCGCTCAGTTTTATCGATGTAATTTGCTGGTAATCATGTAGGCGGCCTTATGCTATTCATTCAAGGATGACTTGGACTTTGGTGGAATGAAGGTGATGGTGACTCGGTTTGTGAAATTTGCGGAGGCAGATAATGTTGATGGTGGTGATGATGGAGGGTGTGTTTGCCAATGGTGATGTTGATGGGAAAGTGATGGTGGTGGAAGGTGAATGGATGTATTCTAATGCTTGACCTACTCCTTCTAACTTCCCTCTCTAAACTTCAACTACCCAGCTACTCACTATTCTACTCCTTCTCCTATGAATGGAAGGTTAGCAAATGGACGGGATCGAACCTAATGAGAGCTGAACAGCGGCCTCACTTCCACAGGTGCAATGATTCAAAGGAATAATAAACTAGTTTGCCACACAAAGCTTCCCAACCAGCCGCTAGGATGCTAGTGGTTTAGTATTGATCCCTATTAAACATTTACCAATGCTACCATACAACTATTCATTTACTTTAACCTCACTTAAACAACTTGAAATGAAACCAACTTTAACAACTTGAAAAGAAATCTAACTAAGTGGAAGTAGAAAACATGCAATAACACCCAATGTTCTTAATCAACATGCAAATCGCAACAATGAAAAAGAGATCAATTTTGGTATTATCTTCGCAACAATTTCTCCAACACTTTACAAATGAGAGCAAATGGCCTTTTATAGGGGTCAAAAATACAATGGATAGTGGAGATCAAAACAAGATCAACAATCCAGATTGGATCCTCAAAACCCTAATTAGGGTTGCCACCCCATCGGCCAATGAGAAGTTGCCACTTTATCAATGGACCAATGAAAAAAGTGCAAAAAGTGGCAACCAATGAGAAGGCACCAAAATGGTGGCCAATCAGAAATAGACACTTGTCTTATTCTAGAAGAAAGGGGAAATTTGCCACTTGGGCTTACATCAAATGATCCTCTAATATAACTCTTCCCATTTCTTTCATTTTTTTAGCTAAGGCAATGAACTTAGCTAGCCTTTTGTTAACTTCTTCCATAAGGGGACAAGGTGTGTGTTTCGCTTTGAGTTCTGCTGACTTCACCACGCTGCTTGCTGCTTGTAGTATCCTTTCATGGTCCTTCTCATATTCCTTCACAAATCCAATAAAAGCATTGAGAGAGGAAAGGGTGCCCAAATGCTTCTTCTTGATGGAAACTTTTCCCAACTCATCCAACTTCGATCCAAAAATTTGTCTCATTGACATCCTCTTTGCCAAGGGGGATTGTCCTTCCTTTAGTCTGTCCTTCATCTGTATCATGTCCACTATACCAATATTGGTGTTGGTTATTCTCTTCATTTTTGAGAAGAAGGGCGTTTTGGGCATCATATCCTCTTTGTCTTTCTTAGTCTTGTCTGCTTGGGATTCTTACTTGCGCTAACATCCTCCATGCTCGTCGCCCTATTACGAGATGGTAGAGTGGTGGACCAGAAGGCAAGTAGAACCAAGGGAAACAATCCTAAGACTAGAACGAAAGAAGGATGTCAGCTTAAGGACCCCTTGCAACTCTAGATGATGAAAATTCACCTTAACCAATAATCTTACAGCGACTTTTCGGAATTAGGACTTGACCTTAAGAACTTCAAATCCCTTGCAAATCAGAAATCTATCATGCAATTCACCTCCAAATAAAATTACCCAACCTAGGGCAAAAATCGCAGCTTCTTGCAAAAATCAGAATTTTATCTTCCACAAATTTCAGCTCCCACAAATTTCACCAAGCAAGAAGAGTGCAGATCTGCTCTTGCAAAATCACCAACACCTTGAGAAGGAGAAGTGAGAAGTGAGGAAGAAATGGGAGAGAGGCCTCCTCTTATACCCAACTTTCTTACTCCCCCCAAGCTAGCCGACTTGGACCCTGGGAGCAAGAAAAAACAATAATTAATGTAAAAATTATGGCTCACAATTAAATACTTAGCTAAATATTAATTTTGATAAAATGAAAATTGCCTTTTAAAATTGCCAATTAGTTCTAAATTGCAAAAGGAAATTAAATGGTGCCTTGGAGATGTTAAATATTTCCATTTAATGAGGATTTAGTAATTAATACGTCATTAAAATTGGATTTTGGCTAACCAAAAGCCATTCTTCAATATTAAATTACCAATTTCATTAAAGGCAAAAAGTTTTCAAGGCAATTTTAATCTATTAAAGCCAATTTTTTGCAATTTTTACCCAAATTGATTTTGCTATGCCAATAATTTTTTTTTGACCAAAATAAAATAAAGTTTCTTCTAGAGCCAAAAATCGATTTTTGCAATTTTATTTTACCAAAATTAAAATTTTCACGAAATTTTTTTTTGAGATTTTCCAAAACTTAAGTCTAACAATTTTTTTCTCTTTTGAAAGATTATTCAAATTTACACAATTATATCCAGACTTTCAAAGGAAAATGTCTAAGTACAAACAAATTTACAATTTTATCCTGCCAAATATTGCTCTTTAAAATTTTGTTCGGCCTAAGGATGAAATTGGTTGCTCTGAAAAATCAAGTTGAAATCAGGTGAAAATAAGCTAAGCCTCCCCACATTTGTCCTGAAGGTGCCAAGGCGTGAAATTTTCAAAACTCAAAAATTTTGGGCAATCCAAAAATTTGCCGAGGCGATTAAAAAAAGGGGGGTCCCCAAAGAATTTGGGGCGATGGTGTGAGAACCTCACAAGAATTTCCAGGTGCACTTGTTCTCACTTCTTTTCCCTTGGACTTACTTTCTTAGATCTATCATTTACAATATATCTACTCATATTATATCATTAAGGAATCAAAAGCCCCACAAAGCCTAGATCTTGCATTGACACCCATCCACCTTTGGTTCTGCTAATCAAGTGAGTCTTGTGGGAGGTTTTCACATTCCAATGTATATATGAGTTGATGAGTGATCTACATTGTAGCATTGCTCACCATTTCCTATCATACATAACCATTTCCTATTATACATATTGTAATTCCAGAAGTGTAGATTTTTAAAAGAGGTAAATGCTGTCTACAGGGCATGCTGGTAATTCCGGAGTTTTTTCTTTAAGATTTAGTGTCATGTTGACTTCCTCTAAAGTCTTTGCATCTGAGGGCCCAAAACCTAAGTGATAGAGGAAAGGCTGGAATTTATTTAATGAGCTGATTTCCCTGGATTATCTCAAAGATATAAGTCGTAGGCAAATGTCTAGAAACTCCATGATTCACATATTATTGCAAAGAAAGCTACATGCTAATTAGGGTCCACAACATATTAGATTCTTTTATATGAAATCGATAAAGAGGAGCCTGAATCCAATCCTCGGAGGCTAGGGTTACCTCAGTTAGTAGCTCTCAACATCTTTGTGAATTTGGACTTGATTAGGATAGTTGCAAGAGTTTATGATGCTAAACTTAGACTTAAGATTGACTAGTTGAATTTTGCTCCCAATTATTAGAGTGGAGATCTGTGAAGTGTTTGATATGGAAGACTGTAAGGTATGATCAGAATTTTGATCTTGATAGCCTAAGAGCAGAGTACAAGAGTATTAAAGGAAATGGTTGCCAATGCATAAACCTAGGATTGGCAAGGATCTTCAAAATTTTAAGGATACAAAACCGGACCCTTATAGTGTAGAGTTGTTTCCAAATACTTTCAGATGACTTTTTATGCTTACTGTCAGGTGCTAGGTTTTGATGGAAATTTACATATGCTTGAATGACTAACAATACCAGTTTGTCATATTCAAAGCATTGCAGATAATAGACCTTTTGCTTATCCTCAATTTGTTGCAGAGGGAATCCATAATCCCCTAGCTAATATTCAAAGGGATAGTGCAGTGGTTACATTTAGGTGGTATTTTTCTTAATGCATATGTTGTTATTTGAAGGAAAAAAGTATGGTACTTGGAGCCACGGTCACATCAAGGTTTTTGATGGCAGAGGATTAATAAACCAGTACAATTGTGGGCCTCTGTATGGAATTACGGATATAAACACGCCCAATACTTTGAAGAATTTTTCGTTCAAAGGTTATATGGCATACTTGGCTATGATCCCCCAAAATTGCAGATTTAAACATGCAAATACTTTGAAGAATATTTTGTTCAAAGGTAATATGGCATACTTGGCAATGATCACCCAAAATTGTCAAGCAAGATAATGAGTTTTTTGAGGAAGGGGAGGGATGAAGAAGTTAAAGCCAAAATTGATCACAAATAGGCTGATTGGTACATGATAGAAAAATATACTGACATTAGGGTATATTGGTTTGAAGGTTAGACACATGTATTGTTTATGACAGTATCAGACAGATTGGCACTTTTGGAGCTTGTATGGTAGAAGTGTGAAACAACAATGCCCTTTAGGAAGCATACCAAGGGTTCACTTCTTCTAGCGTATTTATGCTCAGGTGACTTTCAATTTAATACAATGCAAGGATTTGAGCAAACAATTTAACTTTTGAATACATATAAGTTGTCATTGCGGTTAGAGGGAGCGAACTTTGATTTAGAGAATTATTTCAATTTTGTAAGAAAATATGTAGGCTTGGGTGCATATTCACATGAATTTCTATTCAAAGAAGAACTGATGAGGAATTGCCATTCTTACGAGGAAGGGGAAAGGAGGACAATAACATACTTGAAAATTCAGAAGATAAAGAATGTTAAGACGATGTTTGATATTTCATACAAAGGCGCTTTCCCTAATGAGGATGATCAGGTTAGAAGAATGGAGCTCTTCATTCAAAGTGAGTCTATGTTGACATCTGATCAACCTATTATTCCCCCACCTTCCCCACGTGTTTTATCCATTGGGATAGAAGGACCAAGAGCTGTAACACCTTTGGCCAAATGTTCCCTGCTCCATCAGCTGGAATAGAAGTGTCTTAAGAAGTTGGTGAGAGTACAGGGCCACATGAAGAAGTATTGCATTAGTTGCATTTGCAGCCATATCAGCCACCAAATGTTCAGAATGATGATATAATTAAGATTGCTGAGTATCTACTGAGGATGTTTTGAAGGCTTTTGAGGGATTCATGTCTGATGATGATTTCATAAATTTTGAGGAGATCAGGCTATTTGTTCATAAGATGAAAGGGAGAAAGTTACTTGAGAAAACCAATAGAATTCTCCCAGAACAACATGATGAGGTTACCAAGCAGTTTTGGGCTGGTTTTGGGCACCAGAAAAGGGGAAGAAAGTGCTCAAGGAAATAGAATGCATACTTCTCCCAGGAGTAGATTTGTCCTCTTGTGTAGCCTTTCTGCGATTTAAGGAGGTATAAGAGAGTTTATGTTAGGGTAACTGATGAAGGAGTTGATAAATTATGGTATGGTTCTCAGTTTAGGCCTGATGATAATACCTTATCAACACGGTTCCTTTATCCTCCATGAAAAAGGCCAATCACAATCACAGACCCACAACATATTTTGGGGCAATTTTTGGAGTTTACAGGGTACAGGATGTGTCTGCATGACAAGTGTCTGATTTGAATGTCAGTGCAACATTGTCTACTAGGGCCACAGTTGAGAGGCTTTCAGAGAAAAATGAAGAATTAGAAAAGTGGATCAATGAGCTGAGTGAAAAATTAAATACATCTCCACAGAAAGGTTTGTTGTCTGCAGAGTATGAAACTACAAAGCTGAAAACATATGTTGCTATTGAAAGAGAGAAAATAGTTGAAGCTCAAAGGCAACTTATTATGGCACAAGTGGAAAACATTAGACATAGGAAGGAGCTGAAGACACGCAAATAAATGGCCAGGTTTGCACAATTATTGCCTCCTATGCAGCCTATGTGGAAAAGATATCAAGAAATTGTAAATGGAGCTCAGCTTGAAGCTTGATTAAACAGATTTGTTGTTGGAGCAACAATTCTTGTAGTGTCTTGAGCAACATTATGATCATATTGAAGAAAAAGCTATAAAGCAACTGGTAGTTATAATTGATGAGGTGAAAATTATGTTAACAGAAGTAGAATCATTGTTGAAGGAGCATCATAAGTACTATGAATATGTAGCACAATCACTTGGCAGGTTCAATAAATTGCTAGATGATGTAGCTAAACTAGAGGAGACTTTGCTCAAAAAATTAGATTGGTTAGCATAGTTGGAATATAGTGTCAGATTTTTGAATAGACAAAATGCTATATTGGCCAACCAAGCTTATGACACTCATAGAAGGCTTGTGATGAGTTTTTGCAAAAGGATAAATGATGGTTTGAAGATAAATCTTTTGGTCAAGACATTTCAGTGCCTTGATCATTTCTTTGGTTATAGGTAATTTGTTGTTATCTGATTCTTCTCCAGCAAGACTCCACCCTCAACACATGTATGTGCAACTTAAGCTAGTTCTCCAAGTCAGTTTTTAACGATTCAACTAAATAGATCGATTCATGAGAGATAACCAGTTTGATTATATTTGCGCTTCCCTCTCTCAGATGATAGAATGTTGTCTAATGTGCAGCACAAATATGCCTAGTGGCATATTCTAGGAAATCAAACCAAATTTTGACACATGCAAATGGATTTGAATGTGATAGGACTTGTTTAGTGCTTTTGTCTATCCATAGCTGCTTTTTTCAGTTTTTCTGTTCAGATTCCTGAATGCTCTGAGGGAGACACACCACAAGGATTTTTGGCTTCATTCACAACCATTTGAAGATTTGATTCTCCATTTCTTTGCTGTATTTGAGCTTAACAATCTCGCAAGGCTTCTTTGTCTAGCTGGAGATTAGTTAGGATAGTATTGTGATCTGATTTGTAAATGATCTGAAGCTTGTTTGCATCCTTTGTTTTATAAAGGATACTAGGATTATATTTGCTTCTTCTGCAAATGATATTTAGACATTATAATAGAATAAAGCAGAACTTTTAGGGTGTAAGTCTAATGTCTTAAGTTGTGTGGAATTTATTGGTGCAATAATAATTTCAGGAATGGAGGGATATCATTCTGTCATTTCATTATCTCCTACATGAACTCAAACTTTCTTCTGAATTTAAATATAAAGGATGTTTGAGTTTGTCGACTCATTTCTTATGAGCCCATGTCATTTTTAGCTTTCTTTCAAGGAGAGAATTAAATGTTTAAAAATATTGACAATGAATATGGGTGCATTATGGATTTAGAAGTAGAATGTGATGTCAATCTGTGATGACTTTAATGCAAGGTATTGTATATTTGTTAATTCCTGATTTCTATTTTTACCTGCTGAGGGATTTGTATGAAACTCATTTTATGCGGCTCTTTGCCCCAGTGGAATAAGCACTATTGTAGGATGTTGAATCAACATTGCTACAGAAGAAAATCTCAAAATCAAATCAAATTTCAATCTCTATTTTAGGAGTAGATAAAGTGTAGTGTTTACCCTGGATTGTGAATTGATGATATTTGCCAAGAAATTAATAAATTGGAAGCTATGTTTATTGCCTTTGGCATAATTTCATTGGGTAATCTGCCTTGTTATGGCACATGTATATTTGAATAGTGTTGACTGTTGAGTTTCAAGGTTCAAAGGTATACTTCTATAAGTTTGGTAGAGCATAAAGTGCAGAAGGCTTTCATGCCTTGTTTGTTAGCCACTGAGTCCAGTTGTCTGTTGATAGGGGATGACAACCTTTTGGATTTTGTAGAACATTAGTTGGAGACTCTAACACCACCAGGGGGAGGAACCTGCCATTTAGCTTGTCTTCTCCTCTGTAGAGAATCTTCACCCACTAACATACATATATGACTTCTATATGTCTTTTGTATGGATGTACCCAGAATGCACCCAGCCCACCCAATTTTTTTCGGTGTAGCAGCATATTATGCCCACATACCCATACCTCACTCCAATTCGGTGACTTAGCTGTTTTGTCAATTTTCATCCCCACTCGAACAATGACATTGAGCCTTTTGATTGCTTTGGCACTCTAATTTGCTCAGCTTGGGTCTCTGATTTGATTACTTCGAGAATCTGATTTTATCAGTTTGCCTCTCTGGTATGACTGATCTGGATCGTCATTTTAAAAAGTTTTTGACCATTTAAAGTAGATGATTCATTTACATTGTTGCTGCAGATTGGTCTCTTTCACGGAATTTCTTCTTCCCTTTTTCTTCTCTTCTATATTCTCCCTTCATTTCTCTTAGATGAAAACCTGAACAATTTTCTTTCTATTCAATGCAGTCCAATCTTTTCTCCTGTACTTTTATTAGCAGAGCTCTGGTTATTGACAGACTTCTGTTCATTGCTAAGTGCAGGAATCAAGAACTATAAACCCCATTTCTCTCCATCAAACTAATGTTCTCTAGCTCTATTAGCTAGATGAAATTCATTTCCTTTTGCAGACATCCTTTATTCTGAGGGCCCGCTTTGTGTTCAAAGGAAGAACCTGCATAAACCTTAGTACTATCAGCTGAAAAATAATTAAAGTTTGATTTTGGGAGTATTGTGCCTCACAGTTCTCATATGCTATAGTCCATTGCACAGTTATTAGTCATCTTGTTCGTGTCAAGTAGCCTTGTAGATAATAAACTGTTGTATTACCCATCATAAAACAAAAGATCTATTGCTTGTATTTAAATTAATTGTAATTGCCAGCAAATTTGAATATGGTGAAAGACAAGTAGTTGCTAGGCTAAGTGCATACCTTGTGTAGAATTATTAGCCTCCTTTAATTCCATTATGTAAGTTTCAAATCTATGCTAATCTATAACATTTTTTGTCTTTTTCAAAGCTGCAAACACTTTTTCCTCTCTCAAAAGTCTGTCCTTGAGATATTAGTCCAGGTTTGCATTTTCATACAGGAATCATAAAGATTCAGAAGTTGCATGCTGTACTTCAGTTCAATAGAGCATCAAAATTTATTTGTGATAGTTTTGTTACACTTTTATGATAGAGATTGTGTTCTGATTAAACTTATTTAACAGCTTAATGCAATGTTAATCCTAACATTAATAGCATTGCTTTTCTAATACTATTGTTTAAATTTTTACTTTGCTCCATTTAGCTCCATGCTTGAGTTTCACTTAAACATTATTTATAATAATTTTCTGGTAAATCATGTTTTACTTGGTCAATTTGTTTTTTATTTTTAGAAAATGCTGTAATGGTTTGTAACTTTAATTATATACCTGTTCAGGTTGGTGTCCCCGAAAGTGGAATTGAAGAGGCTATTCTGAAGTTGCTTGAACGGGGGTGCAGTATTCTCTCTTGTGCAAATCTTTTATTATGCACTCTTGATTTTTGATATTTTTCAAGGTTATATGATATTAATGCTAGTATTCTTCAGGTACAAGGTTGGGAGGATTGAACAACTTGAAACCACAGAGCAGGCTAAGGCAAAAAGGGGCTCCACAGCTGTAAGTAGGATTAATAGCTCTGTACTGGAATGAACTTAATCTAGTTTCACGATGAATCTTGTTTCCTATACATGTTCTGAGTCCAGACAGAAGCGAGGCTGTATTGTTGCTAAATACTATTGCTCAATTATACGTAATCTGAAATGTGGTGCATGCTTGCCCCTAGGAGAATAATAAGGTTATCCCTTGCTAATGTGTCAAGATAAATAATCTCATATATTAAATCATGCGCTTTTATCATATAATAAAAAAGGCTTATTGTTTTCCTGGAAAATCTTCATAGATCTAGATAGTTATCTACAGGCCATTGAAATGATTGTGTAACATTGTTAATATTTTCAAGCTGCCTAATTTATCTTTCTTAATAATATTGCAGACAGTCCAGCGAGAGCTGGTTCATATTTCAACACCGTCGACAGCAATACATGAAAACTTAAAGGCTGAAGCAGTTCATCTCCTTGCCTTGAAAGAGGTGGCTTAGCTTTACTTCTTCCATCAATATTATGCCATTTGGTTTCAGCCTTGTGTTACAAGATGCTCCTCCAGTGTTTGATGAGATCTTGATGTACTTTATATTACTCAAAATCAATGTTTTCTGCTTTTGCATCTTTGCATGAAAGTAATAATCAGCATATTTTTCTTATTCAACTCTTCAAATTAATTGTGTTCCAACTCCTATGGATACTCTAACTATTAAGCATTAATCTATACCATTCTTCGACGAAATCATAAATATACAATACTAAAGATCTAGCCAGATCTAGCCACCATAATTTCCAAAGATAGGATCGTAAATGTCTGTTTTCATATATTCTATTGTTCACATTGCTTTAAATTTTTTTAAAAATTGGGATCTATGGGGAGCTACGAAGCTGTAAATTACATCTCGCAGGGTTCAGATTCACTTGGGTACCTCTTGCAAGAAAAAAAAACTTGCCTGGAATAGCTGACGAATCTTTGAAAAATGGCCATGATGATTGAAATGTTGGGGACACAAAATGGTATTTCTTTAATGTTATATGCTTTTCACGAATTTGCAGATTCACAAATATTCATTTTAGGGTCTTTTGAAATCTCAAAGTCATTAATAAAAGCTGGGAACTGGCAGATTGAATGTCAAGGGTAAAATTGATTACCCATGTAAAAGTATGACAACATAATGACAATAGGCCTTGTTGTCATGGCAGTCGTTACTTTTTTATTGATGAGCCACTCAGAAATGTTGTGCTTGTAAGCTGTAGTAAAATTAGGGAGAGAATGGACAAACTTGATGAGCAAGTCAAATTATGATATTGCGATCAGGATATAACTATGTAGTTTTTTCGTGAGAGATGGATTCATGTGTGAATCACTACTCATGATATGTGGGTCAATGAGTTTGACTCAAAAAACTACACGGTTAAATCCTGATAGCAATATCATAAAACTTGATGATGCTATGCATGACATGTGCCTCAATAAGACTACAAACTGTGGGAGAAACATGGAACATACCTATTCTTTGTCATTGAATGAATGATAGATTTTGGTGTCTTCTTTCTGAGGATAAACAATGCAAGAGCATCCTAATGAATTCTACCACATATGATTGTGTAACCTCAATTGGACTTGTGGCAGAGATAGAGTTGCACAACTTGTCATTCACAACATATCCAAATTTCGGCAACTTCAGATCAGCTGACAGAAAGAACAAGTTGACTGTGTTGCTAGTAGAAGTGCTATAGGACCAGTGTTGCGTCAAGAAGGGAGAGAAATGGCATATCTCAGTGAGAAGTTTAATGATGCAAAGAAGAGATTCTCTATCTATGATCAGGAGCTCTATGCCATGATTCAAGACCTGAAGAAATGGAAAGATTATTTGCATCTAAGGAATTTGTACTATATATTGACTATCAAACCTTACTATTCTTGAATAGTCAAAGGAAAATTGAACCAACGACATGCGAGCCAGGTTGCGTTCATACAGAGCTATACTTCTGTATTGAAACATGGGTAGGAAATCAAACAAGGTAGCAAATGCATTTTAAGTAGTAGAGACTTGTTGACAGAGATGAAGATAGCGGTAGTGGGATTTGAAGAGTTGAAACACTCGCATGAGTTTGATCTAGATATTGTGGGAGCATGGAAATTAAGTAGAGAACCAGTGTCAATAAATAGATGCAAGTAGCTAGATTTTTTCTTCCAAGGCAATATGTTATTCAAGGGTAACGCACTATGCATTCTTAGGGGTGCAATGTGAGAGAATTTGATTAAGGAGAAACATAGTGGCGGATTAACAGAACAGTTTGACATTGACAAATATGGTGGCCTTGGTAAGTGAGCATTACCTTTGGCCTCAAATATATGAGGATGTATGAAATATGTTCAAGAGTGCAAAACTTGCCAAGTACTTAACAAAGGGAGTTGTCATAAGACAAGATTGTAGAAGCCTTTGACAATACCAGAGAGACCTTGAGAAGACACAAGCTGGGTTATCATATTTGGGATTGCCAAAGACACGCATTAGAATATTGTAATGTTTCTTTAATGGTCATCTTAGTATTTAGTTTTTAGATAACATTAAAACTTTCCTGTTAGCTTTTTAGTACGTTTCTATACAGTTCTTAATTATTCTCTGTATAAGACGTTCCATTTCTAATTACTTGTTTATAAATAATGAAATATTGTAACATGGTATCATAGCGGGTCAATGGGCTTCTTTAAGTATTGACTAATTACTTTAAAGAAAAAATTATAGCCCTTTTTGTTCTGGATTTACTCCTGAATTTTTAAATTGTTTTTACAAATTCATTGGCCGATTTGAAGGTTTTTTCAGTAGTTGTTTCTGGAATCGATTGTGTAAGAATTTTTTTCATCAACGTTTTGGATCACACTCTGTGATCCATCATCAAGATGAAAGATATAAAGCAAAAGGAGAAAATGAGATGTGGTGCAGACTGAAACTCTCTAAAAATGGGGAGTTTGATGAGAATGGAGAAAGGTCAAAGGAGATATCAAGAAGTCAACACATGCCAAAAAAGGAACCAGAGAGATTGCAAGAACCATAATAAATAAAAATGGAACCCCAAACAGACACGTAAAAAATCAAAATAAAAGAAACAGCTTGGATACAAAGATATTTTGCTGAAAATTGCAATCTTGGTCAAGGGTTTTTGTCGCATGTTTTCCTGGTTTGAGCAAAGTCAACAAATTTTGCAAGTTGCATATCCTTACATGTGATGTTTTATCATGCAAAGTCTGGTGTTTTGCTGTGTGAAGGTTTCTATTAGGGGTTTTATAAGGTTTCTATGGTGGGTTTAAAATTGTCCCTAAATTTTTTTTTGGTGGGTTTTAATAAATATTTCCCATTAAAGATTCAGTAAGGGTTTTCATAATTTTTTCCACAAACAATTCAGAAGAGTTTTCATATTATTTTCCTGTTTAAAATTCTGGGAGGGTTTTATAAATTTTTGTCCTTAAAAAATCATGTTTTGTTTTTTGATTTTATCGTCAAAAATTGTTTCTGTGTTATGTAATTTACAAAGTCGTGTGGGATTCCTTTCTAGTCTCCATTTGTAATTACCCATTTATGAAAAATGAAATATTGTAACAACAAAAAGTGGACATAATTCAATATTTTGTAGCAGTGGATAATTTTTCTGGAATGGTTCATTCATTCCTCGTAGGAAACCACATGATGCTATGCATCTTGTCGATCTATTTCTTAGGGGAATTGTGAGCTTGCATGGATTATTACAGAGCGTTATTTCAGACAAAGACACCAAGCTCACAAGATATATATAGAAGACATTATGGATGAAAATAGACCTCAAATTCTGTTCAACATTTTATCCATATATTCATAGACAAATAGATGTATTAGACGGGAGTTTGGGCAACTTGTTTAGATGTTTAGTAAGAGATGATAGAAAACTGGGATGTGATTCTAGTGCAAGCAGAGTTCACATACAATAACTCAGTGAATATAAGTACAAGGAACACATCATTTGAGATAGTGATTGGATTGCATTCAAGAGGAGTAGTGGAAGCTAGAGACATTACCAAGGAAGATAAAAGGAGTATTAAAGCAAAGGAATCTGCATGATGCATGGAACAATTCACAAATAGGCCAGAGAACACTTGGACATGATGAACTGCAAATACAAGAGTCAAGCAGATGAAAAGTGAAGACACGGAATTCGCAGTTGGGGGATGAAATCATGGCACATTAAATAAGCTAAAGATGAGCAAGTTTGGTCCATTAAGGTTCTTCGGAAAAATGATTTTGGAAATCCTAATGAAGTTGAGTTATTGGAAGATCTCAATCAATATTGTGAAGGACAATCAAACATCAACAAGACAAAAGTTTGTAGCTAAAGATAAGGAAGTCTGGTCCATTAAGGTTCTTAGAAAAAAATGATTTTGGAAATCCTCGAGGTCAAGTTATTGGAATATATCAACAATATTGTGAAGGACAATCAAGCAGTAGCAATACAAAAGATTGTTTTTAGGAATAACTGCTGGATCAACCATAGGGGAAAATAGAGGAAAATGTGGATAGCAAAATTGGGCACAGCACTAGAAATAGATTGTATGCGAAATATCTTGTTAAATGGAAAGGAAAACGAACAGAAGATTCATCAAGGATTTCACAAGATAAGGTGGAACAATTTGGATTATCTACAAAACCAGCGAATTGTGGGATTCACTTTTCAAATAACCTGAGGTATTTGATCTAGGGGCATTCTAGTGAACCCTAATGCATTTCCTTGCTTAACCTCAATTTTGTTTGGGAATAAAAATAAAAATTATATAATGTCTTATTCACAACATATCTAGATTGTAGGCGCTTCTGATCAGTTTATAGAAAGTTACTATCTCCAGAAGATCACTGTGCAGAGTAGTTGACATTAAGTTCATCAGGTGAAATTTGAAAAATCTTTTTGCAGCTTGTGGTATTGATTTCAACGTATTATAAGTCACATGGGACTAGGGTAACCTTCAAATGAATCCAAAATGAATCTCACCAACTCTTGGAGCTTCATCCTTGGATTTAGCCTTTTAGGTCTACCTACATATTTCACAAAACATTGAGTTCTGGGATACCCTGCAACCAACATGAATCATTGTTTAAGCTTGGGACACACACTCACACACGCACGCGCACGCATGCACGCACACGCGCACACATGCACACGTACGCACACACGCACATGCGCACACAAACACACAAACACACAAACACAGACACACACAGAGACACACGCAGACACACACACAAACACACATAGACACACACACACACACATGCACACACATGCACAAACACACACATTCACAAACACACACACACACACAGACACACGCGCATGCGCACACACAAACACACATGCACTCGCACATGCAAACACACGCGCACGCACACACACAAACACAAACACACAGACACACAGACACACACATAGACACACACGCACATGCACACATGCGCACACACACATGCACACAGAGATGCACACATACATGCACACACGCATGCACGGACACACACGCACGCACGCACACACAGAGAGACACACACACACATAGATACACACAGACACAGACACAGACACACACACACACTATATATATATATATATATATATCTTGCATTCATGGAAAATTAACTAAAAGAGTTTTAGTTCTCAAGTCTTAGTTCCTTGTAGGTTAGAAAGTGAGTCAGGTTGTTGAGGTTTGAATTCATAACATTAGATATAAGTTTCACTATTTGCATGTAAGCTTGTAATAAGCCTGTGTTGACATGTGAGCCAATCATTAATTTTATTGTACCAGGTGAATGGGCATGTTGCAATCATTCTGTTGTATTGAATCAAGAGAAGTTCCTTTTTTGTTCATGAAAAGTTTTCCACGTTAACTCATGGTTGCACAGTTGAACAGTTCTTCTTTCTGATCCTCCCTTTGTGACTGCATCAATAACAGGCAATATCTTGAGTAAAAAGAGTTTATCCAAACAGCTTTAGGTTCTCTTTAGAATTGTCCTTTTAGACCTTGGGCGATTAATTGAAATTATAATTGTTGTTTTGAAACACTTGCTCGATTGGTTTGTGACTATATATAATTTATGTTTCTGAGTGAAATATGCTAAAATCATTAATCCTTCTTGAAAGGGAATTGTTTTGCCTCTTTTAACTTATTGCCACTGTTTTTGTGGTCATACATCCAGGAATCATTTGACAGGGCAAATGATGGTTCTGTCGCATATGGTTTTGCTTTTGTTGATGCTGCAGCTTGTCAATTCTTTGTTGGCTCAATATCTGATGATTCATCTCGTTCTGCTTTAGGAGCATTGCTTATGCAAGTGGGTATTAGAAGTAGTCTTTGTTTTCTTCCTTTATCAGATTTTCCAATTAATTTTGCACTAAATGTACTTTCAATAGTCATATTGATTAGATTGAAATTTTGATTTGTTTTCAATCCAGGTATCTCCTCGTGAGCTACTATTTGAGCTTGGAGGTACACTTTCTATATCTTTTGTTGCTTGTTTGTTTCCAAAACTGACGATGGCATGCTAGTTCATTTTATTTCTTAAAAGTTTAAAAGCATTGGTACAAATCATTTGAAGGAATAACTCAATGCTCATTGCAGGACTTTCCAAAGAGACTCAGAAGGCACTAAAAAAGTACACTAGTTTAGGTAAAAATTAAACCTTTAGAAGATCTATGTATCTGATATAGGAGCAAAGTATTACTTAATTTGTGGATATTAGTGAATTTGGCATTTCCTGTGATGCAGAAAAGATGATTTCATTTACGAAAGTGTTATCAAATCTTCACGTAGTTCAAAAAACAGAAAGAAGTACTAATTTGATAATGAGATCTAAAAAATGCTAACAAGCGTGATGATTAATTAATGAGGGCAATGAAAATTTGGAGCACTAAGATATTGCTTTTACAGCACTTTTGATCAATCTGAATTTGTGTCTGGTTATCTATATCTTATGGACCCCACCATTTGGGGTGTTCATGCAGAATTCAGTTGCACAAATATCTTATGGTATGGGGATTGTAGCTAATATCTTTGTCTACAATGTTCAGTAGAGTTCTTTATACGATTCTTAGTCTACAATGTTCAGTACAGTTCTTTATACGATTGTGTTTTTCTTTAGTCTTTTTATTGTAGCTAATTGTAGGCAATAACAATTTTTTATGTACACATTTATGGCTGTTGCCATTTGGAAACTATCTTGGCTTTTGATTCTTTGTTTTGTTTTTAGATCGGTCATAATAATTATTCCATTAATATCTACTGAAATAGAGTACATAGGAGTAATTACAAAGGATAAAGTACACCACTGACAACCATCTGGCCGTTACCTGCAGAATCTACCCGCCTACCTCTCAACCACCACTCAAACATCCCCCTGCGGAAATCACCCGAACACTACCAGCTTACAACACCAGCTATAAACCTATGTGAACACACATCCAGAAAGGAGACACAAACAGAGCATAACCCGTCAAAGCCTCTGGACAAGAGTCTTGGGAAGTTAGACTACCCCCCACCCAATCTGTAACAGCCAAAAATGTTTGAACAAGAATATGTCTAAAACAGTGGCTAATTCTTACAAAGAAAAAAAACAAAAAACAAGGAATAAGTTGAAGTGACTAACTTCAGAAATAAATAAACCATGAAATCATAAATGAACTTGCAAATGCATAAATTCAGACCAACTTAAGGAAGCAACAGCATTAAGAGTAACTTCTCATTATTTCTAGGCAGGAAAGCAAATTAGTTACTATGGAAACTTACATTTCTACCTAAACAATTAAAATAGTATAATGATAAATTGAAAAAGTACTTACAGAGCCTTAAGAAGCAGAGAATTAGGCTTCCCTGATTGGCTTTGACATGGGGTGGGGAGGGAGTTTAACAACCCAACCACAGATCAACCTGATCCTCCCTTGCACACTTCTACTTGAAGTGGGCTCGGCCCTCCACAAGGGATGGGGTAAATAGGGAAACAAGCATTCTAGGTTTTTCTCCAGAACCTCATCCTCTAGGAAAATGATAAAATATGTCGCAGATGAGATCTGTATAACGGTTGTGTTTATGAGTGAATGCTGGTTTTTCTTCATTTCAGTCAAGGCAGTTCAATCAAGCTGTTCTTTCATGTGAGAGTAGTAGAGGACATGTGTAGGATTGTTGAAGACTTCTGGTGATCTAGAGCATCTTGAGAAAGAAGATGAACTTGTATACTTCCAAAAAGTTAAAACTGATGTATTTTGATACTTCTAAGGAGTTTATTTCACTTCCTGAGGTGACAAACATGTGTCATTAGACCCACAAACTCATTAGCCACATTACAAACATTTGTAAATATTTTGGATTTGCCACATCAAGCTCATATCACTTAGGTTTTGAGCTGCAGCTTTTGTAGGAAAATTCAACTGCTCCAAATTGAACTTTGTCCCACAATTGATTCCATTATGTACCCAGTTTCTGGTATAACTTGTACTTAGAAACAAACATTTTTAGGTTGATTCAGTAACATAGATATATTTAATGGTGTTTAAATGCTTGTTTGAGGACTCTCCCCTTGTTTATAAGAACTATAACACTAATTGCATTCAAATGGAAGTTGATTTAAGTTGTTAACTTTTTGCAATCCGTAAGTGTAGAACTATTTGAGAGCTTTTAATGTAAGCTTACAGATCAATATTCCTTAGTTATTGGAAATTACTAATGTTTTTCATATTTGGTTTAAAAAAGTATATTATGCTGATTTATAATCAGTGCACAGATGAATTTATTGGGGACTGCAATCATTTGAACTTGTCAAGCTCTTTGATTGAAAAATAAGTTTGATTTTCAATCACTTTGCAATGCAATCCTGGTTGGTGGTTAGTATTTTTAATTTTTAAAAGTGATATGACATCTTCATTTATGCCATCTTGTATAACTAATGTTGGTCTAGGGTAAATGCCAACATCAATCACAACTACCTGCTTAGTATTATTTCTCATAACACTACCTTATTTTGTTGAAAAAATATTCGGGATAAAATCACCCCATATATGACGTAAATCACCCCATATATGATGTAATTTTAATAAGAAAATTGTGTTACAAGTTACAATCAACCAGAAACAAAAAGAATGCTAATATGTCAATAATTCAATGCTGCTCTTTTGTCATTAGTAATCTCTATAGTTTACACCATACCTCCATGAATCCTAAGGGCCCGTTTGTTTGCTGAAATACAATGGGATTAGGAATAGAAAATTAGAATTTGTTTTGTATTCTTTGTTTGGTGCATCAAATTGGGATTAGGAATAGGAATACGTATCCCCATTTTGACCCCAAAATGAGGTTATTTCCATTCCAAAAAAAACCTGTTATTGGAATAGGCCAATCCTATTCCCATTTGATTTTTTCTTATTTGATAATAATTTCAGATCCACTTGTGACAGGCCCCAATTTCAAGCTCCTGTTGAACCTGCGTAGCCAATGATAAATGATGCTCCATCACTACCAAATGCACATTGAGAAGATTGTGTGCTCAGCCCATTAATGGTGGATTCCCTTAAATTTTATTGATACCCAAATCAATGGGAAAATCGCTGGCTATGATTGAAAATAGTGGCCAAGCACTGTACAGAAATAGTGATTCACATCTTGATTCAAAAATCATGCCCCTTCGTCTTCAGTATACGTGCCCACACAGCTCACAAAATACAATCATTTCAAAGGAAGAACAAAGCTCATATATAAACCAGTGTAGGTTTTCCATCTGTATTTTAAGTACCGCCCCCCTCAAATAGTGATCTCCATTCGAACCAATAGATGTACATGCCTTGCATAGTTCAAATGGGAAAATAAATAATTTATTCATTCATATCGTGACCTCCTTTTTTACATTGCTATTCCAAATCATTGTTGACTGGCATTTCTCAGGTGCTGCTCTGTAATGAACAATCCCTATTGTGAACTCCGTAATCAGGTATCTGTCGTTTGAATTAACGCTGCCTTACAGCCTAACCATAATTTACCCCAATGAGATGCCATATTGTCCTGCTAATGTATTCATCCTGAGCAGCATAGGGTATTTCGGTCAGAGTAATTTCAATCGTTTGAATGCATTGTGTACGGCAGTTTGCTATATACTATTAAAAAATTTAAATAAATTACTAATATCAGTTTTGCACAACCAAACACAAGATTACCATATTCTCATTGTCATTTTCCATTCCTATTCTCTATTCCCATTTTCATTCTAATTTCTGATTCCTATGCCTGCAACCAGATGGGCCCTAAGAGTCAAACCTATGTTCGTTGGCATTACGAATGGCAGTCTCATAAGTGTATACACTAAAATTTCTACAAGTTTAGCTGTTCATGACATACAAATTTTAGCTAGACATTTATATGATGTATTAAAAATTTAAATGTGGATTGGATCATTGGTTGTTTCCTTTATTTTTTGTGATAGGTATAACTTCGGAATGAGAACAGGTAAAGTAATAAAATATTGGTACAATGCACATTGCATAAGCCGTATACATAAGAAAAAAACAGCGTACTTATTTTTGTAAGACTGACAGGATCTATGGGTTTGGAGTTGACTGCTCTTCAACCAGGCTTGGATTTCATGGATTCTTCTGCAGTATTCCAGTTGATCCAGACAAAGGGATATTTGAAAGGATCTGGTGCTACATCATGGCATGCTGTAGTTGAAAGTACAACCCATGAAAATCTTGTCTCAAGTGCCCTTGGAGGATTGGTTATACATCTGCATAGGATGAAGGTGACTGATAATTTTGTTAATCTACCTTTACATGCATAGTCGCAAGTTTGTTGTATCTGAGTAATGACATGCTGTTGTGTGTTTTCTGTGTGAATGCTAGCTGGATGATGATCTTCTTTGCAATGGGGTTGTTTATCCTTATGAAGTCTATAAGGGTTCACTTCGGCTAGATGGTCAAACTCTTTCAAACCTTGAGATTTTCAACAATAATGCAGATGGAAGTGTTGAAGGTTAGTTCACTATCACAATGGGTATGGCAATTTTTCTCAGCATTTAATTATTGTTGATTAGTTTAGATTTTATCCTAATATTATGGCATGCTTACTAGTTTATTTTCCAAAATCTTTGTAAACAAGCATCTCTGAATTTTGAAATTTTCTGTTTCAAGAGTTTGCTAGATTTATGGATTTTAAATTCTAATGGTGGTGATCATCATTTTGCAGGGACACTTTTCAAATATCTTGATCATTGTACAACTTCTTTTGGGAAACGCCTTCTTAGACGTTGGATTTGCCATCCTTTGAGTAATATTCAGGATATTAATTATAGGCTTGATGCTGTGGAGGAGCTCATTACTCGGCCAGAAATTGCAGTTTGTATCTGCGAAAGGTTACAAAAATTACCGGATCTTGAAAGACTTGTTGCCCGTGTTAGGGGATCAGCAGGGACATTATCTGCTGGCCTGGGGCCTTTGGTTGGGCTTAGAAAAATTAAACAAAGAGTACGTATGTGTTTGGTTGCTCTTCATTGCCATGTATGCCTTATGTTATCAAACATTTTTTTCTAACTACTACAGGCGTCTTGAGTAACTAGCTGTTTTTAAGTTTTGAAAAAGAATAAGTTTTTACCATATGTTCTGGATGTTTCATTCACCATGCATACCCTTCAACACAGCACAGAAGGCAACTGCTATTCACTGTAATAGTTGTTTTCTAGTACTCCCCATTCAAAATTTCAATTATTTTCGGAGTGAATTTTATGCCGAGTGCGCCTTGCTTTGGTGTCTCTGATGGGAGACATGTTTACTACTCATGTAGAATTGTCCCGTCTAATTCTATTGTACTCTATCATGGAGAGTCGTTTGATATGTAGATATGTCAGCCCTTGATTACCATCCCTTGTCAGCAGAATATCATATAAATTTCCGTATTGAATGTAATAATGTTAATCTAATCTGCCTTCTTTTCAATATTTGATCCTTATGATGTGAGTTTTCTGCTGCTATCAAACCATAATTCTCACAGTTTAATATCCCTACAATTCTGGTTTTGTGTCTGGTATTCCTCTTTGTCGCTAGAATTTGATTTTGTCCCATTGATTAGTATTCAACTTCCATTGCCATGACATTTTAATATTACTAACAATATTTATGGTTAAGCACTAGAGACTGCTTTGCATGGTACTTCCTTTGTTGTCTCATTAAATGTTTTTGTAAACTAGAATTTTCTTATATTGAAACCATATATTTATCTGCTTTTACTCAATAATCTTCTAGATAAATCCTTGTTGTCAAATTTTGTTTTTCTTTGTCAGTTTAGCTAGTTACATGTTTAGCAGGAGTATTACTTTTGGTCCATTGTTATAAGTACCAGGGACAATGTTTTAGCTTTATTGTTTGTAGAGCTTGTCTAGTTTTGTATTTGAAGTTGGTAATTTGTTACCTTGATTCTCTAACGTATATTATTGGCTTATTTATATAGTTATTGTAGTGTTATGTATTATATTCTGTGTGTAGGTTAAGACACTTGCCACTGCTGTCAAGGGACTGCGAGATGGAATGGATTTATTAAAGGTCCTTCACATTGGAGACCAGGATGGACCTCCAAAAACACATTTGCTTTGGGAAAAATCAACCTTGAGAAATATGATTCAGCTCAACCAACTACTTGATCAGATTGAATTGATAATAGAAGAGAAACTGTCTTTTGATGCAAATGTTCCAAAGCAGGTCAGTCAATATTGTTGTGGCACTGTAGTCGGAAATCCAATGCTATTTTTTTACCATGTCTAATCCATTTTTCTCAGAAATGGTTTATACTTGACTGGAAATGTTAGTTATGGCTGCTTCAGGCTGTAGATTGAGATAAATATCTGCCCTTTTGTCTTTCCTTTTCTTTGTCTCAGCATTGCATGCGGTCTTACATATCTAGCTTGTGAAAGATCTTCAACTTGTCCTTTTGCTGATTGAATTGCACACAGAAAATGCTATTGCTATCTGCCAGTTTTGTCTTTCATGTGTGAACATCCGATCTTCAATTCTTAGTTTGCAGATGATGCTATTACTCTGTTCATTAGTTTGATTTGTGTGTGATCGTTTTGGCTCATTGATACTTAAGAAGCATATGGTACTTCCCAGTTGTAATTCTGCTGCATGTGAAGGCAGTTAGGATCTAATATATTCATATCAAGTTTAAAGAAAAAATTCAGTATTTGTCAGTGCTTTCAGGGAGGTTACATTAAATCATTGAATTAGAGGTTGTTTTTGGTTGTTTAATTGTGAAGGCGATTCCTTGTCTTTTTAAACAGTGGCAATGTGACTTATTGTTATTTTTATTGTTCAACAATGAACAGTAGTGTACAAGTTTTATAGCTCTAATGTAGTTTATCTTTGCCAGGACAAGGATCTTGGTGAGGATGGGGTTGAAAGTTTGATTTCAATTGAAAACTTGTTTACTCAAGAGATAGCCTGTTGGTCACGAATTGTTGATGCCATAAGCTGTGTTGATGTGCTGGTAGCCTTTGCTAGATCAGCAATCTCAACAAATGGAACTGCATGCAGGCCAGTTCTTGTTTCTGTCCAGGAAAACAATAGTATGTTACATGGTGAAAAAAAAGGTTCTATTCTCAGCATGAAAGGGTTATGGCATCCTTATGCTGCAGGAGGGCAGGGAAGCCTGCCAGTTCCCAATGATATAGAGCTTGGGAATGAGAGAGCATATGGGTGTCCCCGTGCAATGCTTCTAACAGGACCAAATATGGGGGGTAAATCAACACTCTTGCGTGCTACCTGTTTAGCAGTGATAATGGCTCAGGTGAAGTTAAAGTTAGAAAATTAAGTCACAATAATGTTCTTATTTGCTATCAAGGTGTTTGTCATTCATGTTTTGCAATTTGATTTCCAGCTTGGATGCTATGTAGCATGTGAATCATGTATCCTGTCCCCAGCAGATGTTATTTTTACACGTCTTGGTGCAAGTGACCGCATAATGTCAGGAGAAAGTGAGTATGCTTATCTGTTTTGTGACTGATTGTTATTTGAAATCATATTAATGGAAATATATGTTTGAGATTGATTTGATATCTCTAAAATCATTACATATCAACTGGAGCATTTAAATAAATACCCAAACCATCTTTAAATATTCATAAAAAAATAATGAAGGGATGCAATGATTTATGTTTTCTTGCAGGCACATTTCTAGTTGAATGCATGGAGGCAGCATCAGTATTGCGACATGCTACACAACACTCCCTTGTAGTGCTAGATGAACTTGGTCGAGGAACATCTACATTTGATGGATATGCAATTGCGTATGCGGTAAGTCAAGCTGCCTTAAGACTGTTTGTACGACTTTGTCTAGCTGAGTACAAAGGCTTGAGTTTTGTTACACTGTTTGATGACAGCCTAGTGTTTAACAGGTTATCTTTCCCAGTCATTTTCATGCTTTCATGTCAGATCAAGTTTGTTATAACTTATGATTATATAATATAATCAATTTTCTTGAATTGTAGGTTTTTCGACATCTGGTTGAAACAAAAGATTGTAGGTTGCTTTTTGCTACACATTATCATCCTCTAACTAAGGAGTTTGCTTCTCACCCTTGTGTACGTCTAATGCACATGTCGTGTTCATTTGAGGCAAAATCCACATTTGCTGATTACACAGGAATGTCTAATTTGGGGTCACAGAAAGCAATCAAAACCAATGACAGTCTCAATTTGGATTTCTTTGACACTGAGAGGTACCTTGTCTTTTTGTATAAGCTAAGGTCTGGTGCATCACCAGAAAGTTATGGCTTGCAAGTAGCCTTACTCGCTGGAATGCCAAGATCTGTGGTCAAAGCTGCATTTGATGCTAGTCAAGTCATGAAATCTTGGCTTTCAAGCACTTTTGAATCAAGTGAGCAAAGGGCTGAATTTTCAACCCTACATGAGCAGTGGTTAAGGACTGTATTGGCAACTCCAGATGATAAATCTCTTCACAACAGCTTGGAGTTTACTGCTGAAGATGCATACGACAATTTGCTGTGTGTGTGGCATGAACTTAAGAATTTCACACAGAAAAGTGTTTAACCATAAGAGGCCACCCTGCTGCTTGAGTGGCTGTAGATTTTGTCAGCTGCAGTTTCCTCTTATGGATATTTTTTGTTGTAAGCTATACTTTTTGCATCAAGTTTTGACTCTTTAAATCCAGTTCGAACCAGTTGCTGTTATCAAGCAAAGTTTCTTCTTATGTTCTGGGGTTCTTGGCTCTAGAATTACAGATGCAAGAAATTGAATTTCTGGAGACTAATTGTAAAGGGGTTTGTGAAATTGTTGTGGTGCATTGTGAATTTATTAGCTTGGAGCATTTATTCCTTGCACTTCACTGCGTTGACTGTCAGATTTTGACAGAATATTTTTGCATGCATGCAGTCCAAATTTTGAGATAACTGTGGTGCCCTATTAATGCAGCAGTAACACAGTTTTTCGAAGAATCATCCCACCTCGGCAGTCTAAAATTTGGGTTAAGGTACCATGGGTCAGTGTGAAAATTTTATTAGTGCATTTGGCACGATGGGAAAATATGATGATTGTCATATCTGTTTTCCCAAGTATGTACTTTTACTATTTTTGATGGTGCCAAATGATAAAGCCACCATCCTCACAGTTGTCAGATCTAGTTTTTGTATATGCACACAAATATTAATCTAGTTGAAGAGTGTGAAATCTATATGGTGAATTTTTGATAAGATTCCGTTATCTTTTTGTTATGCATATACCAGCTTGCTTGGGAAAGAGCAGCTTCAAGTCTCATTCAAACTTGTGAGACCTTCCTGATAGCAATATCACAATTTGACTTACTGTGGAATTATCTCCTACTTATCCATCCATATTTGTTATTTTCCTTATTTGTAATTTCTATTACTTTTGTTGCTTCTCATGAATACTTTGAGATGCTGATTTATCTTGGTATATGGCCTACAGTACTGTTTATGCGTTCAATGGAGTTCTGTAGCCTGATTTATTCTCTCGCCTTGAATATATATGTAGCAAACTTCTGAACTACAGTAGCAAGGTTTGCCTTCTCGTTTGGCATACTGCCTCATTTACGATATGCCCAACCTTCATGTTAAATTCATTTTGAAAGAAATGTCTTAAATAATACAGGTCTTAATTTTTCCACACTGAACTGGCGTTTTCTCTTGTGGCGAATTTTTCATCATTTTAATTGTTTCATCCATCAAAGTTGGTTGCACCAATAGGCTATTTCAGGAGGTTGTGGAATCTCTAGTTATGGAATTTGCCTTGCTATAAATACAAGCATTCTTAGAATTTGAAATATGACTCACGAGTCTGCTGATGGCTGTCAAATCCCTCCTTGTGCTAAGGTGTCCAATATGAATAGCAGAATGTAAGTGCATGTTGACCACAAGCCTGCGCATCTATCTGCCTGGTATTCTGAGAATAAATACAGGAGAAGATTAAGGAAGTAAAACCTGCATTACTTGGCTGTTGATTTGGCAGCTTACTTCCTTGCAACTTGAAGCTTTATGTCTGCCCTTACTGATCTGATTTTTGGATGCTATATATTCTTCGATTTTGATTTAAGGGTAGAATGTGAAAATGGATATGCAATTGCTGCTTGTGCCCTGGAAATGTTAGAATTGGGGGACAGATTGAAGGCAACCATAAGAAATGATATGAATATTGGCTCTTGTTTAGGAAGAGAGAAAGTTCATGGTGTTTTATGATCTAGGTATTATAAGGTCTGCAGCATTTAGTTTTGTGGGCTGTAGGAAGGGTTGTTTGTGTCTTCAGGTGCATACTGATGTTGTTATTATCTGATGTCATATTGCTTGCTGAAAATATATATTTTGGCATTAAATGAATGATTGCTTTTATAAATGTTCACTAGACCAAGTTGTCTGTGGGACAAGGGTAGTACAAAATTGCATTTTATATAAACACCCTGATAGAAGCTGCCCAAATTTGCTAGGAATCTTTATAAAAAACTTAGTTGTGTTTTTAATCTTCTCTGTGCAAACATTGCATTCAAACAGGGCATTCGAGGAGCTAACTTTCAAGATGCTGATCTAGATATCTTCATAAGCCAGATATTCCACAATATAGTGCCATTTCAATTGTACTAATACCAAAATGAAAAAAAACCAACATATTCGATTTGCCTAATCTTAGGTGTTTTGTGCCTTCCATTAGGGGTGAATGAGGGATTCATATTGTGGAATCTATTCTCAATTCGCTCTGGTGAGTTTTGAGGATTATTTACAAGTAATGTACCCATTATGGAGAAGAGTAGCCGAGAAAATTGTCAATGTAGGGGGCTTAAATAATATAGCACGCTAATTGGAAAAATACCAACAACATTGAAATAGCCACATTTAGAGGGATGGCAGATCCAAACAGTGGTGGTCTTACTATTTTGTTTGGAGGTTTGTAGCAAAGTCTATTATTTTAAAGTCGGTGAGTGCTTGTCTTTTGTCTTAGAGCTTCCAAATATACATTTTATAATGGAAAAGAATCTGCGAACATATTTACTTAACAAATAATGACCCATTCTTGCACTCATGTATTAGTTTACTTGGAAAAGCTTTCAATAAGCCAAAGCAAAGTTGATGGGGACACAACCCAAGAACAGAATGGACACAACAGAAAGGGAAATTGTATTAACTGAAAAATAAGCTAGTACATTCAGTACAGAGAAAATAAATTTCAAAACATGCCCTAAGGGCTTACAATAGCATAAATGTGGAGATAATTTCTCCTTTCAGTACCTCCTCTCAAACTCCCTCCGAACTGCCTTTTACAATGCTAGGAATCTCTTTAAATAGACCCTGGAGGGTTAAGGACTAGGAATACATTCTAGAAGGTGCTAGTAGGTATCCACCGACCAAATAGAAGGGTCCAGAAGCTGCGTTAGAAGTCGACGCAAATCTAGAAGAATCCAGAAACGGTAATCGAACTTTCGGGAGACATAACTTTTGAACCGTAGCTCCGATTGACGAACCGTTTACATTTTCGGAAAGCTCTCGAAGCGCTCTATAGCCCTATGGACGAGCTTCGCTCGTCCACCATTTTTCGGCCCTTTTCGAGGTCATTTAATGCTCCTAACTTGACTTTGAAACATTCTTAGGAGGTTTCCAAAACTCGAAAAACTGCAATAACTTTCAAACCGTGGGGCCTTTTGACCTGATTCTTTTTTTGGAATGTTCTAAATCACAATTACATTCATCTGGCCAATTCACACCTTTTAGTTTACCAAAATGATGACCCAATTACATGCTCCTATTTTTTTGGGATTTTCTAGCACATTGATAGTGGGACTGTGAGAGTTGGAACCTTTATTTGACCCAAATGGGTGTCCAAAAACGAAAACACATGAAACAGAAACTAAGTCTAAGTACATTTTTTGGGTGACACAGGATTACCCTTATAACTCTGGATGCTCTTGCATCAGACACCCAAGGTAGATTGAAAAGTGACCCTGTCACTTTATGAATGGTAGAGGAAATCCCAAATGGAAAACCTCAGCTGCTGAAATCCAAGTTGAGTCCTCGATCGGTCGTCCTTTCCATTTGACCAAATACTCTTCATACTGCTTGTTTCTGGTACTCCTACCCACACGATGATCTAGAATGTTTTATAACTTCTCCTTTTTAGAAGTAGGAATTGGACATGGCTCTAACACCAGCTCCTCATCTGCACCATCATCATGATACTCTGTTAAATCTGCAATGTTGAAAATGGGAGAAATGTGAATACCATCTGGCAGCTCCACCTCATATGCATTTCCTGAGTCATGTTTCTTCAAAATTTTGCAGGGGCCAAATTTTTTTCATTTTCAGCTTGTAAGTACTGGCTGGAAATCTTTCTTTTCGTAAGTGCACCATGACTAGATCCCCTACTTGGAATTCCTTATGTCTTCTCCTTTGATCAACCCTAGCTTTATACTCTTGATTCATCTTGGTAATGTGTGCCTGAACCTCCTCATGTAGACGCTTGATATGTTTAGCAAATTCTTCTGCTTTAGCACTTGTCCTCTCCCCTTGCTCTATCTTCCTTAATTCTGGTGCAGTCCTTGGGCTATTCCCATATACAATTTGGAATGGTGATTTTCTAGTACTCCTATTTATAGAGTTATTGTAAGCAAACTCTGCTTGTGGTAGAATCAAATCCCATCCCTTGGGCTTATCCCCAACTAAACATCTCAACAAATTGCCCAGATTTTTGTTTACCACTTCTGTTTGGCCGTCAGTTTGTGGGTGATGCGTGGAACTGAATTTCAAGTTTGTTCTCAACTTTTTCCACAATGTCCTTCAGAAATACCCCACAAATTTAATATCTCTGTCAGAAACTATACTCCTTGGAAGTCCATGTAGTCTTACCACCTCTTTGAAAAACAAGTTTGCAATATGGATAGCATCATGAGTTTTGTGGCATGGAATGAAATGTGCCATTTTGGAGAACCTATCAACCACCATGAATACTGAGTCATTACCCCTTTGTGTCCTTGGCAATCCAAGAACAAAATCCATACTTATGTCCTCCCATGGCCTTGATGGAACAGGCAATGGCTGATATAGGCCAGTATTGTGACTAAACCCCTTGGCAACTTGACAAACCTGACAACTCTGTACAAACTTCTTCACATCCTGTGAAATTTGAGGCCAAAAATAATGTTCTCTAAGAATGGCAATGGTCTTATCTCGACCAAAATGTCCTGCCATCCCTCCACTGTGTTTCTCCTTAATCAGATTTTCCCTCATGGAACTCCTTGGAATGCATAATTGACTACCCTTGAACAACATGCCATCCTGAATCAAATAGTCCAACCACTTGGTTCTATCTACAGCAACAAGTTCTTTACAAGCTTTCCATGCTTTAGCAAAATCAGGATCCTCGGGGTACAAATTCTCGAGTTCATCAAACCCAACTACTTCAACCTGTATTATTGTAAGCAACAACTGTTTCCTACTTAGTGCATTTGCAACGCTGTTAGATTTTCCACTTCTATGCTTCAACACAAATATATAACTCTGCAAGAATTTTACCCACTTTAGATGCCTCTGATTCAATTTACCTTGACTATTTAGGTACTGTAATGCCTGATGATCAGTATACAAAACAAATTCTTTTGGCAATAAATAATGCCTCCATTTCTTTAAGGCCTGAACTATTGCATAGAACTCTTGATCATAAACAGAATACTTCTTCTTTGCATCATTCAATTTTTCACTAAAATATGCAATAGGCTTACCTTCTTGGCTTAATACAGCCCCAATAGCGCTGCCACTGACATCACAATCAACCTGGAAAACCTTTCTAAAATCTGGAAGTGCCAACATAGGTTGTTCTGTTACCTTCTTCTTTAGCAATTCAAGACTTCTCGCAGCTGCTGCAGTCCATTTGAACTCTTTTCTATCCCCTCTTATTGTATTAGTTAGGGGTGCACATATGCCACTGAAATTCTTAATAAACTTCTTGTAAAAACTAACAAAACCATGAAATGATCTTACCTCAGTAGCAGATCTTGGAGTAGGCCATTCCAAGATGGCTTTTACCTTCTCTGGATCCATTTTGAGACCTTCGAGTGATATAACAAACTCCAAATAGACTAACTCCCTTTTTGCAAAGATACACTTCTTCAGATTAATTAACAGTTTCTCTTCCCTTAGCCTTTCAAGGACACTACGAATATGCAATAAATGTTCTTCCAAAGTCTTGCTGAAAATTAAAATATCATCCAAACAAACAACAACAAATTTTCCCAAGAACTTCTTAAGTACCTCATTCATGAGCCGCATGAAGGTGCTTGGGGCGTTCGTCAACCCAAAGGGCATGACTAACCACTCATAAAGACCCTCCTTGGTCTTGAAGGCTATTTTCCACTCATCTCCTTCTCGAATCCATATCTAATGATAGCCACTCTTGAGATCTATCTTTGTGAAGTACTGAGCTCCACTCAAGCAGTCTATAAGATCATCCATCCTTGGCAAAGGAAACTGGTACTTGATGGTTATCCTATTTATAGCTCGAGAATCTGTACACATCCTCCACTTTCCATCCTTCTTTGGTGCGAGTACTGTAGGTACTGCACATGGACTCAGGCTCTCTCAAATCAAGCCCTTCCTCAACAGCTCCTGAACCTGTCTACTTAGCTCCTCTGTTTCAGTAGGAGTCATTCTGTGAGCAGCCTTGTTAGGCAAACTAGCTCCTGGAATCAGATCTATCTGATGATTGATTTGCCTTACTGGTGGCAATCCATCTGGAACATTATGAGAGATAATATCTCCAAATTCTCCTAGTAAATTTGAAACTTCAAGTGGTATTTCACTACTACCTTCTTTATCTTTCCTAGGAATCAAAGCATAACACATATGCTGATGTTTCATGCCATCTAAAAACTCCCCTCCATCAACAAGACAAATCCTAGCACTGCTACATACCTTTTCACCTTCCTTTTTCATGGGTTTCAATTTGTGGCGAACTCCATCCTTTGTCAGAGAGTATGTGTTTGCATGCCCATCATGTACTGCATGTCTATCAAACTGCCATGGTCTACCCAACAATAGATGGCAAACATCCATCGGAATAACATTACAGAGAACTTCATCATGGCAACTCCCAATTTTGAATTTCACTAAACATTGTTCACTTACAAAGACCTTATGATCATCTTTTACCCAAACAATCTGATAGGGCTGGGGATGTTTCTCCCTCTTGAGCTTCAGCTTGGAGACCATCTCTTCTGATACCAAGTTATCAGTGCTACCACCATCAATGATCACGTCACAACATTTATCCTCACACTTGCATTTGGTACGGAACAAACTCCTCCGTTGTCTTGGTTCAATCTCACCACTTAGTAGGACTCTTTCATTTACCAAGGTCTCTCCTCTTTTTGCATCCTCTGAATGTGATGATTGTGCATCCTCATCCACATGAGCAACCCTAGCTTGGCCCTCAGCTCTCCTATCTGTCCTTCCTTGTCGTTGAGGGCATTCAAAGGCACGATGACCTTCTTCATTGCAATGGAAACAGGTACCACAGAAGCCTCCTCTTTCTTGTCCACGTCCTCTACCTCTTCCTCTCTGATTTCCAAAGTCTTGATCATGGGAGCGGTTGAAACCCTCATTCCTCAGATTCCTGCTAATACCCACATCTTCATTTTTTTTTTGGGTTTCATTGCGGCCTCTAGATGATCTACCGCTTCCTCTTCCTCCTTGACCACACCCTCTTTGTCTTCTTTCAAACCTTTTATTCAGCTTCTCTTCAACTCGTAGGGCAAACTGGTATGCCTACGCTGGTCATTCTTACCAGACTTAATTCCTCCTAGATGCTAGGTCGCAACCCACTGATATAATGAGCAACCTTCTCCTTATTTGCTTCTGCATGCCCCACTCTAATCAAGAGTCGGTAAAATTCCTCTGTATATTCTTGGACTGATCTTCCTGCTTGCTTTAACCCATGCATCTTCTTAAACAAATCAAGCTCATAGTCCACAGGAATGAACTGCTTCTTCAATTTGTCCACCATGCGATCCCATCTTGTGATCTTCTCCTTTCCTCTTCTGTTTCTTTCCAATTGAACCTCTTGCCACCAGATTTTGGCATGGCCTTTGCAAACTTAACCCTATTTGGGTCCCTGATATCCTCATACTCAAAGTATTCTTCCAGTTCATTGATCCAATCGATCAACTCATTTGGTTTCAGATTTTCTGAAAATACACCCACTTCAATTGTAGGTTTTTTTTCCAAACTTAGTAATTGCCCTAAAAAGCCTTTCCTCTGCATGATTCAAAACTTCCCCATCAAATTCCCTTCTGGTCCCATTTCTTCTTCTTCATTGTCATCCTCACTGTCGTCACCTGTGGCAACATTTTCTCCTCTACGGAGCTCCTCTTGCAATGCCTGTACCTGCCTTTGGAGGGCTCTAACCTCCTCAGGATTAATAGCTTTGGCTCTTCCGCCACGCTCTCTTCGTGGAGGCATCTCCTAACTCGAACCCACAACCACACAGTCCTGGTGCAAACTGCCTCACAGTCGGCGCTCTGTCTACACACTCAGGAAAACTAGCTCTGATACCACTTGATGGGGACACAACCCAAGAACAGAATGGACACAACGGAAAGGGAAATTGTATTAACTGAAAAATAAGCTAGTACATTCAGTACAGAGAAAATAAACTTCAAAACATGCCCTAAGAGCTTACAATAGCATAAATGTGGAGATAATTTCTCCTTTTAGGACCTCCTCTCAAACTCCCTCCGAACTGCCTTTTACAATGCTAGGAATCTCCTTAAATAGACCCCAGAGGGTTAAGGACTAGGAATACAGTCTAAAAAGTGCTAGTAGGCATCCATCGGCCAAATAGAAGGCTCCAGAAGCTGTGTTAGAAGTCGGCGCAAATCTAGAAGAATCCAGAAACGGTAACCGAACTTTCGGGAGGCATAACTATTGAACCATAGCTCCGATTGACGAATCGTTTACATTTTCGGAAAGCTCTCGAAGTGCTCTATAGCCCTATGGACGAGATTTGCTCGTCTCCCATTTTTCAGCCCTTTTCGAGGTCATTTAATGCCCCTAACTTGACTTTGAAGCATTCTTAGGAGGTCTCTAAAACTCGAAAAACTGAAATAACTTTCAAAACGTGGGGCCTTTTGACCTGATTCTTTTTCTGGAATGTTCTAAATCACAATTACATTCATCTGGCCAATTCACACCTTCTAGTTTACCAAAATGATGGCCCAATTACATGCTCCTATTTTTTCGAGATTTTCTAGCACACTGATAGTGAGACTGTGAGAGTTGGAACCTTTATTTGACCCAAATGGGTGTCCAAAAATGAAAACACATGAAACATAAACTAAGTCTAAGTACATTTTTTGGGTGACACAGGATTGCCCTTATACCTTTGGATGCTCCTGCATCAAAAGTATTTAAGTGGCCATGTCAAGCTCAAACTTGAATGACAAAGGATGGAGGTGGTTGAAGTGGTTTGACAAAAAAACTGTTTTGCAGTGGTAGAATTTGATGACAAACTTGGACTCGAGGCATGACTAAGAAATGAGAAATGAAAGTAGCACTTGAAAAATGTGTATTACTAAGTCACATGACGAGAATTCCATTGGGGGACTTTTATAGAGGAACTGACTTGCTGTAGACAAGATTAGATTGGACTTGGAGTCCTATCAAATAAAGATGTAGTACATTCAGTTTTTTCAGTGACCTTGGTTATGCTTTTTAGGGCATTATTAAGTGGAAGTCTTCACAACTAAAAGGTTATAAGAAACAAATGTAGAATTTCTTTAACAATGCCAACAACCTCTTCTATAAAGACATGACCAATCAACTAATTATTAACAGCTACTTCTAAACAAGATAAATGCACATAACAGAAATTGACAACTTCAGAAAAGTTTCCTCATTATCTAGTCAACAGAAACTATATGCATATAGACCTTAGATACATGAGTTGATGGTATAAAATGTCCATGTGGATTGCACTTCTTCAATACACAAAAAGTGTCCAAGAGGAGTGCGGGACATATAGTGGTAGTGAAATTTTCAGATCACGACTGCCTTCACACAAGAAAGCAAAATTGTTCATGCATATAAAATATTACATCAACTAGCCACCCTAAATGCAACTTAGAGAAGAAAATAAATGGGTTTTTCAAACAAATCCCATGTTAGAAAACTATTTGCCCTACCAAAGAGGGAAAACAAAGGAAGGGTTAGGTACCCGAGAAGGAACAACTTCTTGAACCTCCAACAATATTTGTAGATAAAATATTTGTCTTATGTAAAGTTCTTGGCAAAGAGTTCACAATTTGCTTAGGAAATAGTGGTAAGTTAGTGGGACACTCTTGAGGTTCTTTCCATATAGAAAATTTGACTTGACCTAGATTCACAGAGTCTTGTAGTTTTCCACCTTGCTCCATCATGCCTATAGAAAAATGGAGTGGATAAATTGAAATGATGGGGGCTCAGGAGGCTCAATCTCAAGAGTCAAACATAAAGCCTCTAAGACTATGGAAAAATTGGAATAAGTATTGCTTGATAACTGTAGCGCCTCATTTGAGAGCACTGCAAATTATAGATTTTTCCCTCTAGTTGAAATTGAGGAATATTCTTAGATCTCCACTCAAATACTTCAAACAGAATATCCTAGGTCAATCTTGGGCTTGATGACAATATCTCTTGTAGAGTCTTGTTGCTGAGGCTTGGCCTTTAAGTCTTGTTTGTCATAGATTTTGACCATCTTCCTTCCTCAACTGACAAAGTGCCACTAAAACAAACTCCATTCCTAAGAAGAAAAATTACTAGCCCATATAAGTTGTCGAAATAGGGCATCAAACTCATGAATGATACTAGGGACAACTTGAGCAAAACACTTGTATAAATAACCTAAATAATTGACCTTAGAAGATGTTAAGCACAACAAAACACTATGTGTCGGTTGGGGGAGGTGGTGAAATAACATTCAATTTAAAATAAATTCTTGACATTATTAAATAATTAACAAATACCTTATAATAAATATATTAAATAATTAACAGATACCTTATAATAGATCAATAATAATGAAGACAAAATATTCAATAGGGAAAAACTACAATGATATATCTCATAATATAGAACACAATTTTAACTTTTTTTAGGGCTACAACGTAAGGAAGCAACAATTCTAGGAAATAAGTATACGCCACTACATAGGTGTTGGGTTTTCTGACCTTGATTCATTGGAATGCCAAGCAAGGTTTCCAAGGTAGAAGAAGGCTAGATCTTGGTCAAAGGTTAAACATTTTAAGAGATCTTCACCTTCTTTTGACATGACCCTTCAATCCCATAAGAAGGGTTCCAAAGTGAAATTTTAATGATGAATTGTTATTCCAAGTTGAGGGAGCCTATCATTAAAATCCTTATGTGCAAATTGTTCTTTGCCTACTTGTATGATTGTGTTCCACTGCATATAGGCTTTTCTAATGGGTATTTACTTTTTCCATGCAACATTCCATTTTGATGGGGGGAAAATTCTTGTCTTTTCTCCCCTTTCTTGGCTTTGTCTCAACTTTTCTTTTCTTAAATATCTTTAGATATGGGTTTTGTTGATGTTGTAGCTTCGATCAGATAAGTTTGATCAATGGAATAAAATGTTTTAACTAGTAAATTAATCTTGAATTCATTGCGTTCAATATATGAACATTATTACCACTAATTAATGTTTATTAGAATACACACACATGTGCGTGTGCGCGTGGGGGCGCACACCCACCAATGTTGCTATCAATATGTTTGACTGTACACACTCATGCATGCACAAACATGCATGCGCATGGCCCCATAGACACACACGAGCACATGCACGCGCACACACACATCATTGTTCCTATCAATTTAGTGGTATCAATATGTTTATGACTTTGTGAAATGATTTCATAACATACAATAATTATGTTGACAGTAACAAAGGATGACATTTCTAGGATAAGCGACTCCTTACCAACAACGATAATCATTGCCTTGAAATGACACCTTCTAATAGTGATATTTGTTATGAATCGGTCTGTAATATAGTCATGGGACATGTCTTATGAGACATGTCCCTACATGGACTAAGGTCATGTCTCTACATTAGATATGCCTCATTTGCACACATATTTTGAGATTTTCCCAAGCAGTTGAACATACAGAAATAACCAGTGTCATTACAAGTTGCAACAGTCTCCAACTTATACATTTGCATTCTATATTCAACGCAACCATATCATCTGTGTGTGTGTGTGTTGAACAATAAGACACATAAGAGGATCCTGACACTAAGCTTTAGAGGGAGATACTTGTAGAAGGTATTGAACTTATGGATCCCACTCCTTAACCTCATGAATATATTGCTAATAGGAAAAGACCACTCTAGGAAAGAAAAGTAATTGAAGAAGTAGAAAAGTATGCAACACCAAAGGATACCTTCAGAGAAAGCAAGAAACCAAGAGGTTATTCAAACAATGTTTCCCTTATGAATGAACTCATTAATTTTGAGCCTTCAAATGTCGAGGAAGCACTAAAACATCAAGTTTGGAAGGACTCCATGATCAAAGAGTACCAATCTATTTTGAAGAACGATGTCTGGGACATTGTGTGCAAGCCTAAGGGAAAGTCAATTGTCTCATCCATATGATTATTTAAATTTAAACATGCAACATATGGAAGTATTGAAAAACAAAAAGCTACATTTGCTTCTTGAGGATTCTCACAAAAAACAAGGATTGAATACAAAGAAACATTTTCCCCAGTTGCTTGTTACACTTAAGTGAGATCTATAATCACTATTGCTGCCACTAAAGAATGGAAATACATTAGATGGATGTAAAGACTTGAAGAAAATGTGGGACAAGCTGAAGACCATATATGGAGGTGATGACAATGTCTTGAGAGTCAAATTAGAGAGCATGAGAGGTAAATTTGATGACATGAGAATGAAGAAAGGGTTGAACAAGTATAATACTACACAAGAGTCAAAGAAATTGTTAATGCTATTCGTGGTGCAAATGCATAAATCAAAGATGAAACAGTGATAAGAAAGGCATTGAAGACTTTACTCCCTATATATGCCATTAGAGTATCTACTATTCAATAACTGAGATGCACACTAGGTGACACTTTGAATTTGGAAGGTGTAATTGGTAGACGATATGTCTAACTTTGATAACTATACACTTGCTACTATTGAATATGCTTTTAAGTCACAATTGGTTCTTAGCAAAAGGAAAAGAAAACATGTGAAGAGTGACAGCGACAATTCTAATGATGAACTTGAAGCCATTATTGCAAAAATATTTGGAAGAGGTAGACGTAAATACAAAGGTAAACTACCTATTATTTGTCTTACATGCAAAAAAGTTGGTCATATTGTTGCTAGGTGTCCTGAGAGAGAGGATAAGGATGAAATGAAGGAACAAAAAAAGTACAAAGGAAGAAGAGATGACCAAGACTACAAGAGAAACAAGGATGACAAAGGTAACAAATCTTTTTATATTGCTGAAGAAGAAACTGACAGTGAATCTGAAAGTAATGACGGTAATGAAAATGATTTTGATGAAGATGAGAAAACTACATTAATCTCATATGTGAACAAAAGTGACAGATGGATAATTGATAGTGGATGCTCCAATCATATGACTGGTGATAGAGATAAATTTGAAGATATTGGTCCATACAAAGGTGGATGTGTTAAATTTGGTAATGATATTACATGTGTTCTAAAAGGTTAAGGGATTATTCAACTGTTTGACAAAATAAAATGTGACAATGTTTATTCGGTTGAAGGACTTAACTATAATTTGTTGAGTGATTCATAGTTGAAGAAGTCAAGAGTTGAATTCCATCTTAGGAAGGCCAAGATATATGATGCTGATGGTAAGTTGATTGGAAGTGGTGATCAGCCAAGAGGTAACTTGTTCTATCTAGATATATCTAATGAGACATGTTTGCTTGCACAACAAGAAGATGTTTGGTTATGACACAAGAGGTTATGTCATGTGAATTTGGAAATATGATAAACATTAGTAAAATGAAGAAAGTAAGAGGGTTACCTAAATTGAAGAAGCCTGATAATGTTATGTATAAACAATGTCAATTGGGAAAAATGACCAAGTCTAGTTTCAAGAGCAAAACATACACTTCTAGTGATATTTTGGAATTGGTTCATACTGACCTATGTGGACCTATTGATGTTCAAAGTTGTTGTGGAGATAAGTATTTCATTCTATTTGTTGATGACTACTCTAAGATGATGACTGTAATGTTTCTTAAAGATAAATATGATGCTGTTCAATTATTTAGGTGGTATTTAGCTAGAGTTGAAAAAGAAACAAGGAAGAGTCTAAAGTTTTTGAGATTTGACAGAGGTGGTGAATTCATTTCCAATGAATTCAATACATTCTGCAATGATAGAGGAATCAAAAGATAGATGCCAAAACCAAGGATCCCTCCTCAGAATGAGATATCTGAAATGAGAACTAGATCAATAATGGACTATGCAAGAACATGACGATGGAGAAGAGTATCAAAGACATATTGGAGAGAAGCTGTTAGTACTGCTGTCTATGCCCTAAACAGAGTACAAGTCAAGAAAGGTGCAAATGCTACACCTTTTGAACTATAGTATGGGTATATTCCTAAGGTGAAATATTTCAAAATATATGGAAGTAAATGATATATAATAAAATATAAGAGGAATGGAAAACTTGATATAAGGAGTAATGAAGGTATATTCCTAGGGTATTCCACCAAAAGTAAAGCTTAAAAGTGTTTAAATTATAATACTAACAAAGTTGTGGAAAGTGCAGATGTGAAAGTTGATGAATTTATAGAAAGAAGTGGCATTTCATGCAAAGAAGACCCTGAAGATTACAATACATTTATCTATGCGGATGATAATGCTCCCAACACTCCAAATGGTCAAGAAAACGAAGCTACAGTTTCTCGACAGACAAAAAATGATGAAGTGCAACAACAAATTTCTGAGCAAAAGATAGTGGGTGCTGAGAAATAGATTGAAGATGCCAAGTCACAAATACACAATACTGATCATTAGAGAGAAAATGCCGAGCATGGAGAAATTGGATCAGAACCTGAACAAGAAAGAGCAAATGAACTTGAAATTATTTTTCAAGATGAACCCGTTGAAGAACAAAGAAGGAAAGCACCCGTGCTAACCAAATTTGTAAGAAGACATCACAAACCTAAACAAATCATTGGTGATCCTGAATCAAGTGTTATGAGAAGGAAAAGACTCAAAGATGATACAAGTTTACTTTATGAATTTGAGCCTAAATCACTAAAGGATGCACTAGACAATGAAGATTGGATTCAAACAATGAATGAGAAAATTGAACAGATTGAGAAGAACAAGACTTGGACCTTGGTACCAAGACCTAAAGACAAAATTGTTATTGGAACAAAGTGGGTTTTCAGGAAATTTTTTAATGAAAATTGTGAAGTTACAAGGAACAAGGCAAGATTGGTATGCAAGGGATATGATTAAGAAGGAGTTGACTATGAAGAAACTTTTGTTCCTTTGGAAAGATTTGAAGGAGTTAGAACCCTACTTGCATATTCAACCTACAAGCATTTCAAGGTATTTCAAATGGATGTCAAATCTGCATTTTTGAATGGTATATTTGATGAAGAAGTGTACATTGATGAACTTGAAGGATTTGTAAATCCAGACAAGCAGAATATGGCATGTAAACTAAACAAAGCTCTTTATGGATTGAAAAAAGCTCCAAGAGCATGGTATGAAAGATTGCATAATTATTTGGTGAAGATTGGTTTTGAAAGGAAAATGACAACAACAATCTATATTTGAAGACTGGCAAGAACAATGAAGTACTGCTATCTGAAATATTTGTTGATGATATCATAATTGGAGGAAAAGAAGCACTTTACAAATCATTTGCTAATAAAATGAAGAAGGAATTTGAAATGTCTATGTTTGGTGAAATCATTTTTTTGTTGGATTGCAAGTATATCAAATGAAGTTTGGTATTTTCATTACTTAGTCCAAATACATCAAGGAGAACTTAAAACTTTTGGAAGACTAGTGAGTACACCTATGTCTATAGGACATAAGTTATCTAAGAATGATGAATCTACTAATGTGAGCCAGACCTTATATAGATCCATGATGAATTTTTTTTAATACGTTCTTCATAGTAGACCTGATATTGCATTGGTAGTTGGGATAGTTGCTAGATTCTTAGCAAATCCTAATGATATTGAGATATCTAAAAGGTACATAAGATTATAGATTGTATTACAAAAGAAGTGATAGATTTGAGCTAAAGGTAATCACTGACTCAGATTGGGTAGGAAGTATTGATGACAAGAAAAGCACTAGTGGAGGTGCATTCTTTCTAGGAAAGAGATTATTGTCATTAACAAGTAAGAAACATAATTATATTTCCTAATTAATAGTTGAAGGCGAGTATGTGGAAGCTACAATGAATTGTTCAAATATTATGTAGATCAAGAAATTACTGAAAGGAATGAAAGAAGAGATTATAGATCCAATGGTTATCTATTGTGATAACACAAGTGCTATTAACATTTCAAAGAATCTAATGATGCACACAAAAACAAAGCACATTGCTATCAAGTATCACTACTTGAGGGAACTAGTTCAAGAAAAAGAAGTGAAGTTAGAATATGAACACACCAAAGAAAAAATTGTTGACATATTCACTAAAGCCTTACCTAAAGATCCTCATGAATATCTTAGAGGTGAACTAGGGGTGATCCCCCTAAGTAAAGCTACTTAAGTTGAAGAGGTGCACTGCATCAAATGCACTAATGAGAATATCCTACACATTGATGTAGACATCTCTACTTTGGGAGGTGCCTAAGGTAGACAATCAAGGACAGCATAACAGATCAATCATAGATAGATGACAAAGAATTCAACCAGACATGCAAATATCTGCATAATTAAAATGTATGAATTGATTGAAGAAAGGAATGCTAAGTATCTTTGGCATTATTGTCAAAGAGGGAGAGATATACAAAAAGAGAAAAATATATATAAGCCTACAAAAGAGAGACAAATCTATACTGAAGGAGAGATGTACGAGAGAGGGAGATATGTTAGAGGAAGTTTTTGAACTTGCAGATATTAGAATCAAAATGAAACCAAGGATATTGCTTTTTGGATTGTATGGTAACAAAGAGGGAGATTGTTGTAAAGATGCATTTAGATGTTACAATATTGAGGTGTTGCCATCAATGCCAAAGAGATAGATTATTGGAAAATTACAATTGGAACAATTGTTGTTTTCTCATTGATGTCAAATCTATTGATAAGACATATTGCTACCCGATCTAAATGTCATATCTATTGATTGAAAAGAAGAGGATTTGAGAGATTACTCATAACAGTAGCACATAGAGGAAATGTTGAGTTATGGAAAGGAATCTACAATGGACATTTTATTAGTTAGACCTTGACAGGACAAAGTGATTTTTTTTATCAAGCTAAGTTGAGCAATAAAGTAAAAGTTTAAGGAATGCCGAGTGATTCTAGTGTCAACCAAGCCACAGTAAGTACTGAACAAATTTAGTGTCGATCAAGCATTAGCATCAACCGAGAAAGTTAGTTGATGTTGAGCCAAAGAGTTCTACAATGATTGAGTGATTAAGTGATCAACAAGTGTTAGAACTTAGTGATTGTCGAGTGACAATATTTTGAATATGTTTTGAGGAATCATGATTTCTAGTTGACTCAGTTAATTTCTTGGGATATGTAAACCATGTTGAAGATAAGATTGATGAGTTGGATCATTAAATTCAAGGAAAGGATTAGGTATTATATCTATGATCGAATTCGATGGATGAGAAGTTTCTAGAAAAGAAAGAAGATGAACAGATACAATGCATATGATGAACCATATTTTAAACCCTAAGATCTATGGTGATCATGGAAAATGATAAAGAAAGAATTACCTATTTAAGGAGGTATTGAGCTGAAATTTTAAAAGAGTGTGGAGAAGAAAAGAAAGTATGCACCCAGAGAACATAAATGCACAAGGGTGAACACAAGTGTAAGTGTGAGGATGAAGCAAAAGGAAGTTCTTGCACATATGTTGCTAATGTTGATAAGTGAATTTGAGCATAAGGCTTAAGTTTTGATGTGAAGGGGGATGACCACTTGAAGAGCTGATGAGGGAGTTAAGGAACATAGATGACAATGGAGAGCTTATCAGTGAATCAACACATGAATCAGATAGTGATTTGAACTTGCAAAAGTGAGTTGTAATCATACAGATCAAAACCCTCCTATTTTCTTTCTAATCATTGTAAACAATTTGTATTGAAATCCTTTTAATAGAGGTTGACCTAACAGTCATTTGAAGGGCTTAACAGTTTATGAAAATCCTTTAGCAAGGTGACATTCAAAATGGAATGATCAAAGTCCTCTGATAAGGGTACTCCTAACAAGGCAATTAAATCCTCTAACCAGATCACATTTAACAGTGTGTATTGCAACCTTTAACAAGGTTAGATCCTAATAGAGCTCACTTTGAAAGAGTGAAAAGGTGGTGACATGTTACTGGACATTTTTTCCAAATTGGGTTTCAACATAAATTCCTAGTGTTTTTTTAAATATTTGATAAAGTTTACATTCAACAAAGTATGTTATGATTAGGACAGTGATTTTTTTTATCAGTACAATAGAGACCAAGAAACAACAGGATAAGTAGAACGATGAATGTTTTGATGTTTAATTGTTCAGATGGTACTTATGGACCTTGAGTAACTGATTCAACCCCCCTCTCATTTATTCTAAACATTTTTAACAATTGGTATTAGAGCTAATTGCTTACAGAGAAAAAATTGAAGGTACTTGAAGCAAAAGATCATGACTCACAAAAGAGAGGTACCAAAGTTGAACAAGGAGAACTTCCCTGCATGGAAAACCTTGATGAGGTTGCATATATCCAATATCAGTGATGCTTCTATCAAATTTGCAGATAATGAGAATGTGGATATAACAACTACTCCTCTGATGAATAAACAACTAAAGCAAAAACAAGAACACAATCAAGCAATGTTGGAGATTGCCTCAACCCTAAGCTATGCTGAGTTTGATGATATAAAATAATTTGACACTATAAAGAAAATGTGGGAGAAACTAAAGACCATATATGGAGGTGATGACAATGTCTTGAGAGAAAAATTAGAGAGCATGAGAGATAAATTTGATGACACAAGAATGATGAAAGGTGAGAACATAGTGCAGTACCACAAGAGTCAAATAAGTTATTAATTATATTCATGGTGCAAATACAAAAATAAAAAATGAAACAATGGTAAGCAATGTATTGAGGAATTTACTCCCTATATATGCCATTAGAGTATCTACTATTCAAGAACTGAGATGCACATCAGGTAACACTTTGAACTTGGAAGGTGTAATTGGTAGACTTACTGCTTTTGAGATGTCTAACTTTGATAACTATACACCTACTACTATTGAAGACGCTTTTAAGTCACAATTGGTTCTTAGCGAAAAGAAAGGAAAACATATGAAGAGTGACAATGATGATTTTGATGATGAACTTGAAGCCCTTATTGAAAAAAGATTTGGAAGAGGTAGAGGTAAATACAAAGATAAACTACCTATTATTTGTTTTCCATGCAACAAATTTGGTCATATTGCTGCTAGGTGTCTTGACATAGAGGATAAGGATGAAAGAAAGGAAAACAAGTACAAAGGAAGAAGAGATGACCGAGACTACAAGAGAAACAAGGATGCCAAAGGTAAGAAATATTTTTATATTGCTGAAGAAGAAACTAACAATGAATTTGAAAGAAATAATGGTAATGACAATGATTTTGATGAAGATGAGAAAACTACATTAATCTCATATGTGAAAAAAAGTGACATATGGATAATTTATAGTGGATGCTCCAATCATATAACTGGTGATAGAGATAAACTTGAAGATATTGGTCCATACAAAGGTGGATGTGTCAAATTTGGTAATGATATTCCATGTGTTGTAAAAGGTAAAGGGACTATTCAACTGACTAATAAAATCAAATGTGACAATGTTTACTGGGTTGAAGGACTTAACTATAATCTATTGAGTGTTTCACAGCTAAACAAATCAGGTTACAGAGTGGAATTCTATCTCAAGAAGGCCAAGATATATGATGTTGATGGTAAGCTGATTGGAAATGGTGATTAGACAAGAGGTAACTTGTTCTATCTAGATTTATCTAACGAGACATGTTTGCTTGCACAACAAGAAGATGTTTGGTTATGGAACAAGAGGTTATGTCATGTGAATTTTGACAATCTGATAAACATTAGTAAAATGAAGAAAGTAAGAGGGTTGCCTAAACTAAAGAAGCCTGACAATGCTATGTGTAAACAAGGTCAATTGGGAAAAATGACCAAGTCTAGTTTCAAGAGGAAAACATACACTTCTAGTGACATTTTGGAATTGGTTTCACTTTGACCAATGTGGACCTAGTTTTTCTCAAATCTATTATGGAGATTTCATTCTATTTGTTGATAATTATTCTAGGATGATGACTATAATGTTTCTTAAAGATAAATTTGATGCTTTATAGTTATTTAAGTGGTATTTAGCTAGAGTTGAAAATGGAATAGGGAAGAGTCTAAAGTGTTTGAAATCTTACAAAGGTGGTGAATTCATTTTCAATAAATCCAATACATTATGGAATGATAGAGGAATCAAAAGACAGATGTCAACACCAAGGACCCCTTCTTAGAATGGGATAGCTAAAGGATAAACATATCAATAATAGACTGTGCAAGCACAGTGATGATGGAGAAGAGTGTATCAAAGAAGTATAGGAGAGAAGCTATTAGTACTATTGTCTATACCTTGAACAAAGTACAAGTCAAGAAAGGTACATATGTTACACCTTTTGAACTATGGTATAGATATGCTCTTAATGTGAATTATTTCAAAATCTTTGGAAGTAAATGCTATAGAATCAAAGATAGCGGGAATGGAAAATTTGATGCAAAGAGTTATGAAGTTATATTCCTAGGGTATTCCACCTAAAGTAAAGCTTACAAGTGTTTATGCTCTAACACTAACAAAGTTGTGGAAAGTGCAAATGTGAAAGTTGATGAGTTTACAAAAAGAAGTTGCATTTCATGCAAAGAACCTGGAGATTATAGTACATTCATCTATGTCAATGATAATGCTCCGAACACTCCAAATGGTTAAGAAAACCAAGCTGCAGTTTCCCAACAAACAGGAAATGATGAAGTGAAACAAAAAATTGTCAAGAAATAGATAGTGGGTGACAAGCAATAGACTAAAGATGCCAAGTCATAGACAAGAAATGTTGACCATCAGAGAGAAAATGCCAAGCTTGCAGAAATTGGACCAGAATATGAAGAAGAAATAAAAAATGAGCTTTAAATTAGTTTTCAAGATGAACTTGTTGAAGAACAAAGAAGGAAACCACATGTGATAGCCAAATTTGCAAGAAGACATCACAAACTTGAACAAATATTTGGTGATCTTGAATCAAGTATTATAAAGGGAAAAGACTCAAAGATGATACATGCTTACTTTGTGAATTTGAGCCTAAATCACTAAAGTATGCTTTAGAGAATGAAGATTGGTTTCAAACAATGAATGAGGAAATTGAACTGACTGAGAAGAACAATACTTGGACCTTAGTAACAAGACCTAAAGACAAAAATGTTATTGGAACAAAGCGAGTTTTTAGGA